>JAUMHQ010000053.1:6239499-6270533 GCA_032361165.1 Enteromius paludinosus | reverse complement strand
TTATGTCCATGTACTGAACTGTTATTATTCAACCATGCCAAGGTAAATTCAGTTTTCCGTTCTATGGCACCTTTAAGAATGTTTGAAGTTTATCATTGATCTTGACTACAGAGTAATCTAAAACACCTTTTAGTCCAAGTTCTTGCCCGTGTACTCGTATTCTTTTTTAAAAGGGTTTACTTTACACTCGTCTCCACAGCATGACAAGAGTATCTTTGTCTGTCTTTGTTGAACACATTCAAAGCTGCAAACTCCAACTGATCTGTTATTTCCTTCCTGTCCTTCCCTCAGAGGTGCGGGTCAGTTGACACCACTTTAATGAACTTTTGAGAATGCAGTCTCAAAAAGAATGAGTGTGTTTGTGTGTTAAGGAGCTAATAAAGAAGTTGTCTGATACGATCAGCTGTTTGCATCTCCTGTGCTGTAATGGAGGGGCCATTGCAACACTTTAGTATTGAGGAAATGCGTATGGTTTCTTTGTTTCTGTGAGTTGGTATATATTATATTCACGTACCTATATATATTAGAGTCTGGGGTGCATTTAATTTTGTGATTTAATTACCCTATTGACAATAGCAGTGTAAACATTGCAGTTACCGACATGTTTTGGATGCAGATCCCTGCAATGAGATACTGGTGCTCTGCTGTCCCTATTAAGCTTGTTAACCAACAAATTTGCAAGCTTTCTTAGTTAACCAGCTTTACCTAAAAGATCAATGCAAAGGAGATGATTTATCCCAGGTCACCTCACAAGTAATTATGAATGGGTGAGTGGGAGCAATACCCTGAAATACTGCTTGGAAAAACAGGGGTATCTCACAATGAAGGGGCCTCTCAGCTGTACTGCCTAATCTGTCCTACTTCCTGTTTGTTTTTATGTTTGTTGCTGTGTTGTCATGTCAAAAACGTGTTAAATGTGAGTTTATTGATGTGCTGTCACTGACTTTCCTCTCTTCCTCTGTTTCTCTCTGCCTGGAATCACTTGAAGGAGCTTCATGGGGTAACGCCTTAACTCTCTCTGTGTCTTTGTTTCTGTCTCTCTCTCTTTCACTGTTTGTCTTCTTGCCTGTCTCTGTTCGAGTCAAATAATGCTTAGCCCATAGGCACGTGTTGAAGCATGGGATCTTCTGCAGTGTTTCAGTCTCTCCATAATCCATCATTGACCATCACTTACGCATTTTCAGCCAGTGAGCTTGATCTTCTTCTCCATGTCATTTAATTCCCTGTTGTCATAGAGGGCAGACTCTGTTGATTTGTTTCATTTCCTTGAAACATTACTACCATTCTTAGTAGGTCTTTGGTGCTCACTGAATATGGAGCATCCTGGGTGCGATCCCCACATTGACCTCAGACAGGATGGTCAGTGCATGCATCATATCATATAAAAAATGACCTGTTCACTTGTGTTGGAGTGGCATATCAGGGCAGGTCTGGCTTTTTTGGCCGGTGATTGCACCATTGTTCACTTGAAACATCACATCCATGCTCCACTGATGGGCACGAGAACACAAACATATTTCCTGTACTGTACGTGCTCATCTTTCTGCATGTTTTCAGATTCACGAGAGAATGTGATGCACTGAAAATGTGAATGCTGCGATTGGCCAGAGCTTTAAAAGTTCTATTTGAAGCACAAAAGACAGTTACAACTATCATTGCACTGATAGTTCAATTCTTTAATTACTAAATGACTTAGATACAAAACATCAGCAACAGTATAATTTATGAAATTTTTTTTTTAGGCATAATGTTATCATTTAGAGTTCTTTGCAAGCTCATTTATTATTACAAATTCATTTTTTTAAAGGTGAACTTGATTATTAGATGATAGCAAAGATAATTTAATTGTTAAAATATGAGAATATGAAGCATTTTGCCCATATGAGGTGGACCGAACAGTTGTACAGGAAAGTACAACAGAAATAATATACAGTTTAGGTTTATAGCTATTTGCTGGCGTAGTGCTCAAGGTTCATAAGACTGATATGAATCAGATCAGGATTGATCTACGGCTCCACCATGTCTTTCCCAGATTGGCATGTCTTGGTATTCGCTCCAGATCTTGATTGTACTGGTTTTCAGATCCACCCTCAGATGTTCCCTCTCTGTCAAGTGTACCCTTCATCTCTTCTGCAGCTGTCTCTGCAGACTCCAGCAAAAGTAGCTGTCATTCTGTTACATCTTAAAAGAAATGAACGGCAGTTGGAAGTGTCTGTTTCACCTACGATACAAAGCCTCTTCCTCCTTTTTGTCAGTTTCCAGAACATTTGCCTAAAAAAAAGTCCTGACTCTCTTTCATACAGTCATCAGAATCATTATGCCTTGTGTTTCAGCCTCACAAAAGAACGTGGCGGTGCACATAAAAGTCTTCTTCATTCTCACTGAAATGTTATGTGCAATGTTCTGAAAGGATGATGTGGTTTACTGTGGTTTACAGAGGAACTTTCTGTTCTCAGCACGTCGTAATGTTCTGCCTTTTGCCTTGTGTTCTTCTCATTCATTAGATCACATCAAAGCGTAAACAGGTGGGGAACCCCCGATATTCTTTTTTTTTTCCTTGATAAAATCTTCTCTGTTCCTCATTGTCCTGGGCTTACCGGGATAATGTCCTTTACTGTCACTACATATTAGTGGAGTGAGAGTATCTGTACAGGGTTGGAGCCTCTACAATAACACTGATGACTTTCAGCAGAACCTCTAAATGATTTTTGATTGGTGATGTATTGATGCGGAACAGTATTTCTCCACCACAATTGTTGTCTGGGGTCCTGTGAAAGTTATCAGGGTGTCCAGTGGGATGTTATTGCGGCTCTTTATAGTTTGTAGTGGGGTTTGTAGAATAAACATAGGCCCTGTACAGTAAATGCATGCTAGACTAATGTGCATCAGGGAGCATGGGTGGAGTTGCATGACCTTGTTGAGCCCTAAGATTGGGCCAAAGGAGTAACTTCACCATGCTGATTGGTGACCATGCTGTAAGGTCTCTGCTGATTGGCTGTTAGATTGGTGTTTATTGGATTTATACAACAATGTATAAACTGTGCATGTGTGAGTAGACGTTGGCACTTTCTAAATGCAAGGAATCTGCAAATGTACTACCACTTGCTCTTGCACATGAAAAGGTCTGTTGTAGTTGTAGGTCATTTCTTTTGAAATATGTGTAAAGAAGGGGAATCACTGCTTGGGGGGTTTTTCTATTGTAAACATTTTTTACAATAATTTCTCGAAGTTACTTTCTGCTGGTTCTTCTGTCAGCACCAATCATATACCTGCCAAAGCCTTGTTTATATCAACGCATTATCGAAGTTAGAAACGGATGCGATATGACCTCTCAGCTATTCTGTTGTTCTCTCTTCCATTGCTGCACTGGAAGAACTAAATGGTACCTGCAAACTAATACAAATGATAATGACTGGCTTATTGTACATTATCCCGTTTATTACACGGCTGCTCACAAATTAAATGAAATATTTGAGCTGAAATGATTTTACCTGTATGAAACTTCCTTTAAGAGATAATATTGCAAATACATAATCCATTACAATGTACAAAACAATCCGCCGAGCTACGAATAGTGTTTACAGTAATTACAGTTTACTACAGTCCATAACTGAGATGCAAGATGGCATCAGTTGCGATTGCAGATATGAGAGGCCTAGAAGTTGAGGTGGTTTGATAAACAGTGCTGCCATTGGCTGAATGCTGCGATCGACCAATCAGAACGAAATATTCCAGAGAGCCGTGTAATAATTATTTGTAATATAACATAAGATAATTAGGAGAATTAATTATTACAGAAATAGTAATTATCTGCAGTTAATTTTGTCAGACATCCAACAAAGCACATGCCCTGCATCAAAATAGGGGCTCAGTGAAGGTTGTTTGAATGAATGCGATGTCTCACAAATAGTACGATTCTGTTTGCTCTTTGCCTGCATTAGATATAATGCAAAGGGCTTCAGTTATTTCATATGACCATGGAGTACTTCCTCATAATTTAGTTATTGACTATGCTTGTCCTTGCAGTTACTTCATTAAATGACATTGTAAGCTTGGCGGTTATGATTTGAGCATTTAGAAACTGAAGCATGACTGATTTCCGCTGAAGACTGCTCTTTTCTTTAAGGGTGAAATAACTTGAACTACATTTTATTTAGCTGCTCTTTTTCTTTTCTTGCTGTTAGCTCTGCGTTTAATGAATACATGCTCTGTATTCAAATCTATGCAGTCAGCTCATCGAGGTGACACAATAGAAGCATGTCAGCTTGATAAAGACTTAAAAGCAAAACAGCATTGGTTCCTGAAAAGAAACAGTGCCCTTTTATAGGGCGGGTTTCTTTGTTGTCATTGGTGGTGTGTTGTTGTTCTAGAATCTGATGCACAGCAGTGTTTGGGTTTAATACATGTTGCCTTTTCTTATTTTGTGCATGAAGAATGCTAGTACTTACGTATCATTCAATAACAGGCTAACAGTTCTGATAGAGCTCATTGATACATAAATATGATATATTTTACCTGCATGCAATACAGATACATGTATTTCATAATCTGTCATCAAAGCATGTGCTTTCGTGAAATAACACAGAACCATTGTTGGAGCATTTTCAAGCTATGACACCGAAGAATGCTGATGTATTAGAGAATTAGCTCTTGGTGTTTATTTAGTTTGTCTATAAAAAGGTGAGTATGTTTAGTCTAGTGTCTCATTATTGACCTTTAAACAGATGGAAACATTTACATCATGTTTACTCACATTCTCATGTGTTTTGTCTGGATATGTATGAATACTTTGATGAGGGCCGTCTAAAGCATGTTTGATCCTTTTGCTTATTTTGGCTTGTGTAGAGGAACCAAGGGCAAAGACATCAGCACTATCAAGTCCTTGAGGGTGTTGCGAGTCTTGCGACCACTGAAGACCATTAAACGACTACCAAAACTGAAGGTACAATTTTGGTTGTAGTCCATTAATACAGCCGTCATGGTTAGGAAAGTATATAGACGTTTACATAAAATACATTTATACATTTTTGAAAGAAGTCTTACAGTTAGTGTTACTGTACATGATCCCCTAAAACAGTTGTGAAGGCAGGGTAGATTATATGGTTTAAAATCTTTTTGCTATGCTGATTGAAATCTCTTTGCATCCCAAAAGGTTGAGTGGTC
Source organism: Enteromius paludinosus (assembly GCA_032361165.1). Classification (NCBI taxonomy): domain Eukaryota; kingdom Metazoa; phylum Chordata; class Actinopteri; order Cypriniformes; family Cyprinidae; genus Enteromius; species Enteromius paludinosus. The sequence continues at coordinate 6,265,370 of JAUMHQ010000053.1, read as the reverse complement.
TAAATGTATTTATATGCATTCACATAAAATGATAGTCCAACCATATCCCTTGATCTTAAGTTAATAAAGGCTGTCCTACCTTCCTCTCAATATATTTATTTGCATACGTCTGTGATATGTTATTAGTGTGTTCCATTACACTATTGCAGAGCAAGCAAGAATGGAAGCCATTATTATTGTAATAGAGTATAGGGAACTTTGTACAGTAATGTTTTCTCACCGGTGATTAAAACATGAGATAGTCTGATAGTGTTGCATTCAACCCTCCACCAACGCCATCCTTTATTGTGACACTGGTTAGCCTGTGATCTGCACATTCATGTGCTTTGGAGGCGTTACTGTGTGCTGTTAAAGCTAGTTTGCTATTGCTAGCATCTCTGAAATCGCCTCCCCTTCCTTTAATATTTTGTGGAAACCATGAGAATCGGTTTTTAGGATTCTTTGGCCTTTGCTATAGAACAAACCTTTAATAAACTTTCAATTTGCAAACAACCTAACTGCAATTTGATATTACTTGAAAAATCACTATAAAAACATGATTTCTACAAGAAAAAGTTACTGATTTTTGCAAATGAACTCATATGCCTTAATGTCTTTTGCAAATACCTATCAGTGAGGTTTATTGCAATTTGTTAACACATTTTATTTACAGAAGTAACAAAACCTGTCCATTTATTAAAGACACGAAACGTTAAAATCATCATTTTTGCCCTTGATGGTACTTCATAGGCATCATAACAAAAAAATAAATTTTGTGGTATCACCAATCCCTGTTGCCTGTGATCATTGACGCCTGCTGCTTTCCTCACAGTGAGAGCTGCAGCTTCACAAACACCTGTGAGCCGTGCAGGTGTGGATAATTAGAAATCAATTATTCTCAGTTGTGACAGATCGTGCAGACTCTTATCTGTTGATTCTTGAGATATGTCATAACGGTCTGTGAAATGCATTCAGTTAATAAACCAGGGTGTATTTGTATGTGTGTCTGCTCTCTCTTAGGCCGTGTTTGACTGTGTGGTGAACTCCCTGAAGAACGTGTTAAATATCCTCATTGTCTACATCCTGTTCATGTTCATCTTCGCTGTCATTGCTGTGCAGCTCTTCAAGGGCAAGTTTTTCTACTGCACAGACGAGTCCAAAGGCCTGGAGAAAGACTGCAGGTAGAGTGGAATTAATACAGGAGCAGAGTAGGGGCTGATTATCTAACACCTGCAGCTTTGCCTGCAGGCATACAGCAGTACTGTCCAAATCAAGGCAAAAGCGATCACAGAAATGATCAGATAATGTGTTGAGTCTCAGAATTTTGGAATGCTTGCATGTTTTTAATTATGACAATTTCTTGAATTCATGTACATTTTTCTCATTCTGTTCAGCTCTAAAATACTTTCCCTTCTGTTCTCTGTCAATAATGTCCATAAAAAGTATTCCTTAAAGTCTTTTTTGTTGTACTGATAGTACAATGTTCAAACTATCCTCAATGGGTTTATCTTTTCATTTGCTCTTTATGTCATTGACTGTGCTCATTAGAGGGCTGTTCTTGGATTACGATAAGGATGAAGTGACGGCTCAGCCCAGGGATTGGCGGAAATATGAGTTCCACTACGACAATGTGCTGTGGGCATTTCTCACTCTCTTCACCGTTTCTACAGGAGAGGGCTGGCCAACGTAAGTCAACAGATATGTGAAATGGTCCATAATGGGGTATATGCCAAACATCACCTGACCTATCCAGAAAGTACCTCATCACAATCACTTATTGAAGAAAGTGCCACTATTATAGGTAATGGAAGGTTCATATTTTGGTTTCGGGAGTTACCAACGACAGGTTGACTCACAAATGATTTGCTTAACAATTAATTTTTCCAAACCCCTCCCATGTGAAGGTCACCAGTTATGATCCTCGTTGGTATCTCTTGAAGGTATCTTGAGTATCTTGTAAACAGCTCTATATTTAATCAATAACAAACGCCTGAACCGGAAGAAATGTGACCTATTTTACACAATGCAGAAATCTGTTGTGCATAACCCCAGTTACACAGATATTTTGCATTATATACAGTACAACTATTTGCTATTCAGTATGTTTTTGTAGGGATTAGAAACCAATACAAGCATCTGTCCCCTTCAAACACTTCCCTTGTGTCATCTGACCCCACAGTGGTCTTTTATTCTCTCACTTGAAAGACCGTAATCAGTTTGAAGTGGTGCTTTTGAGCCTCTGTGATACTGGTAGCACATCTCTTGGGAGGCAGACTAGGCCAGTGTTCATGTATCAGTATCGGTCCAAACTCATTAATTTGCTGGAAAAGCCATTGTAATTGTCTGTGATTTTTATTTTATTTTTTTTGCTGTTTCCTCTTCTTCTAAGATCTAAAAAAAGTTAATCTTCTCTCCCAAAATGTGCTTTTTATCTACTGTATGGGTGTAATGGTGTTTCTGTACAGGGTTTTGAAGCACTCTGTAGATGCCACTTTTGAAGAACAAGGTCCTAGTCCTGGGTACCGCATGGAGATGTCCATCTTCTACGTCGTGTACTTTGTGGTCTTTCCCTTTTTCTTCGTCAACATTTTCGTGGCCTTGATAATCATCACATTCCAGGAACAGGGTGATAAGGCCTTGTCAGAGTGCAGTCTGGAGAAGAACGAGGTATAACTGGATAATATATTTATATGTAAAATTTTCATAGTTCACGCGCAATTGGCAAAAGTGGTAAAAAGTATTTGTGTTTGGTATTTAACATCTTTGGTATTTGATGTCATAAAAAAAGAGATGGGGTAATATTAAGATGTTGTCTTAAAAATTTAATTTCATGTGTAGAGGAAACAAAAACAACAAGAAAATAAAAATTTCGAGCTCCAGTCAGACAAGCGTGGTCAAAAAATATTTAGAACTTGCAAGAATCTAAACAAAACCTCAACAAATTGAATCCAGCTTTTAGGCATTAAGAGATACAGAGACAGATGTTAATCCTCCTCTTCCAAACACTTGAGGTGTTTTTAGTGTTTAGTGATGTGACACGGTACCTACAGTGAAGCCAGTCATCGTAACAGCTGCAGATGTCCAATTGTGACAGGATTAATGTATGTGCCTTCTGCGGACCACACACACACACACTTTTTTTTGTGATTTATGGGGACTCTCCATAAGCGTAATGGTTTTTATACTGTACAGACTGCATGTGGTATTGCCCTACACTGACCCTACACCTAAACCTACCCCTTACAGGAAACTATGTGCATTTTTAGATTTTCAAAAAAAACACCATTTAGCCTTTTGAATTACGGGACACTGAAAATGTCCTCATAAATCACCTTCATATTGTAATACCTATGTCATACCCATGTCATTATACAAACTTGTGTCCTCATAAACCACTTAAACATGCAGACAAAGAAACAGGTATAGATTCATACACTGACGCACTAAACTAAAGACTAAAGACACACATATAGAGACAGCCAGCCCCATGGAAGAGCAGTCAGCAAGATGTTCCTGTCCCATTTCCTCTGAGGCCCCATTAGACAGACCCAGTCGTCTGCAGAGCCTGTGCTGTTTCTCTCTCTCCCTCTCCATATGCCAGCCTAACATGACTCACAAACTGTGGTAAAAACCCAGACCTCAGGAGAAGACATTTATCATCAACATTCACGGCAACGCAGCCAAAAAATATCAGCGCCATAAAAGGGTATTTTCTTGTTCCTCCACAGGTTATATGGTGTCTTCCAAAGCTGTCACTGCTATTTGTATGATTCGTTTTGATTATGAGAGGGAGAATGTGACTTCAGAAGGCCTTTTTCTGAAAGATAAAGATGGACAACAGTGGTCGTGTGTGTCTGTTAGGTCAATTTATTCCTCTTTTGCTGTTTTTCCTCTCAGAGAGCCTGCATCGACTTTGCTATCAATGCCAAACCACTGACCCGCTATATGCCCCAGAACCAGCAGTCCTTTCAGTACCGCTTGTGGAAGTTTGTGGTCTCTCCACCGTTTGAGTACTCCATCATGATCATGATTGCTCTCAACACTGTGGTGCTCATGATGAAGGTCAGTCAGACAGCTTTCTTTTAGTAGCAGTAGAGTCCTTGACACCTATCAGGCACCTATCAGTTTCAAATAAATGATGTATTTTTTAACTTTCCGTTCATCTAAGGATTCTGAAAAATATCACACATATATTTTTTAAAAACACATTAAGAGACATTCAATATAGATAACAATAAGAAATTTTTCATAGTACTAAATCAGCATATTAGGTTTCTGAAGATTTATATGACACTGAATTGTTTGATGGTTGATGAAAATTCAACTTTGCTAGAGCAGGGATAATTGACACTTTAAAATGTACTTTTAAATATAGTTCTGCTGGTTTTATTACTGTTTTTACTTCAATTGTTCTAACAACATTTTAAAAAGATGTTTTCCCCCTTGTCTTCTTATACCTGCAGTTCCATAAGGCACCTGAATATTATGAAGCTATGCTCAGGTATCTCAACATTGTTTTCACTGCTCTCTTTTCAATGGAGTGTATTCTCAAGATTATTGCTTTCGGCCCCTTGGTGAGTATCATCACTTGGTCCAAAAAAGAGCCGCACATAAAAGCCATCTTCAAGGGACAGGTCACCCAAAAATGAATCTTCTGTCAAATTACAGTGGAATGGAATGGAAAATTTTTATAGCTGTGGTCCACTTTCATTGTGTGAAAAAGAGCAGCTTAGACATTCTGCCAAACATCTCTTTTTGTGTTCCACAGAAGATAAAAGGTTCGGAATATTCATTTTTGGGCGAACTAATCCTTAAACGCACAGTTCAAAGTTCCTGTGTTAAGAGTCTCCAACCTGTCCCCAAACAATCTCTCTACTTCTCTTCTTTTTAGAATTACCTGAAAGACGCCTGGAATGTGTTTGACTTTGTGACTGTGCTGGGCAGCATCACTGACATCATAGTCACTGAGATTAAGGTAAGTGAGCGGCACTGAGCTCTGTGTTTGAGCTCTGTTAGAGGAGTCTCAGAGCTAGACCGAGTGTAATACCAGACAGAGAGATAGGCTGAGAAGAAAAGCCCAGACATGAATGATGATGAGCTGGATACCCATCGCAGCTCTGTGTCTGGCTCAAGAACAGAAGGGAGAGAGCTCTGTGTTGTTTTTCCAGATAAAATGACAGGAATTGAATAACCAAATTCATTTGGTAATGCTCATTTTGACCAAATCAGTAGTTTGTGGCTCTGATTCGTGCGTTACGATGTTCACATGTTTTATGTTGTATTATATTTGATGTCTTGATGTCCATGTCTTTGTCAAAACTGCTGATGGTAATTGTGTTTGTTCTGTAATTATATTTGTGCGTGATGGCTGTTCTTGTTCTTCTGTGTTCCTTAAATGTCTTCACTCAAATCTTGGCTTGCTCCTGCCACGATTTAACATCTTCATGTATAGACTACGGTGAGTTGCTCTTTTTGAACTTATGTCTATTCCATCATGCTGGGAATGAAAGAACTTGCTATTGCAGAAAAACTATGGCACATCTACTTTACTGAAGATACTGCAGCATAATTTCATAGTCACCTCATGTTTTTCAGTTGGAGTAAATATAGGTCTGGTTTGAATTCATTATACACTACACTAATGCTTATCATGGATCGAAATCCTTGTTGGTCCAACCAATCAACCAGTCATATTGTAAGCATTGTTGTTCCAGGACCAACAAAAGATACCAAAAGTACATCTTACTTGACCATTTTTGACCCTGCATAGACGGCTATGAAACTGTTCCAGAAACATAATAAGACCATCAGCTCAACCATCATTTTAAAACGACAAGAATACCTTTTGTTCAGAAAGAAAACAATTCTTCTCCTTCAAATCATGTGTTCTGCCATTATCGAGAGTTGTTTTCATACACTTGCATCATGGTACTCTGTACATATGTGCATTTAGTGTTCTTGCAGCTTCATAAAATGATGTCACATGGACTGCTTTACTGAAGTCTATCTTTCTGGTCCTTGAAACATTTCAGTTGCATTGCTGCATAGTAGGGTCAGAGAGCTCTTGAACTCCATCAAAAATATGTTAAATATTGTTATTCATTTTTGGTTGAACCATTGCTTTAAGGTCTTATACTATAATACTATTATGCATGTTTTAGGATCTAAAAATACTAACTTAATGTTAAAAGATATGAGGGTTGAAGTAGAGTGCTGAATGAGTAAATTAGTAGAAATTAACTGACAAAGCCTATACTCCCACAGGACCGTCTGTTGAACTTGAGTTTCCTGAGGCTCTTCAGAGCAGCCAGACTTGTCAAACTCCTCCGGCAGGGATACACCATTCGCATCCTGCTCTGGACATTCGTTCAATCTTTTAAGGTAGCTCTATTTAGACTGTTTTGATATTGCTTGAAATTAATTGTTGGAGAGGTTTTTTTTTTTTTTTTTTTTTAAAAAAGTCATAATTTATTGACATTTATTTACAGGCACTGCCTTATGTTTGCCTTCTAATCGCCATGCTGTTTTTCATCTACGCCATCATTGGAATGCAGGTATCTGTAATTTAAGTGCTTCACTGATGGTATTTTTCAGTAAAAGGTCATTGCACTTCTTTTGTGTAGTGAACTATAGGCAAATTAAAATCCAGAAATGGCATTTTTGTCTAAAGGTTGTGTAATGCAACTCTTTTCAAATACATGTAATTTAAAGTAACTGTATTGTGATTGCAGGTGTTCGGGAACATTGACTTGAATGATGATACCGCCATCAATCGCCACAACAACTTTCGCACTTTCCTCCAAGCCCTTATGCTGTTATTCAGGTCTGTACATGCCTGATATTCCTTAACTACTGCAATCAAAGCCACCCATTATTATGCAGATTAGATAGGATTTTAGAGTTGCAATTTTTCTGTAATACGGCCTCAGAACACTATATTTAGCCAGATCACTATATTTAGACTTTGATTGATATCAACTGTAATAGCACACATTTTTCTAATGCAATTAGGATTTTATGGAGAGCTGTATTTATAATTGATCAAGATCTTTATAAAGCTCTGTATAAAGTATTAAAATGGCATGGAATCATAGGATCTATCGATCTATCTATCTATCTAGATTAGTTGTAGTACTTGGTATCACTGTTTACAATCACTTTGTTGTGCTCCTTTTCTCTCTGGTCTCCCTTTTTGGTCAGATTGAATTGTAAAGTACCATCTTTAGTATCAACCCTATTGATAGAAAAACAACATCTCCTAATGAAATTCATAAATAAATTTCCATCTTTCCCTTATGTTCATTACACCGGAGCTTCCTTTGAGCTGCGAGCCATGAGCAGACAGCACATCAGTGTGACAACAGTGTTTATAAATGAAATCTGGCTCAACTGTAATTTAAATATCAGCACTTTTCCCATCATCCCCAGTCTGTTGTATTCTCTGACAGTCGTTCTCGCTTTTAATAGCAGATGCTGCGTTTATTCACTTAGCTCATCACCGTGTGTCTTTCAGGAGCGCCACTGGTGAAGCCTGGCATGAGATTATGCTGTCCTGTCTGAATGAGCGCACCTGTGACCCAGCCTCAGGCATTCAAGGAAAGGAGTGCGGGAGTGACTTTGCCTACTTCTACTTTGTGTCCTTTATTTTCCTCTGTTCTTTCTTGGTAAGTGCTCAGATCCGAACCAGCTTAAGCCGGTTTATCGTCACTGTAGCATGCCATCACATTCTACTGCCACAAAACTGCTTGATAATCTTAAAACCTTAAAACACAGCGAAATGTGATGCTGAAATATTCCTTTGTGTTTGGAATAGGGCTGGGTAGAGATGTAGATTTCCTGATTCGAGTTGATTCTGATTTACAAGCTCTAATTTGATTCTGATTCAATATGCTTTCATTTAATTTTGATTCATTGGGCATTTTTTAGTCACATTTATTTATTAAGCACATTTTAAAAAGTGGCCAATATGCTGTGTAAAGGCTTTAGACAACAGCAAGGATGAAACTAAAAATACAAACATGATGCACAATAAAATGTCACTACCATATCTGCTAATGATTATGCAAAAAAAAAAAAAACTTTTTTTTTTTTTTTCAAAGACATATGCATAGGAATGCTGAAGACCCAGAATCATAAGTCATAAGACGTTTGAAAAACATTTAGTGTGACCACTCCATAACTATTGTGTGGGATTAATCAGAAAATCTGCATATTTACCCAACCCTAATTTGCAATTAATACCATATTCACAGATAGTTTTTCCTGCTCCATGACCTTCAGATTCTTTTCTCCCACCACTTCCTCCAGATGTTGAACCTGTTTGTGGCTGTCATTATGGACAACTTTGAATATCTGACACGTGACTCCTCCATCTTGGGCCCTCACCACCTGGATGAGTTTATCCGAGTGTGGGCGGAGTATGACCCAGCCGCATGGTATGTTTCAGCCTGCACTCCCCCGCCAGATGGAGACCTAGTCTTGTGATAAATATAGTAACTGAGTTTGGCAACAGTTGAGAGAAAGAGAGTCATTCTGTAAGGACTCAAAGGCCTTCTCAGGTTAGACCACATAAAAAAGAGAGAGAAATAGCGAATATTCCCACACAATGCCCATAAGAATTGTGGTCTGGATGTGAATGGGAACTTGTGCTCCTATCCGCGTCCATTCTGTCCACAACACAAATGTGCTCTCCAAGCTTTCTTTATGTATGTGTCATGTTTTGCTTGTTCTTTCCGCAGCGGACGGATTTCCTATAAGGATATGTACAATTTGTTGCGAATTATCTCGCCCCCCCTTGGCTTAGGGAAGAACTGCCCTAATAGGGTAGCATACAAGGTTTGCAACCCAAGCAACTTCTTCCACATGTGTGGCCTCTGTGTGCAAACGCCCAGAGACCCAAACTTGAATGGCTATGCTCAAATGACTTGCCTACACACAAGCACTTGCCCCACCAGATTTGACTGGCTTTGGTTAGTGATGCTGAATGGGAAACAAAGCTTTCAATGCCACATCAAGCTATAACCTTCTTTTTATGGCACTCATGTGCAGTTGTCATTTTCACAATTCAGTAATGTATCAACCAATATTGTCTTGGCTATTAATTGCATAAACCATTCAAATGAATGAGGACAGAAGAGAAACTGGCGTTGAAACCTTTGTTTCCGTGCACTGAAAGAGGAAACTTCCCCCCGATGTCTCAGCATGCAGATGCAGACATCTTCCAAACAATGCAGCCATTCTGTCACCATCCACTCCTCGTGTCATCTCACTCACCTCTTCCATGTCTCCTTATCAGGGAACAACTCTCTCACCTTTGACCTCTAACCTTTGGGATCTATCTCTGACCTTGCCAGGCCAGGATGGCATCCCTGTCCATGACACTCTTGGAAATCTGATTAACAAAAGATTTCTGTTTTTTGTCGTCTGTTGTTTGTTTTGTCTTTTTTTCATTTCGTCTTGTTGGGTTTACTTTCTGCCCTCTTGTTTCTCTTCCCGTCTCTCTAACCCCCCATCCTTTTCTTTATCTTGGGTTTTTTGCGTTGTCTGCACTGTGAAGTGGCCGTATCAAGTACCTCGATATGTATGAGATGCTGCTCCACATGTCCCCACCTTTAGGTTTGGGAAAGAAATGCCCTTCACGAATCGCCTACAAGGTAGCTAAACTTCACATGCCCCCCTCTCCCTGCTCGTACTGTCTTCCCATTGGCTTATTCTTCAGCCAATCTCTGTGCTCTTGCAGTGTTTCCCTCTTTTTTTTTGTTTAACTGTTTTCTTTTTCTCCCCACGCTCTAATCTTTTTGGTGTAGTCCCTCTCCCTCTGCTTTTTTATTGGAGTCTTTCCCTCCACTTCCTTCCGTAATCTAGGAATGGTCACAGACTAATGAATATGACTGCAGAACATACATTTATTTAATGTTTAACTACCACCCAGGTTCATTGGAAATACATGCATATTTCGACATTTCTGTAAAATTGCAACACTACCAAAGGTGAAGGTCCAGTTAGTGACATTAAAATTCGGTTGTATGTGAAATGTGGCATGTTAATCTGACAGTGCTTTGGTGCATTGTGTGATGTACATTGTGCAGCAGTTCCAAAATAAAATGTGCTACAATAATAATTCTCTATCGCGTTTGAAAATAAAATAACCACCAATGCAAAACCCTAACTGATGGACAACACATTTTTTGAAGCAACCATGCCATTTTAGCTTGCTTCTGCCATTCTTTGAGCTCTTTTTTGTGATTCATATTTCACGGGACTCGTATCCAAGTGCTTGAAATTGAAAATTCAACACTTTACCAGGTGAGGTAGTGAGCAAGTTTACAAAAACAAAAAGCCATACATATGGAGCTAGTTATGTTATGTAAACATTAAAAAGTATTACAGTAGTCTACAAGTCATGAGAGGGTATTGGGGACAAACCGTACAAACAATTAAGTCTTTATTGATTGATAATCTGACCTATAATCATAATTTGTGTGAAAAAAGTGAGAATAAAAGTTATTTTACTGGCTCTAGTATTCATTTTTTGTGTATACAATAGGTAGATTTTTTTTTAGTTTTGCTCAGATGTAGGTAGAAGCATGTATTTCCATTGACCCTATGTTGTTTAATTATGACGACAATAAGTGAGACTTAAATATATATATATATGTGGTCATACTTCATGTGTATAAAATTTCCCCCATACAGTAAGTTGCATTGTGTAAGGGTTTGTGCACGACATTGAAAAAATGATTTTCTGTACCAATTATATGCACTGTAAAAGCAAAACAATTTATGTAATGTCAATTTACATAAAAATGTGCCCAATTGCTCTTTTTGCGGGTTTCTATGTCTTTGGGTTTTACTTGAAGGCCCCAAATCTAGCTCAAAAACATCTTTTAGAGCCTTTACATTATACTAGAATAGGAAAGGTCCCATTTCTCACCCTTGTTTCATGGAGCAGTGTGTATGTAACCTAAGTTGCTTTCAGTCATGAGAACTATGCACTTGAACTCTCTCTTCCTGTCCTGGCGGTCTTTCACTTTTTCTCCTTGTCTTGCTTGTGCTGTTTTTCTGTCATCCACTTGACCATTTCCTCTCTCTTTTCTTTGTCCTGTAGTCTTCTCTCTTTTTCTCTATGTCTGCAGTACGTGAGAATGTATGTCTGTGTGGGAGAATGTACACCTATTTTATGTTTCGTTATGATCTGTTTTTCTTGCACTGCTAATGCTAGTAAACGTATGCTCTCTTTGCTCAGGGGAGCTCAACTCTTCACAATTAATCACACTAATCATACTGTATACCTGTACGTCCCGTGATACAAGTGATGTGTCATGTTTAAAGGTGCACTCGGTTATTTTCCACTTAAAAACCATACAGAAATGAATAGAGAAATATGTTTAAAGTCATGTGCAGTCAGTCTAATGAAAACTATGTTGTGTATAGGGTCGCCTTATGAAAGCTTTTCTATTTTAAAATCACGTGACTAGCCAAATAATGATTTTTATATTTTATAACAGCACAGAATAAATGACTGACAGCTAGTAGACTATTTCTGTATTTCAAATAAATGCATTTTTGAATCCGGCAACATCCACAACACTAGGTGTCAGTATAAAGGAAGTAAAAAATAGCTGCATTATCTAGCAATATAAGCACCTGGGAAAAAAATAGTTAATAATTCTGAGAGTGCACCTTTAAAAATGATGCAATTTTTTTGACAGAATTGACATTTTAGACATGATTTTTACAAAGCTGTCGTCTGAATGGTTCTGTTGAAATTTGCCAATGTGCTTAGCATTGTTTCAGCTTTAAAAAGACACATTTGGTTACCATTTGAAACTTTTAAATCTAAATCTAAAAGCAGCACATTTATTGATCAGTAACTCTCAGAGTCGAGCTCCCATGTCCTCTGAAGCCCCTCATGGTTATGTGTACATGCTTTTCTCCACTCTCGAGTCGGTGTCGATTTATCACCAGTGCACTTTGGTTGCGGATTGTAGCCTATAGCAGTGAATGTGAATGTTTGATTCTGTATGTTCCTATTCTCTATGTGAACAAAACAGTTTGTGTGCTTGGAAAGCTAAGATTAGATCAGGATTTTACATTTCTGCAAAACTGATGCAATATATTTTCTAGAATGCGTGAATGGAATCGATAGAAGGATGTGAAAGAATCATGTCTTATCTCAGATGCACACAAACTGTTTTGTTTGAGATTTTGGGTTGTTCTTGATGATGCTGATGTTGAAACGTTTTTACCCCACTAATGAACTTCATGCCCCCCACCCCAGCGGCTGGTAAAAATGAACATGCCCATTGCAGATGACAACAGTGTGCACTTCACCTCCACCCTGATGGCTCTGATCCGCACAGCCCTGGAGATCAAACTCGGTTCGGGTTAGTTTGGTGTCCTTTTTCCTGTCTGAATGATTGTGTAATTATTGTACAGATTAGTTTTTAGAATATTGTATCACCTCCCCTCTCTTTAAAAAAAATAGATCTCTCTTTTCCAAATAAGTACAACTGTGATTAGTGCCAAATGGAGAGATTTACTCTCTTATTCAGTATAATCTGCTGTGTTGCTGCTGCTAGGGCCATTTCCACTCTTCAGAGCAGTGTGTGTGGGATGGTGTGTGTAGCATCTGTTGTACCTCTCAGTGATTGGCACTGGATGGGTTTTCTAGCTTCATTTTCACAGTTTTGCCTTACGATTTGTAGACAATAGAGCGTATGAAGTTTGTGTTCAGCGGATGCTCTCCAAAATGGCGCTGACGTCATGGGCGTAAATTTCATTTAACAGTAGGGGGGATAAACATAAATTTTCTTGCGAACAATTTTTGGAAGGGGACACAAATATGTCAGTCATATTGTACTAAAAATTATGGAAAACCTTGCTTCTATCACTATTGTAGCATGGAGACTGCATCATGGTTATTTTAAGTTATACGTTTTTCTCTGGTTTAATGAAAAGGCAGATTTTTTCTTCAAAACTATTGCAATGTTTGTTATGTTGTTTACAGTCGAATCACTCTCTCTCTCTCTCTCTCTCTCTCTCTCTGCCACGACAATCTCGTAGTCTGCGCTGAACTGATAACTTCGGTCCCCAAGAAAACAAATAAAGGCCGCCCACACTCAAAGCTGATTGGCTAATTTTGCTTAATGAACCAATCAGGATGCTCTCTGTCTAGCATGTGCACACACACACACACACAGTTGTTCACATGCACGCAAGGTCTCTCTCACTCTCTCTTCTTCACTCCGTCTTATGTGCGCATTTTAAGATGCAAGATGCAGACATTAATGTCACGCGTACACACGCTTTCCCGCTTGGTCTAGATTCATGGAAAATGACATCTGTAATCAGCATTTTTGCCACAACTAATTCATTAACGAATCAGCATTAACTACATTAAAGAGAATCACTATATTTAAAGTGAAAAAAATTCCCTACTTACTGGAGTTAACTAGTTAATGTACAGAGACGCAGTCAGACTTGTAGGTTTAGCGTAGGATAGTAGGCAGTGGGCCTAACCATTGTGAGGAAGGGGAGGGGAAGCTCAACTATTTTGAAATGCTTTTTTTGCGTTTGTATTTCCACTTACACACTAAGTTTTTAGGTATACGTACATGTACTATTCACAATAGACAGTGCGATTTTTTTCATTATGATGGGGACAACCCTCGGATAGGGGGGACATACCCCCCCCGGGATTTACGCCCATGGCTGACGTTACAGTGCCGAATTGTTGAATAAAGTTGTTATTTTTGTTTTCTTTCCATGCTAAAAGAATTCTAGTACCATTTTCAACCACTGATGGCGGATGGCGTATTACATACAATTGACACTTTTTTGGACCTTGACAGTGTGATTTACTTGGCAGTCAATGGGACAGTCACAAGCCTCCCATTTTTTTTTTTTTAATTGTTATATTAACTTATTATATTAAAGTAGATAAATAAGATAAATGTTGAAAATATTTATGAAACACCAAAATTACTGAATTGTGTGTATAAATGTGGTCCAATTAGCCTTTTTCTTCTGTGTTCATGAATATTTCTGCAGGTATGGTGGCTCAACGTCTTTCAGACGCTGAACTAAAGAAGGAGCTCGCTACAGTCTGGCCAAACCTGTCTCAGAAGACTATGGACCTGTTGGTCACTCCACACAAACGTAAACACAATTTTTAATCATAACCCAGGAGATCCTTTCTTACTTTTGCTACAGAAGTGCTTGCATCACATTTCACATGACTAACACTGAAGTACAACCTCATGCTTTTAAATGATCTAAACAGAACCAAAGTAATTCCACATGTGCAAACATCTCTAAATGCAATACACAGCAACATCTAGTGGTCACCAGTGGAACATTTTAAACGGCACATAACCAAGGTGCATTTGTCTCTTTTCAGCCAATGAGCTTACAGTTGGGAAGGTATATGCGGCTCTTATGATTTTTGACTATTACAAGCAAAACAGAGCCAAAAGACTTCAGATGCAGCAACAGCAGCTGAGAGAACAGGCAGGACCTGGATCTCAGGTGATACATACATATATACACTTAAAATAACAAATAGATGTATAATGCATATGTAAAAGACTAATCTTCCAACTGTAAATTAATATATCTTGCGATTCTCTCTGTTTGAAGAACAAAGTCAGTGCTCTTTTAGAGCCTATTCTTCCACTAACCCACATGCAAGATCAGGCTGTGAACAGTGTAGATTCAGCCTCAGAGTTTCAACCTCAGACCAGACCAAGCTCCACCATGCTTAACAACGGACGCACACAGTGAGCACAAAATCCCTTCTACATTTGATTCAGCGCACACACGAATTCATCTCTTTGCCATGACAAGTATATCTACTCTAATACGTTGTCAAATTTCATGCCCAGTCTTGACAACACAATAAAGGGATCTTTATCCTGGGCCTCAGAGAAGTCCAAGGAGGTCCCACCATCTAAACGACGGCCAATGTCCAGAGGTCCATCAGAGGATGCCTCAAATGCAAACACTGCCCAGGTGCTGTAAAACTCTCTGTGACACGTGCAGTGTCTTTCTTTAATGTGTATTTAACCTCTTATTGTGTGTGTTTAATAGGAGTCAGTAGAAATGAGGACGATGGAGAACAGTGCCAACACCGTGACCTCCGCCGGCCTTGAAGGCCAAGGACGTGCAGTATCCATGCCAAAACTCAACGCAGAGATGCAGGTATTATATTAAATTAATGCTTTGCATTCAAAACCTTTTGCTTTCGTCTAAATTCCACAAACACACATATAAATATATTTGAGTCAGTCGATAAAATTAGAATTATAACAGTCCATTAAAATACTATGAAAAGCATCACAACGAGCTGTTGGACACTGGAAGTTATAAATGGCCACACATACTTTTTAATGTGTCAAGAGAACATTGCACATGTTTATGTATTGTTGCATTGTTTTTGCATGCCAAGTCTAAGGAAAGTAGGACGTTTGTCTGATTTCAGGGCACAGGGGAGGTAAAACATAATACAATTAGTATTTGGTAGGTTGCCAGATTTGCACCCTGTATCAGTTTTCAGCTTGTGCGGGCTAAGAGGAAGTGAAATGAAGCGCACAATCTGAATAAGCAGACTCTCAAGAAAAAGGTTCAGAGTACTTTGAGATGGATGTAAAAATCCATATTGGTTTGAATGCTGAGTGGCATTCTTTTGTTTTTTGATTTCAAATGTGATTGAACAGAAGCAGCTAAAAGGCTAATGCGTTTCACTAATGGATTGTGTTGTTTTGGGATCTCAGCTTTTAGTTTGCTTAATGTTATAGTATGTGAGAACAGCTGAGACATTGGAAAAATAAATCTAAAATCATCTGACTATGAAATTCACATTCCATTTGGCCTCTGCAAAAGACAATCCATCCATTAAGACTCATTAGGATATCCCTCCTATCAAATCACACCTATCCCACACCTCTCTAGTGCTAATGGGCTGCTCAGGCTCACTGAGTGCCTCTATTTCACTCCCAAATTTGATTCCCATCCAAAACCAAATCTCTTTAAAGTGCTGGACTAACCGATAAGAGGCATTAGATGCTGAATGTAACGTTTCAGCACCTGCTAATATGTCCAAATCCCTCTGATTTCTGCTTGGGAAAGCCCTACACCGTTGGCTTCTGGCCATCTCCAGTCCTTCTGCTCAACGGATGGAAATAGAGCCAAATTACAGCCTCAAATGCAGATTTAGTTATACAACAACCCAGAAACTCTGCAAAACTGTGTTATGGAGAAGAACTGCATAGATATTTTGATTGACAGGTGTACCTTAAGGTATGATTTGTGTCTGTCGTGGATGGATGGAAGGAGGATGAATGATAAACTATGAAATTGATTCTCAGAGGGAAGCTTTAAAGGGATAGTTCACCCGACAATAAAAATGGTCTTGCGTTCCAAAACCGTATTACCCTTTTTTTTTGAGAACTTTCTGACCCTGCATAGACAGCAATACAACTACCAACCGTATTTCAGGGCCCACAAAGTTAGAAATCACATTGTTAAAGTAGTCCATGTGACATCTGTGGTTCAAAGCTAAACTTTCGAAGCTGCAAGAATACTTTTTGTGCACAAAAATAATGACTTTATTCAACAATTTCTTCTTAAGTACCACAACGCGACCATTTTTTTTCTCTTTTCACACAAAAACATATTAAACATTTTAATGATGTCCTTACTGCCTGGAGCTTGAGTGTGGTAGTTGCATTGCTGTCTATGCAGGGTCAGAAAGCTCTTCTGTTTTCATCCAAAGTATCTTCATTTATATTTCAAAGATGGAAGAAGGTTTTACTGGTTTGTAATGAAAGTAATTAATAACAGAATTTTAATTTTTGGGTGAATTCTCCCTTTAAGTTTATTCACTGCAAAAGGTGACAAATAAGATAATGTTTTCCACGTGTAGTGTTACAGCTGAATTATGTCATCTCTACACCCCTAGTCTAACTATATGAAATAGCAAAAATACTGTCTATCATGCACAGTGACTTTTAATTCATCATGAATATTCCTTTTTTTCCCCCTTGTCTTCCCTGCCCTTCACTTCTATTTTGTCCTCTGACACGCTTCACCAGAGGAGTCATTCTCGTCATTCTCCTGGGACTTTACTGGAAGTAAGATCATTTTTTAGTTTTCAGCTAAATAAGAATATATTCTTGGTTTGACTTACTGTAAGGATACCCCTCAGTGGAGCATCAGCGCACTTCTAAGTTGGTCTCAAAATTATTTAAATTGTTATGAAATAATACAAAACACACCTTGGAGTCAACAATGTTGAGAAACACTGAGCTAAACTTTGTTATTGGTTACAGTAAGTCCCAGGTGTCTGTAGGAATCTGAGGATTAGCGGCCTGTTTACTGCAAAACATGAAATCAGCCAGTGACCTTTGATCATTTCAGTCAGATTCAGAGGCACACCA
The DNA here is from genome assembly GCA_032361165.1 of Enteromius paludinosus. Taxonomy (NCBI): domain Eukaryota; kingdom Metazoa; phylum Chordata; class Actinopteri; order Cypriniformes; family Cyprinidae; genus Enteromius; species Enteromius paludinosus. The sequence goes on along the minus strand of JAUMHQ010000053.1, from coordinate 6,247,953 downwards.
TTAAAATGCACCTGTGGATGGGAGCATAAATTGAGGACCTAAACCCAAAATGAGTGTTTCCTTAAATGGGATTAGCTCAGCTGCTACAGATGTTACATTGCCTCTAATACTATGATGTCATAACGATCCCTTAGATCGTTACTGTGGTCTGGAGTTGATCCCTGTATTGATGCATCTGAGATAAAATGGAGGTTTTGCAAACAAGACAATGTCATTATAGGCAGTTTCAGTGCAGCATTCCTTGTAATATTCCAAGATAACAATGTCCAAAAGCATTCATCTAACTTTATGTAACCACCGCCTTGTTTTCTTTCTCAGACCATTCCCGATTCCCCCATGAGACGCTCCGCATCCACTTTTGCACCACAGCGCCCTCAGGAGGTGAATCTAAATGACTACACTCTGGCGAAACCTGTTCAAGAACGACATCACCACCATCATCATCATCACCGATGCCATCATCGTAGAGACAGAGACAAGAAACAGAGATCTCTGGACAGGTCGCCCACTGGACAACACAAAGCTACAGGTCTTAACACTTTCATAAGATTCCTCAAAAAAACAGTTGCATGAAGTGAAGAAGCACAATGTTTTATATGCGGATCTCTCTCTGAGATTTTTTGTTGCATTGGTTGAACGGATCCTAAACCTGTTGAGGATCCTGTTGAGGATCAGTGAAGTGCAGAAGCAGGGCCTGGTGTAAGAGCGTCCGGCCACAGCTGGCCTCTATTAGCCAGATAAAAGGGACTAACAGACATGCAGACTCATGACCTGATAATTTATGGTTACCTCTCAGCAGGCCAATTGAAAACAGGGAAGAAAAATTCTGGCGGTCAGGTTTTTGACTAGAGCTTGTTGAAGAATGTGAAAATCCAGAGGAGAGGGAGACCCGGAGAGATGGGTCTGCCACAGCAGGGCTCATTAACTCATGAAATCCTGTTGTTTTGTTTTATTTTTCCTTCAGTTAAAAAAAAAAAAACATTTGATTTTAAAAAAGATTTTTTTTTGTTCTCAGTTGTTAAAATTGAAGGGTTACTTTCTTATTACATTTTGCAAAAAATATATGACCAGATATTGCGTTGTATTTGCTTTTCACACTACAAGACATTTTCTTCCCGTTTTATAGTTAAAATAACAATAAAAAACTATAAATAAACTTCATGAAATTGTGCTATATATCATGATTTTCCATAAAATATTATAAATATTCTAAAAAACTAAAATAATCGATTCAGACTCTAAGAAGAATTATTTTTTTCAATTTACATTATTGGCTTTATTTTTGCACATGAAGTTATTTTTGTTGTCAAAACAAATAAAAAAATAATAATAATTAAAAAATGTCAATCACAGTTTTGCTATTCAAGTAAATTTGTCTAAAGATAAGATACAATTGTAGATTAAGAAAAGACTTATTGTTTCAGTGGTTTGTCTTTTCCTCTTGTTTTGGTTGGTTCTCAGGCACAGCAGCTGACCCGGTAGAGGAGAGGTCGCATGACCGAGGTCGCTCACATGAGAGAAAGCATCATTCATCTTCGGCTGAGAAGCAGCGGTATTACTCATGTGATCGCTATGGCAGTCGGGAACACTGTCCCAGCAAGTCTGCCGTGGCAAGCTGTGCCACCTCGCCCAGCGAAGCCCAGGAGGCCAGTCTCAACAAGCAGGTGGGATGGGGTTGTCAAGACAGGACAGGGACATGTGCTCGAATGAAAGTCTAGGTCAAAGGTTAGAGACTGGATAATGATCCATAAATAGATAAAAAATAAATAGTTATAAAGGTAAAAATCTGCGGAAAGTGCCAAGATGCATTTAACAGTAATGAAGATAATGGTCTGAGTTAAACAAAGGTTAAGCTCTGTGGTCTGTGGCATCTACAGTATGTCCCTCAATATAAAAAAAGCAGTACACTTACAATGGAAACCAGTGGGATTTTTAAAACACACACGGTTTAACACATATTTAAGTCTTAAGTGTTGTACCTTAACAAGAGACTTAAATGATGAGTCTTTTAACTTCTGCCGTTATCATACACCTGGTATCCTATTAGCCACTATAGGTAAACACCTAGAAGAAAAACAAAATGCAGTAAACTGTAAAGCTACAATATTTGTGCTACAAACCAGTGTGTTAAACAATTGTAAATCAAAATAATGTGACAAATGCCAATTTACGAAATGTCAGGCAGCATACTGTACAGTAACAAAATGTTTTTTGGGCAACTAAAATAACTGGAAGAAAAATAGCTACATCCTCCCCTATATTAAAAACAAGGTGGATAGTAAGTATTGAACTGATAAAAGTGTTAATTTGCCTGAGATTAATGTATAGAATCATATACCTGTATGCATTTTAGTTTTTGTTTCATCTATTTAGCATATGTTTAAGCGAAGAATTTGTGTAGTACAGACTAAAGCTCTCAGGGCACAAATCACAGAGAAATGCTAACCATTTATACTCGATATTATGATATTACAGTTTGTTTTCCTCTAAAATGTTTGACATTTTGAATGAATGCAAAGTGTCTGTTCTCTACAGTTGTAGTGCAACCACTCATAGGCTTTTACCTCTCTTCCCACTCTTCTTCCACACCATTTCTCTGTGCATTTGTCCGTCTTTTCTTTCTTTGTCTTCACTGTCATCTTCACTCTTTTGTCTTTCGTTTTTGTCCTATTCATGGTCCATCTGTTTCCGCTGTCTCGTCCAACGTGTTACTCGTCCTTTTCTTCCTTCCTTTGGCTCCTGGTCCCTGTCGAAACTTTTGGGCATTTCCCCCTCATCATTTTATTGTTTTGATTTGCTTGTTTAATTTTCATCTAGGGCAGTGGGTGGGCTAAGGGGAGCCCGGTGTTGTTGACCTCAGGGGCGAGCACTCCAAGCCGTGGGCGCAGACAGCTGCCCCAGACCCCCCTTACTCCTCGTCCCTCCGTGGCCTACAGGACTGCCAACTCCTCCCCTGTGCAATTTCTGGGCACATATGCCGGCTTGCTTCCCCCGAGTCCCGGCAGGCTGAGCCGCGGTCTGTCCGAGCACAACGCCCTCTTACACAGCGGCTCCATCTCCAGCTCGCCGCCCCCCGTCAGTCGCATTAACTCAGAACCCTTTTTGGAGCCTCCTGACCACCCTGCCGGCCTCCAGCCCGAAACCTACGCCGTCTTCCAAGAGGATTTGACCCCTCAGATGGGTCACTCTGCCCGGACTGTAGGGATGCCGATCGTGGCGATTCCCCCACCTCCCCAACAGCAGTTCCGCAGGGTTCCCAATGGATACCACTTCATCACGGGCCCCAGGGCCAGCAGAGGACGAGCAAGGCAGTACTACCCAGAGGCAGAGGTGGACGACTGGTGCTAGCATGGCTTTAAATTACACACACACACACACATACAGATGATATTTTAGTTTTTTGAATCATGATGAGTTTTATCATCTCTTATTTTGCGGGTGGTGTTAAATGCAGTAATACATGTATTTGTTTTCCAATGTCCAAAGGGTAAAACATACATGCACACTTACAAAGCAGCAGATGTGGGATAAAAAGGCTCAACCCCCCCCTGGCTTTGATGTATTTGAGTCAGGCTAAATGGATTGGTGTGTGTGGTCTCTTTAAAAACACTTAAGATTGACCGTTTATGTGAAAACACATGGGCTTTTTCTTAATCTTTGCCTTTTTAAGGGGGAAAGATGCCAAAATATGCTTGTGTAACCTGGGAAAAGAGTGACCCACTGCTTGAAGTGTAGACCACAACCGGCGTCGGGCCAGTTTCCCTCAAAGCCAGCCTCTAAGACGCACCCCAAATGCAAATATTCCCATGAAAATGTTATCTTGGCATTCTGTACAGTAGTTGTACCTTTTATGGAGCAAGAGTTTACAGAAGTGGCTAGAAATGCAAGAAACATTGTTTTATTTGGCGGAAGGCACAATAGCAGTGCCCCCTATCTCCATTTAAGAGATTTTCACGTTATTTCACACTGTCTCGAATGCAGATTGTTCATTATGCTGCTGATGACCATTCCTCGCACATGTGGCTATGTGCGAAACCTTTGACAACCATAATGTACTTTGTTTTTTATCAGATTGTAGATATTTTATCTATTCATTATGTGCTTTTTTGTATTGTAAAGGCGAACGGTTTTACGTAAATTGCTTACGGCTCCACCATACTGTCAGGTCTACCGATTCTTCTTGACTGCTCCAGATGTTATTTACAAAGTGCCTAACCTTTTGAATATATTGTAGTAGTGATGCAACCTCAAGCCTTTTTTAGTGCATCCACACTTGAGAGAGTGAACTGAACAAGCTCTAAGGGTTAAATGGAACTACAAGGTGTTACGATCGCAGGCCTTAATTCAGAAGATACAGTACCACGTTAGGTTCTTTGAATGGAAATGACAGTATGATTGTTTTGTTTTTTTAAATTCTTGTCTCCTTTTTTGTACAATTTTAGTACTGAATGGAATATTGAAAAATTCCGTCACCAAAAGCATATGTTAGTATGGAGTACCTATTTAAAAAACTGCAGTAGTTGTGTTTTTGTCCTGACGGGGGACTTTATAACCACAGTTATAAAATTGCATGTTAAAAAAAAAAAAATCTTCAATTTTTTGATTGACCATGGTTAAGAAACCAATATTTACGGTGTATATTTCCTGTCCTGATGAAGATGCTCAGATCGCAATGCTATTTGCCTTCTCTGTTTGATCCTTTATTGTTAGATGCAAGGACTGAGAACTGAAGAACTGTCACAAAGGAGCGTGCTTTGCCCATGGAGCAGGTTTCCTGATGTGAGCACGTGTTGTGTTGCATTGAGTCGGGGTCCTGGCACCGGTACAGTAGGCCGATCTGTGTTAGGGTTAAACTTTCCCTCTCATGGCACTCCTCCAAGCACACATACACACTTACAGCTTTCATTATGTCGCCGTTCCCCAGCTGCTGGCCGTATAGAAATATGGCCGGCTCCTTTTTATCACGCTGGTAACATGAGAGGAATATTTAGCCACCTGAATTCAGAGGGTGAGGCAGTCTGAAAGAACAGAAAAAAGCCTCTGTATTTGGACACTGTACAGACTGGGATCGTTTCACGGGTTCCGCATTGACATACATGAATACATTAAATGCTTGGAGAATTGTTTGGCTAATCAGGTGATTCTTGGCCACTGAAGTGTCAGGACTTTGCTGACAGTGAATGTTCTTTCATTTTCATTTTTTTTTTAAACATGTATTTTCTTTATGTAGGGCTATGCAACAAGATGACACTTTGAAAAATATACTTCATTCATTTTGTAGCTTTACCTGCTGGGAAATCCAGATTCAGGCTTTAGCATGATAGTGACCAAATCTTCTTTTTTTTTTTTTTTTTTTTTTATAATTAAAAAATGTATGAAAAAATATATTTTAGAATGCATAAAGGCACAATGATTAAAAAGCAGAAATCAGCAAAAACTTATCTATCTATCTATATATAGAAATATATAAAAATTGCAAGTTTCTGTATGTGCATGCATCAGAGATGTCCAGTTTGTCAGGGGAAAAAGGAAAATGTTGTTTCAAATCTACGGTCTGGACAACTGCTATTTTTCTACATGCTCTGTGAGACTGAGGTTAAAGCATGTGCTGAAATTTTGCTGATATTGTTAGGAGTTGTTGCATCATTGACCTGTAACTATGGAACAAATCTTTGCACTCTCAGCACATCGGTGTCCTTCGGCATGTTGCCATAGTGGATGAAAACTGTGGTTCTATCGATAACACGATTTCCTCAGCTTCTCTATGATTTGGAAAAACATCATGTTCATCTACCAAACCTTTCACAATTTATTGCCAAAATCTGAGATGCTCTTTTCCCCTGTACATCAACCAAGCTTAAATGTGGCTGTTCCTGGAAAGATTAATGTTTGCATGGTCTTAAAAATGTATGCGCATGTTAAAATACCCATGGTTTATCTTCGTACTTTTTGATACAATGTATTTTTTTTTAATGACCTTTGATATGAATTAGGGGATTTGTTGAAATAATAATAAAAAAAATGAATTGTTGAAACGTTTATAAATAAAGGAAACAGTATTGATATGTTGACAGCTCCATCCATGCATAAGAGCTGGCACATCCTTTATTTGATTTCTGCTATTGACTTGTTTGTTGCCTGATTTCTGTTCCATAGCCAGACTTTGAAATCTGCAGTTGTTTCTACTATAACATTTTTGTATGAAGCGAATCCTTGAATTAAAAAATGAACTCCAATAACACAGATCTGTGGTTTATTGAATATTTAGCCTGCCCTGAAAACATGAATGCAAATATTTGATAATAAATCATATTACACGATAACATATTTATATGATAAAATATATGATACCTACAGGATTTTTGGATTTATGATGTTACAGATTGATCAAAGCATGAGACTGTACAGGAGTGGCAAGGTGAATCAGGGTTCCACCTGTCTGGAGGCTTACTTCGATCTGATTGGCTGGTTCGGATAATGTGGGCGGGTTTGAACGGGGATGATTGGGAAGCGTGCACTTGCGGAGCAAGAAGACTTCAAGAAGTAGACTGATAACAGATATCACGCTCAATACTTATGTAAACTTTCCGTACCATAGACACATCAGCTTTTAAGCTATAATTTATATTCATGTTTTTTTTATTCAGTATTTTCATCATTTTAATACGATTTGTGTGTTAACTGAAGGAACACTGCTTTTAAGAGATGTGGTTCATTTTATCAATGTGTGCACTGGTTAAAGCTTTCCATGCAGACTTCTCGGAAACAGGATCTGGTGTCCCGGACTCAGGTAAGAACAGAGCGGAAACACTTCACCTGCCGACGCGCGCGTGTAGTGTAAACAAAACTATTAGCTTTCAGTTATAGTAATATTCAGTTTATTTGTATAATTAGTTTACGTTGTTAAATAAAAGCAAAAATCCTTGAATAATAGCATTTAAAAGAGCGTTAACCTTAGTAACTGACACACTTAACTGTTTACAGTAACAACCTTAAAATGAACGTCCATGTGATAAAGAGTCTTTCCTTAATTCGTATTCATTTACGCACATACCGCAAGAGAGGCTTTTAATAACTCTAACGGCGGATAGTAGCCTAATACAATCCTTGCCTGGGTCAATTCGTATCACTTTAGTAACTTTTAACTGTTGTGTAGTATCCATATTATCCCGAGGTGGCGGTGTAGTAACGCATATAAATGTTTATGGACTCTAATTGTACATTACCTTTTACTCGTGTTTAAGTGTAAGCTTAATCACTTGGTATTAAAAGCTACAACTATTACAGACTGCTTCAAGCTATTATAAGCTCAAATAATGTGTTTGCAGTTTGTACACTCTGATGGTAAAGCTCATGGAGTGGTTGTCTGTCAACAGCTGTTGAACATATTTCTTAGAGAAAACCCATATAACCACATTCAAGTTCTTTACATTTTTCCCGAAATCTGTTCCACAGTTTTATACCACCATGTCATAATTTGTACTTCCATACGTCCATATGTGAAAGAAATCTTTAATTGAGCTAACAGTTTCTCATGGGCCCTGTTACAGCCACCTGTCCCACTGAAGGGAGTTTGCCTTCTCAGCGGTTGGAGAAAATTGTGGATAATCTGGGGATTATTAGAGCAAGCCTGCAGAACCCATTATGTAATCAGAGCAGTGACATGTTTTACAACTTTTAATAAGATGTGCCATTCAAGGGTTTGTATTCAATTATTCAGAAAATTTGTTGGTTTTCTATTGCTAGGCTTGAGAAAATTTAGGTCACAGCTCTGTTGCCATTAACACCTGCAACACTTTTAAACTGCTGAGACAGATACATTAGATTTATGGGAGATATATCGGTTTGTTAAAGCCCAAGGACTTCGTGAGAATGGTCTATGTATTGTAGTTTTTGGAAAATGTTCTTGTTTTTCTGGAAATTTGGTGCACATCTTGCTTTTATTTGATCACGTGTACCACTTTGATCATGTCTGACTTTCAGAATGCGCAGATGTGGTTTTAAAAGCCCTGTCTGATCGTGGTACAGTATCAGTGCCTTGTCTATGGGCAGAGAATAATACATATCGTCATTTTAGAACTTCTTGGCAAGGAACTTCAGCAGGAGGTCAGTTACTGTTTGATCTCGAAGAATGAATATTGAAAATGTTACAAAAATACAGTATGTTCAATTTGTACAATATGTCAAAGTTAACTAAAGTTCATCTAATGTGTTTCATTCCCTCACAGATTAAAATAAAAATGTAATGTGAAATGTTGGGGCATTTGTGGGGCCGAGCCACTAGGCAGAGGATTTTATTTTTTATCTACTATCCAGGGCTTTTTGGGGGCCTTAAAGGTGCCATAGAATGGAAAACTGAATTTAGCTTGGCATGGTGGAATAATAACAGTTCAGTACATGGACATAACATACTGTGAGTCTCAAACACCATCGTTTCCTACTTCTTATAGAAAT
>JAUMHQ010000053.1:6198932-6234902 GCA_032361165.1 Enteromius paludinosus | reverse complement strand
GGTAGGCAGATGAAATACAGGGCAGGCAGAATCGTAGTCAATAAACAATCCAAAGTCAGGGCAGGCAGCGAGAATCAACAGACAAAACAATCCAAAAAGTCAACCAGATAAACAGACAGAAAAACGCTCAGAATTAACATTGTGGGCAATTACTACTTCGCAAAGAAACAGCGTCTGGGCTCAGTTTATGTAGGGCAGTAAATGCTGATCAGCTGGGGATGAAATCAGCCCAGGTGCGTGGGTAAAAGAGGTCCGGGCGGGAAACTAAAACTCGGTCGAAGGTTCCCGCTGCTGTGATCCGGAGAGCGCCACAGAGGTGCGGTTTGTGACATAGACTAAAAACTCGCTACAGGTTTGCATAGAACTCAATAAAAAGAAGTTAAATATACTGTACCATCTCATTTCATTTATCTGACTTTCCAATCCATATATCAGGTTCAAGTCAATCACACATTTCATTTTTAATAGGACAATGTAAAAATATTAATATATAAAAGTTATAATTATCTCTTACTTTTCAGCGTGAGAAATACAAGGTGTGGCGTGAGAGCGTGTTAACTGTCTGAAATGCGTGTGTCTTACGGTGAATGCGTGAGACTTGAGAGCCCTGCTTAAAACACTAGTTGGTGCTCCAGTATAATCGGTCCGCCGAAACTCATCCAGTGAGAAACGTTCCGCTGTGCAAAAATACAGTAATGCAATTAAAATGCGTTAAAAAACTTAACGCGTTATTGTTTGTGTAATTAATTAATCTAAATTAACGCATTAAAGTCCCGGCCCTAGTAAAAAGGTAATGCAGAACAAGAAAGCAAATATTTGACCATGGAATGTATGAGTAGAGAAATCTGGAGAAATGCATTTTCTAAAGTTTGACAAGAAAAATACTGTACAAGAGTGATAATGAGAATTTACTGCCTGATGTTAGTGAGGATTCTCACCTCGGCCTTCTGCAGCGCAACATCTTGAATTCTTTTCCATTCTGTGTGTTCTGACATGAATCCCAGAGGATTTTGTGAAAGATGCTGGAGCGACTTTAGTCATGCTGGCTTTTCCAACCATCGGTTAGCTTGTAAGTTCCACTTTATTGACTGTAAATTATCATTAATACGTCTTTGATTCTTAAAATATGCAGAGTCTCACCATTTTCAATGAAGCCACTAGTTTTTCATGTTTGACCAACATTTTCTCAGCAGAACATGGAAACATGAACTCATGAATTGTGAGAACCGCCATCAAAGTAGGTAGATATCATGACATGTTTGACGGCTTAATTAATTAATAGTTGAGAAATAAATGATTGCTTGGGACTGAAAGGTGAACTCCTAAAATTGCTGTCATTATTCACAGAGACAAACTGACTATGTGTGTCGTGCCACCTGTGAAAACACTCATGGAATCCTTAGAGCTCAGACGTTTTTGGAAATTGCTCATATTTTTCCTAATTCTGACTAAAAATGTCATTGCAAATCTGACGCTGAGATTCACAGGAAACAGATTTTAGGTAACGTAAGCAAAACTAACATCTGCATGTATTATTTAATACCAGTTTTAACACACATTTTGACATTTTGTTCCGCTGTTTTCTGAACACTTTAAGTTTGTGTATTTTAAGTGTCATTGCTGTTACATAAATCTATTTTAAATATGAGGTGGAAGTATTGAGAGGGATTATATTCTAAAAGTCTTCCATGCTTGTACCCAGACAAACTGAGTGATGCTGTTAGTAATTAGAAAACCGAGGCAAAAACATTGTTCTGATTTAGGTGCCCCAGAGGACTATAAATGTTATCAGCACATACAGTACACCAGGGTGGAAAAAAGAAAGATTGAATGTCTTTCAAAACATCCTGAAACTATGTGAATGTTGATCATGGAGCCGTTCCTAATTCCTTAATGTGTTTCCTACTGCTTAACCGGACAGAGCTCAGGTGTGTTTAGGGAACAATGTTTCACAGGCTTTAATGAGTCTGCCACACGCCACATAACCAGACCCCATTAGATATTATGGGGGTCATTTCATGTTTTTGAAAGTTCCTGCTGTTGATTTGCTAATTTTCTTTCATTCAGATGACAAACAGTATTTCTGATTTGCAAGCACACTTATTAATTGTCTCTGCTAAAAATGTTTCTTTTTTTTTTAAACTGGCCCAGACTGTTTTTGTTGGTTTGGTCGGGTGAACAGCATAGTCTTTGTTGATTAAAAATGGTTGGTATGGAACATATTGGAATTTGAAGAAATTCAAGATGTAGGGTTGCTAAAGTTTTTCTCAATTAAGGCATTCTTGTGGATTTTGATTACCCAAGGTCACCCTGTCATATTTAAATATTATTTCACCTCAAAGAGGGAAATGAAAAGTGCTTTAAGAGGTTAGAATTTAGGTGAAGGCGATAGAATGCTTCCCTGTGAAAGGCTTTTTTTATTTAACTACCACTGTGAATTAAGGTGCAGTAAGATTTACCATTGATCTGCAAATTCTCAAGTCATTTCAATAGGAATCCATGCGATTTGTAGTTTTGCATGATGGCAAAAGATTTTACCTACACAGATATGACAATGGCTTCAAGTTATACACTTAAAAAGAAATACCCACTAGAGAAATCTTTCACTTTTATTCCTTTCCTACAGTTTGGGTGTCGGGTGGTGTCCCATCTCGTAATGAAAGAGATAAGTACCATCAGTCCTTCTCTGATTACACTTCACAGCACAATTGGAAGAAAGGAAACAGCTTAGGAAATGGAGTCTCATCCCTCTTTATTCCATAATTGCTACCGCAAGACTTTTGTTAAACGAACCGTCCATGTAAATGAAACACAAACCGGCACAAGGGGGGCTAATTGGGCATTAAATGGGAAATAAATGTAGCCAAACTTCAGACCTGAATCTGGCTGCATGCTAGATGAATGGACTTTTGAAAATTACGTACTGGCATTCAGCATCCAGTCCCTGTAGAAACTGCAGGCAGGTAATTGGAGAAGGAAGGAAGAGAATGTTAAAATAGTGCGGCTTTATATATTTATTGAACTTGAATGCAACTACAGTAAATTTCAGCAGGCCATATGAAAGTAATGTTTTGCTGCCTCATAGAGTAAATGTTTTTGTTTTAATATATAAGAGTGATTCAGGCTGCGTGTTATTTTTAGTGTTTGTGTGTCACTTCTAGAGGCCTTTTATTACTCTGTAAATCAGTGTTTCCATTTTTGTGGTGTCTCGATAACATTTTTGCATCTTGCTGATAATATTCATGTAATTTGTGAAATGTATGTTGCTTTTAATCATTAATTATGGGATTTTAACTAGCAGAGCATATGTAAGAAGTTTGAGCTGAATACTCTAATACAGTGAAAGTAAAAAATAGCTGTAAATACTTTAAAATGATGTTTATTTCTTTGCAAAAATATCTTGAAAAGGCATGTCCCATGAATGTCACATTTCATCTTTTGTGTTATTATGATATGTACTGTACATGGATATTTATGACTGTGTCTGATGAAATGCTTGTTCAGCTGTGCTCTAGGAGGAGGCACGAGTACCCACTGACCCTTCCCAGTCTGGATGTTACACCATTCTGTGGCTTTTCTAAACATTCTCAAAGTTGGGACCTGGTTTGGGACGACTTAGTTATAGATCAGCATGCGGGCAATTAATACTTTCAAGACGCAATTATCTTAAGTCAAGGTGGGAAAGGGAATTTCAGTTTTGCACATGGTCCCAAGATGTTAGACCATTCCTCCCCTTTAACCTGCTGAAGTCACTCTTCAGATCTGGCTCCGCTCTAAGCCCATAGACATCATATTGAGCTGTTTAAAGTCTTGTGTTACAGCCATGTGGTCTGTATGTTACGGGGCATTGCACATACCCCTTTAAGGCACTGCAAAACTTTTTAATTCCTTTTTGCTTATAAATGTTTACATAACTTTACTTTTTCTAAAATTAACTACACTTTTTCATCATATCAGTACTATTGATTCATATTTTGCTCAGTATATGTGGAAATTAATATACTAGTTAGTAATGATGCCAGCTGTCCTCACAGCTTGCAGGCTTCACACATACATACACACACACACAGTGGAGTTGTTGAGTTACCCTGATTCAGCATCAGATATTAATATTTTGATAATTTACCATTTTACAGTTTGATTACCATTTAAGTAACATAGTGTTTAAATTGTAAATGTGGTGTCTTTGATGTTACATTTATGTTTCTATATTGTCTATATTGAAATCTAATTGATTTCATAGCATAATTTCCACCTACATTCATGTGCGTTTATTCAGTTTCTGTGTGGCATTAAACATTCTCTGTCCTTCTGATTATACAGGTGCATTTAATAATATCTGAATTATTTTACAAATGAAAATTTTCATCTTCAAACATGTAAGGCCTTTTATCAGAGCTAACTCACTTTTCTGAGTCATTTACTTTAATTTACCCAGGTTATTTTATTGAATGTGCAATATGAAGTCAGTTCTTGCAGATCATCACATTTAATATATTCCACTAACATTTGAGAAACAGTGTCCAAATGCGTTTTGTCTTAAGGTTGAATTATATATCTATTTTTTGGTCATTTTAAATGTAACAGATTTTTTTTGTGAAAACGTGTGCTTGTGCTGTCTTTCTATAAAACACAGCTCAGTTTATTTGATATCTAATGCAGTTCCATTCATTATCTTTTAAGACATGTATTCTTAATGTGGTATGTAGAAAATGGTGGCATGTGCACCTTTCATCAGGTTTTCAGTGAGAGTGAGGACTGTGAGTGACGACTGATGCTTGAGTGCAGTGAGCGTAAAAAGCCCTTTTCACCACAATGAATGAAACAAGAGATCAGCCACTGCTAAAGAGGAAATACTTTTAACTCAAATCTGTAATCTGGTTGTAAGGTCTGTGTATCATGTCCTGAAGTCTGTTTTGTGAAGAACAAATCATACAGTGCTTTGCCATATTTGACTATTGGGGATTTGGGTTTATCTAGAGGTTAAATATACAGATTTTTAACGTCATTGTAAATGAGCTGTGTCATTTCATTTATTTTTTATTTTTTTTATGTTATTCTTTTATTTCTTTTCATCTGCTTCAATAGCTGGAACAACTGTGAGGCTGACGTCCAATGAAAATGGAAAGATTGGATCATATAATTACCATCTTTCTTTAATAGTTGATGTGGGTTTTATTTATCTTTTTCAAACCTTTTTTTTAGAGGGGGTGGGGGGTTAAAAGGATGACCTTTCATTATTAATGTACTTGAAAGGGAAGGGGAAAAAGGGCCATTTTGTAGAGTTAACTTACAGGCAAGGGAAGGAAAGTTAATCAACGGCTTGCTCTTTCCACCCTTGATGTCCTGTGGGGATCAGGTGGGAAAAATGCAGACCTTCATGGGAATGCTTCACCCCAGAATCATCCATCAGTAATGGCCCTGACTGTGTTTGTGCACAATAGGGTAGGGTCATCTGTGAATAGTACTTGGAAGGGGTTACTTTACATTAGCCCTGGAGATTTGGACAGTTTGAGACTTGCCCATTTTTTACACAGTGAACTGAAACAAGTCAGAAGGTATAAAGGGAACATCTCATGTCTCACCGTTCTTCAGTAATATATATATATATATATCTTCAGTAATATATGCTGTATCATGCAAAGCATTAATGAAGTGTCACTTGATTTTAGTCAGTTGATTTAAATGATAAATTGTTTTTTCCTTCTTTATAGAGGGGTTCAACACACATCTAAATCTCTTCACACAAAGGGTGGATTTACTTGAGCAGCTCTCAGGCTTAGTACCAACCAGCAGGAACGTGACCCTTTATGAGGAGGACAATGGATGTCCAGTGCTGGACATTGGCCTGTATTCCACACTAACTATGCCGTCCCAGGAAGCATTTGGATCAAGGTTTAACATTTTATTTATGTGTTTGTTTGTTTTTGTTTATTTATTTAGCATTTTGTATTTTGTATTCTATGTTATTTTTTGTTGTTGTCCTTTTAAAAAAAAAAAAAATTATGATTTTATTAAAAATTGCAATTTGTTTTTACATTTACACTGTTGTTCAAATGTTTGGGGTTAAATATATATATATATAATGAATACTTTCATTGAACGAGGGTTTATTAAATTGATCAAATATTTTTACAAAAAATGTCTTCTCGAATAAATGCTGTTCATTAAAAAAATTATATTTATGTGTACTGTTAAGCAGCACAGTATATTCAACCGTGATAAAAATAAAAATTCTGCTTTGTCGTCACAGAAAAATATTACATTTTAACATACTGTATGTAATTGAAAACACAATTATTTTTACTGTATTTTCGATCAAATTAATGCAGCCTTGGGGGGAATTAGAAGGTAGTTTTATATGGTAGACTATGCATTTAAGTTCTCTCGTTTCTAATGAAATAATTTCTTTGATACTTAACAAAGTGTCCGTGTGTGTTCACAGCTTTGCAGATGAATTCAGTCTGCTGATTCAACTGCGGAGCTCACAAGAAGAGGACCGGAGTTTGTTGACTTTGCTGAACTTCTATAATCACATTTTACTCCAGATCCGTTTAGGCCCACACAGCATCACCTTCATCACCACACAGCAGCGTGACTATGAGTACAAACACCATTTACCACATACCACTGAGTGCTACACTTGACCAATATTGAGATAGCATTGTTCTTATAATAGTGTATTTGACACTCTGGATTCAGGTTTTCGGTGTCAGGGCTGTCTGACTCGCAGTGGCACTGGATCTCAGTTGGGGTTGCATTTGAATGGCTGGCTGTGTATGTGGACTGTGTGCTGGTGGAGAAAGTGAGCTGGATGTACCCGTACATGGGCATCACTACAGATGGCCTGCTGATGGTGGGGGGAATCCTGGAGGGCTTTGAGACACCCTTGGAGGTATCCTTCACTTGTTATAGGCAAAAAGGGAATGGAAAGACACATAACTATAGTCAGGATCAAGAATCCATCAAACATGGGCAACCAGCCTTTCCTAGAGTCATTAATTAAACACTTTAAATATGTCTTACTACAACACAGTGATGTAGAAGAATGATTATTAAAGAAACTGAAGCTATCCTGGTAAAGCAGCACTGGCTATGCGTCATGGGAAAGTGTGTATTGCTGCCACATCAATTTGCTTTTCAGCTGTGAAAACCATCAACTAAGTGACTTACATTTAAAAATAAATGGTCACAAAACAGCATGCCAAGAGTTTCAATGGCACTGAATGCCTACAATGGGTTTTTATCGTGGCGACTGTGGTATCAAGTTCACCGTTCATCCCAAATCGATGAGGCATATGAGTGAACGCTCTTGTGAAATCACTGCTCAGCTAATGGATTGTAATGCGGTTGATGTCATAGCTCAGATTCGTCTTTGACGTCGGTGTCTGTTTTCACAGGGAGAGCTGAGACAGATGACCTTCATAATGGGAGATGCAAATGCTGCCAAGGATCACTGTGCTGTTCATCAGCATATGTGTGAACCTGTGAAAGAACGTGGCTTTCTCAAGACAGAAAGCAGCTCTGAGGTAGAGTTGAAAGCAGTTATACAAAAAGATCTTTTTCACGGATATGTGATTTAAGTCCTAATCTTTTAAAGTTACTGCCAAAAATAGTCATTAGTAATTGTCCGGGATCTGCAAGAAATAGGACCCAGATGCAAATGAGCGAACAAGGGTATTTTATTAACAAGACGTAGGATTAGAACAGAAAGGAGAATGAGGGGTGAAAGTGTCCAGACAGAGGGGTGGGACAGGTAACACAGCACAAGCAGGAGATACGTCCACTGAGCCTGTCTGGGGTGGTAGCTGATTTGAGCGCAGAGACGGCCGCTTTAGAGGAAGGGCTAGGCAAGAGTACAGGGACTCTGTTACTTGATGTGAAGTTGCACCAGTCTAGCCGCCAGGGCAGGAATTCACAGAACCAGTAACCAGACAGCTACTTTCAGGTAGTGGGTTGACAGGCCACGGAATCCGGGCAAGGGCAAGACAGACAAATATAGATAACCAAAACTAGCCAAAAGCAAAATCAAAGAGTAGAAAAAAGAGCCAAGATCCAAAAACGGGCTGGGACTGCAAAAACAAAAAGTCAAAAGGGATCAACTTTTGACAGGATCAGGTACTATAGGAAGACAAATCCAGCAGACAAGGACTAAACAAGGGGGCGTGGCCAGGGGAAACAAGGAGGTGGGACAAGTGAAGCACATTGCAGACACAAACAGAGACAGAAACATGTGCTTAAACACAAAAACAAAGAAACATTTAACATGGACAAGACATTCAGGGCAGGATCATGACAGTAATAAGAAGTGTCCTCAATGAAGAGACAAACAATTTTATGATTTTAAAACATTAGGTTATTAACAATGCACTATCAATGTTTTTGAACAAAAACAACGTTTTTAAATGGTCATACGGTCATTCAATTGTCAATTGCAGTAAATATTATTAGAGCTACTGTATATAAAATATTCGAATGTTTAGTTTGGTATAGTTGTGCAAAATTGCAAAACAATTTTTTCTTAAATAAGATGACATTTCAATTTGAATAAAATTAGAATTACTAAAAAAAAAGGATAAATAAAACTATTCAGATATAGTTTTGGCCAAAAAGTGTGTAAAATATGGATCTGGGCCAGCCAGGGCTGTACAGTACGACTTATATATGATATGAACACACGTGCTATGAAAAAAAACGTTTGTGCACTTAATAAATATACGTCTGTAGCACTTGTGCGATACAGTTTTGCATGTTCATAACACAGCTGCATGAAGTGATTTCGTTGTGCTCGTTTGTGTGTGAGCTTGATTATATATAGGGGGTGCGATATGACTATTTTTGATGGTGGATGATTAAAATGTCTCCACGATCAGCAAGTAGAAGTGACATTGTGAAGTAACATTGTGGTAGCCTGCTACAGCGCAGTTTCATCAGCTGCATCAGCCCTATCTACATTCTGTACAATGCGACATGCATTCACATCAAAAGCTATTTCAGTAGTAGAGCTGACGTTACATTTACGGAACACAGCACTTCTGCGCAATCTCAAAAGGGCATTAATTGCATGGGTTTTAAAGCCTTGCCGGTGTAGTGCCGAATTTTGACCCCCTGCCAGATTATGACTACCCTAGTATTGGTAGGTTTAGTGTTAGGTGTGGGGGAGGGGTTAAGATTAGTATTGATTTCTACGAGGGGAGTCATAATTCGGCATGGAGTCAAAATTCGGCACCACACCGGTTAAACATTTAATTCACGTGCTGTTCTGACTTGGTTCTAAGCGCGTACACATGAAGCGCGCACACAGTTTGAAACAGCGTGTGATTACTCGTTTTATAAGTTGTCTTTTGCGTCTGATGGATCTCGGGTCTAATAATGTCAAAAGCACACAAGGGGCCTGTACCATGATGGTGGCTAAACAAACTCAGAGTTACAGGATTAGTTTTGGGTTGACAAATCCAAACCCATGCAATCAGGCATTATTGGTACCATGATGAAGCTCATCAACTTTCTATGTTAACCCAGACTTGATCCTGAGTTAATGTAGCACGTGCACATGAAAGTGTGACATCAGCAATAAGCAGCCAATCACATGCTTTTAAACTTTCTTTCACTTCTTGTGAGAGAGTCAGATTCACGACCAAAGATTAAAAGATTGAGCAATATGAGGAATTTCAACACATTTACACAGCAAGATATAACGATCTTTTAGCTAATCCGGCTTCATGGTACAGGCCCCAGGTTTACGTATAAACACGGCTAGATGTGTCTAAAGTAAACAGAGAAAAGGATGCGTCTATGTCTTAAAGGGACAGTACTAAACACGCTGCCAGCTGTTATTAAAGGGATAGTTCAGGTATAGTTAGTGTTAATTTGTGCTTCAGCTGTTTGGCCCAGTAATATTGGCTAAGTGTTTAGGATATAATTTTTTTGCAAATGATTTTTGTGATGCAATTGGCACAGAAATTACACACTTAACTTTTTATTCAAATCTTTCACCACTGAAGGTAATGTGTTTTATTGACATCTTTTTTGCCTCTATTTACCCAACAGAGCCATTTGTCGTCCTCAGCTGGCTCAACAGCAGACAGACCTTTCTCATCAAATCCCTCTGCTGGCAGAGATGAGACTGTCAATATACATTTAGTTCCAGGACTCCAGCCTGAACCCAGAAAATCACATGGTTCGGTAAGAGACAACAAGAAACATCCCAGTGTTAATTACAGAGCCAAAAGACAGTTCACAAGTATATGAATTACAGCACGAAAGCTCAGATACAGCCATGGTGAGTAATTATGCAGCTATGAATGGACAAAGCGTGAGTACAATGTGGGGAGGATGAAGCTCAGCTGGAGAAGAGGGCTGGGTGTCAGGAAATTGAATAAATGGGAAAGTAGGGATCACTCGGACTTCTCATTTGTCCTCATAAAGCTGTTGCTGTATTTTCCTACATGGGGAGGGCGATGATAAATTATCATCATGAGAGCTGTCTCGTTTCAGCACGGCACTGTAACAGAGAGGAGCTGTGCTGAGACGGTTTGATAAACACCCCATCTGGGAGAGTAAGTCTGAGGGTTTGCTGGTATACTCCAGGAACAGCTCCAAAGCTTGCAAATCGTCTGGAAAGTCATTAGACACCTATAATGCTTTGCACTTTAAGTGTGCTCTGTGCACTGCAGGACATAATTTTAGAAGTTTCCTGGGCTGATTTTTTTATATATATTATACATTGATTGTTAAAGACTGTACCTCACAAGCTTGTGTTTATGATTGCACACACAGTATTTTACTAGACGCTGTCTGCATAGTTCCTGGTTGGGTGTTTCATGGATAGCAGAGATATACAATATAGGATATGATTCAGAATGGTAAATCATATAATGCAACTAATATAATTTCCAGTATTGCTTGTAAAGAAATAGAAAAACTTGCAAGAGTGACAGTGCAATTATTGATGTTGTTATACTTGCTCATTTCTTTGGAGCCCCATATACAGCGTGCTTTAAAAATGCATATTGTGGCCACAAGTTCCCCCAAAGTTCACCAAAGAGTTCACCCAAAAATGAATATTCTGTTATTAATTATTCACGTTCATATCATTCCAAACCCAACTTTTGTTCATCTTTGGAACACAAATAATGATACTTTTAATTAAATCCGAGAGCTTTCTGACCCTGCATAGAGAGCAACAAAACTAATGCGTTCAAGAGCCAGAAAGTTAATAAGAACTTTGTTAAAATAGTCCATGTGACATCAGTGGACCAACCATAATGTTGGGAAGCTATGAGAATGCTTTTGGTTCGCAAAGAAAACATAACAATGACTTTATTCAACAATTTCTTCTCTTCCTTATTAGTTATTGATGCACGTTCATGAGAGTACAGTGTCTGTGAATCTGTCTATGCAGGGTCAGAGAACACAGAAGGATTTCATCAGTAATATCATAATTTGTGTTCCGATGATGAACGCTACAGAACATTTAGAATGACATGAGGGTGAGTTTTCATTTTTGGGTGAACGATCCCTTTAAGAATTTGTTTATACATTTATCGGCAATTAAATGAAAATAATGATTTACTTCAGTATCAGCCACAAGTTTAATATCAATACATTCATAATTGAAACTTATAAAGGGTTTGACTTGCTATGACAAACTCAAATACAATCTAGGGCATGAAAGGAGGAAATATTCCATCTGTTAGTTTTTATTAAAATAGAAGTTAATTGGTAAAAATGACACTTTATGTAGACATGAACATTTGTGCAAAATCCTTGGTAACGTTTAAAAAATAGATTAAAGTAATAGATTAATAATCAGCATTCACTCTTCTCTGAACACATTTTAAAGTGATCTGTAGTTATTTTATTATTTAATTTCTGTCAGTTTGAATTTTGCCCCATTACTCCAGCTTTTGGACCATGGCTGATAAAAGATTTCAAAGTAATCATCACATATCATGATCACAGTTAAAGTCCCCAAAAGGCCCTACAGATTTATTTTATGGTTTCGCACACTCCAATGACACAAAGACAGTTGTATTTTTTATCAGTGAACAGCTTTAAGGTTAAAGATCAAGGCAAATCTGCATTACATATCTTCCCCCAGGAGGTAACATTTTACATGGGGGAATTCCAAAACTGTCCCATCTATCAAAGATGGTGCAGAGCTCACCCCTACATCTGGATATGGTTTAGTTTGAGGCATAATTGAGGCTGACCTTACATAATGCTGTCTGTTATAAGGGCTAACCAGGGTTTGACAATACTGCCACCCCTAACAGAAGACCCTCCTCTAGTAATATTCTGAAATGTGGCAGATACACGATTTAGTTTGTTTTTAACTCTTGATTATTTGATTATAGAGTAAATATGTAAATGAGCAAGCGTAGGAGTTCTGTTCTGCACATGTGTACCACCACAGCATGGAAATGTTTGTCTGTCATCCATTTATTCTGTCCTCATAAATGTTAGCATGTAATTATGATCTTTGCACTGTAATTTAGTGCAGCCTTCTGAAGCTAAAATAAGTCATAAAGTAGATGTACTTTGGTAAAGTGTGAAGTTTTATTTAATATTCATGATTTTAATGACATGCATACAGCGGGGTCAAAAAGTCCACAATAAAATTCTGATACATAGCCAGTGCATTTAATGTGGAAATAACGTAACATTTCAAATAAAGCAATACATTGTAATAACAGATTCTATGAGAAATTAGTGCTGTAAAGATTTCCCTTTGGTCCCAGTGCACAGAATATGTCAGATTAAAAGACCATCTCCCATCATTCCTTGTGGTTTCTGCTGCTTGATTAATTAGGCTATGTGAATTCATGGTTTCCAGCACCCACCACCAGTGATATTGTGAAAACCTCAGAGTCAGGGTCTCACAGGAAAGTCAGGCAAGAGAGTCTTCATCTGTGATTGATCTCCTTGAGGTACCTCTGTTACTATGGCAGCCATTACCACTAATCCTCTCTGTTTTATTGACCTTGTGGTCATGCAGCATCCCACTGCTTTGATTCTGAGATCTGGAGGTCTGCTTAAAAACTTGCTTTGAATTAAAGCAACCTCATCAAGCTTATTTCTGGAACAAATTGTCATTTCTAATTGATGGTTCACCAGTGCTTACATAAATCTGTCTCTTCTCTGCTGCTTTTGTGTGCATGTGTGTCAGTCCCAGCAGGCTTTAGTTGTCTGAATATGTTTTCTGTTTGTCACGGTTCAGCAGTGATAGAGAAAACCTTTATGTTTATGTAAAATCCAAAGTAGCTTCTAATTTTGCTCTAAAAATGACATTGTGTGATATTAAGTTTCCAAGCATGTGTCCTCTTATCTATCAAGTTATGAAACTCGGGAAAGCAGCCCATATACTATATACTATAAGTCTTTGGAAACCAGTCACTGTTTGTGGAAAAACAGAAATGTATCTACAGTATTGGCAATCTGTAGCTTTCAAATGCCATTCATGTTCACATTATCACAGACAATATACTGTAGCATGTCAAAAATTTGACTTCAGTTATGCCAAACGTCATTGGTTCATATGTCTCATGATTAATTTTCGTATTCAGAATTGGCCAAAGGAGATTTGGGAGCTGCAGTGGAGGGTGTTTTAGTCACAGACAGAATATTGGAATACAGGGGCAGTTTCCCGAACAGGGTTTAAGACTAGTCCTAGATCAAAATAAATGTCAAGAGCTGTGTAAACTGGAAAAGTCTTGCACTGAGATATCTTAAAATACATCTTTGCCATTGTTTGGTCTTAAAATGCTCACAGATAATGCATTTTTGTAAGACATGTTTCTAAAAATTCTTAAATGTCCTAAATTAGCAAAGGTCTAGTCCTGGCTTAATCTAATTCCTATCCGGGAAACCGGCCCCTAGTGCGTGGATCATATGTAGCAGTATTATGGTGTTTTTTATTTCTCTTTTGCTCAACATTGACTTTTGTTGAATGGAAAATGGCAGCATAAACGGAAGAGAGCAAGTCTAAAGGTACATGGTGGTGAGTGAATGATAACTGAATATTTATTCTTGGATAAAACACTTTCAGCAGCTTTAAGCACTCACAACTTGGTTTGTGACACTGGTTTCACTCTATTTTCTAAATGAAGGGCAAGATTACAAAGTACATAAGCTACGTTTCAAAATGTTTGAACAACAACAACAACTTTTATTTAGCAAGGATGTAGACATTTGTAATGTTGCATGTGACAGAAGACTTGGATATGCCTATTTGCCTTCACAAAAATAAATGAAATATTAAAATATTTTAAAACCATAAACAGTTATTTAAATAAATTGTGATAATATTTCTTTGTATTTTTGTATAAATGCAGAATTGGTAAAAAAAAATTAGAGATTTGTTTCATAATGAATAAATAAGTTAAATAGATACAGTATAAAAAAAATATCGTACTGACCCCTGACTTTGGATTTTTTGGTGTGTATCCTCTGGATGACATAATATCCCATTTATCCCATTATATCCCATAATATCACATTTTAAATGGGACCTACATAGGGAAAGTCGCTGTTGCACATTTTCCGTGGGTGCTGTTCACCTTTATGGCTGTCCGAAAGGCTCAGTTGGCTTGAGTGTGTGAAGCCTGGGCACAGCTCCTGTGTCTGGGAGGTTCTCTCTCTGGGAGGGCACTTGGAGAAAGCTTGCACTGTCTGGGATCTTTAGCTGGGATACAGAGACTGTGGTGCAGTGTGTATCTCCAGCAATCATGGTGTGCTGTGTCTGTATGGGATGTTACCTTGTACTAGATCTGCTCCTGCTTGGAATGCATGTGGAGGGCAAAGGGAAAGCCATGGTAGGAAACAAATTTAACTGTGCTTCAACTCCTTTTTTTGCTAATAGATGGTCAGATTTAGTTTGAATGTTAGCGTTTAAAAAAAGGATTTTTTGAAATATATTAAAAGTTGTTTTATAATCTGGTTCTATCGTATCTGCTTATGTATTCTACAGGCAAAAAGTGCTAATGTATACAATCACATTGTTTTGAGCTTAGCCAGCTCTTGTATTAAATGAAATGTCTAAACTTTCAGAAAGGTCAATAAATAAGTGATGGAGACCTTCACGTGAACATGTTCACTTGCCAAACAAGGATAAACTAAAAGGGTAAATAGGCTGGAAGCTGCAGTTTGAATGGAAGTTATGGAGATCGTAAGACAGCAATGAAATGAAAGTTCAATAACATGTTAAGTGAGTGTTTTGGTCTGAATAATCTGATTGACCTGAGGTGCTGAGGTCATTAGTAGCCCACTAAACACAATACTGTCTTTACCATTTGCACCCTGATTTCCATTCTGATGATCCACAAAATGTTCCAGGTGACTTTCTTGATGGGAGTGTCAGATATGCCCAGCTGGGTTCCTCAACAAATGACCTGCAAGGCTTTCCCTCATACCTGTGTCTTAACCATGATTTATGGCGTCTCTTTTCATTATTTACCGTTGGGTCAGCTGTGATGAACACTGATAATATTTTGCCCTGCGGCCTTGAGTTCCTAACTCTGACATTGTGCTTCATCATTTTCCAGTCTCTGTGAAACATTTGTTTATATATGTACACCTCCAAAGTTAGTATTTATGACCTTCTCGCTGGCCGATGCTTTATCTGATATTGCTATTTTTAGTCGCTTTCAGTTTTAGATCTTTAGCATTATAGACTTTCAGTTTGATTCAGATTTATTGGTACTGTTCAAAGCCAATGAAACTACATCTAACCAGAGTTGTCATTGTTGGATAGGATATAAATAAATTATGATAAACCACAAATGACAGTGTAGTGCAGATGGCCAATGGCCCTTAGAAAGTGTATGGGCACTTTTGGATCATACTTTTTAAATTAATTACAGGATGAATTCAAAAAACAAAAAACAAGTGACATCTGCAAACGGTACTGACGCTTTTCCCAGAACTAGCTTTCAGAGTCATTTTTGTGACTGTTCAACAACTTATCCCTGGGTCATTTCAGTAAATGTATGAAGTTACAGTAGTTTCCCTGGGGTTCACACAGATGTTTTAGTTCACACCTGCATAAAGATGTATTTCATTGCAGTTTGACAACCAGGACTTATCAAACTTATTTTTGTTTTGCTCAACCTTTATGTTGTGTTCTAGTCTTTTTTTATTATTTTTCCTGAAAATGGTAGTTATTGTTATTGCATTGTTATTGTATAGTGTTAGTGCATTGCACAAAAACCTGCTGATTTTACCCAAACTTTTAAACAATAGGGCACGAGTAAAATGGAACAGCATTTTTGGGGTTTATTTTAGACACTATAGCATGGAATATGCCGAGCATTTACTCACTTCCTCTCTAACGTCCCACTGGCTGATCTTCTGAACAAAGTGTAATTGTGTCTTGTAGCATCTGGTTCTGCTCCAGCTTCTCTCACAGGAGTTGTTCCAGTGTTCGGTACAGTTCCAGCCAAAGATGTAACCTGTAGCACTGAGGAGGGTAAAACAATTATTTGGGGAGCTGTGTCACCCTTGAGAGGATCAAGTGTCCCTCTCATCTAAGGCAGCCGCCTTACAGTGTTAAGTGCCTGACTGCTCTTTCTCTGTAGCTTATTGTTAGAGAAAGAGAGGAGGACAGTAGGATGGAGCCTCTGGGTCTCTGAGCTCAGAATCACGTGTAGACCATTGCTTTATCACGATTGATCGTTTTTCTGCTTTGTGCAATATGCACTTCATTTCTATGGTACCTGATTTGGTGATCATCTGGCACTTGTTTTTGGTTTAAACTGAACATGCAAAAAGTGTGCTCCACTCTGGAAGGTTTGCATGCATTTCTCCATAATTAGATGAATAACTGCTGCCACAAATTAATAAAAGTGTGCACAATATGTATCAGCTAAGCAGCACTGACTTTAGGGAATAGGGCGCAAACAGTTTGTGCTGAAATGTTAAACAATAAAATGATTTAAATACCCTTAGTGCAACATTATACCCGGTTAAACTGTATTGCAGATTATTAAGGAGTACAGCATGGTTTTGCTCTGAAATATTTAATGGATTATCCCCTTAGCGTTTAGTTTATGTATCTTGTTTTACATGCAAAAATTTCCTAACAGTCTATCTCTTTTTTTGTTTGCTTCCAGAACTCCAGTGTCTCTTCTAGGAATGAAAATCTTCGTAGTGAATGGGACATGTCGTCTTATCCAACCAGAACTTCAAAGCAATCGGTTCATGGCTTTGTAGTGGTGAATGAGTCTGACCTTCTCACGTCTCCCGCTGTCAGCACACATAGCAGATATAAGGACACCAGTGACAAAAAGATCCAGTCCACCACCTTCAAATCATCAGAGGAGAACTTTACCTCTCAAAAACTTAAAGCAGATTTGGGCGGAGGGCGTCTTGCGCGGCTCCCTTTGAAGCCGTCTGAGGACATCGCTGACCTGGATTCTATTTTGAATGTGAAGACATCACCCGGTCAGAAGGATCTAGTCAGGCCTACAGTCCATCCTGAGTTAAGCCAGCTGTCTGAAGAAGGTTTCTTACTTGCAAAGAGATTTGAAGTAGTCAGAAACCCTTTGGTCAGTGTTCATTCAAAAAAAGGATATGAATTGCTTGTAGGCAAAGGACAAGTTGGCTACAAGCAGTCAAGCAAGAAAGGAGTTGCATTTAAACATGGCGATGTCATGTTAGGCATGGATGGAAGGAGATACCGGCTCCTCAGTGGACCTCCAGGGCCTGTTGGACCACCAGGGAGAACAGTGAGTTACCACAATTTAATCCCAAGCTCTTCCATAATTTTCTTTTACCACAAATTGGAATCTGTATCTAAACCTTAGAGGTAAAAAGTAGAAGTTTATATGCATTATATAATTTTTTGCACTTGCCATAGAAAACATCAGCCTTATCTCATAGCAATTCGTATGTTCGTATGACCTCACCCATACAAATGAATATAAGAATGTATATATTTTACGAGTCGCCAACGTATAAATTTATACGAATGACATACACCTAAGCCCATCGCTAAACCTACCCGTCACTGGAGACAAATCATACAAAATCATACGAATTCGTACAAATAAGCCACCTTGTAAAATACGTTTGTGAGACTGTGTTGGAAACACACATTCTAGTTAATTATGGGGTGAATTTCTTTTCAAAGGAGGAATGTATACAAATAAGTACAATGATTTAAATGAGTAAATATTAAAGTTTTACTTTTTATATTCTTTAAAAAACCATTGGCCTAGCAATAAGATGAACACTGCAACACAATTCCAGTACAAATTCCATCAGTACGGAAGACGCTTGCTCAGCCTGCGATGACTTAGATACAGTTGCTTTTGTATGAAGCAGTAGATCGAAAAGTAGCATCATTTTCAGTTGGGAGCAGACTGAAGACACAGTCACAGTAAAAATGGCCTACTGTTAATAGTTTAGTCATGCACAAAGCTCTACTCACATAGAAGTCACTTTCAAACCAAGGTTCACTCCGTTGGTCAACATGGCAAATTTGAATGAAAAACTTGAACCATATACAGAATCTGTGTGGGGGGAAAGGTTTCACCCTTCACCAATGGAATATGTTTTTAGGAAATATCTAGCCACTAAATGCTGAGATTTGACCAATCAGAATCAAGTATTCCTGGAGTATTCCAGGATGGAAAACTTCAGCTTTCAAAAGTAAACAAGTAGCTACTATGATGTTAGTGCAAATAAAAATATGTAATGTCTTTTGTGATTTACAGTAGCTGTGGTCCCCCCCCCCTTCCTCCTGTCTGTTGTAACTGGAAATGTGCCCACTTTTCAGTTTGCAAAACAGGCTGTGTTTGTTGTCTGAGCTAGAAACAGAATACTGAACTGAAGTCACGTTAAATTGCTAGTCTGAAAACTAATTCTTAATCTCACTATGTATTCAAACTTATTTTTGTCATTGGAAATACGTCATTGCCAAAAGCTGAATGTTATGTAATCCTTTCATCTTTTAATGAGTTTGGACAAGCATTTTTTTAAAATACGCTTCACATCTATAACCAAACATTACTACATCTGCCCTTTTCTGAATGATAGCCTTCCACTCTGAAACTCAAATATAAGGCTGTAGTGCTAAATGTGCACTTTGCAGAAGGTTAGAGGTTTCGAAACACTCTCCTTAATGGCGTGTCTAAGAGTGTCACATTGCATAACATGCATAAGATTAAAAAGGGCATGGACCTATGAATATTAATTGAGTCAAGATTAATTGAAGTCTCCTACTGTGTCGTATTTATATCTGTACATGGAAACCAATCTTCTATAAACTACGTTTGATGGTTGATGACAGTAGTTTTGCACTTTGCTGTGGTTTAATGTTTTTTATAAATGCCAAAGTACTGTAAAGATACTTCATATGCAGGGCCCTCGGTTTTAAGATTGCTTTTGTTGTTTGCACAGGGGTGCGTAGGCAAAAGGGGCTATATTGGATACAAGGGTGATAAGGTAAGAATTTTACATTACATTATAATATTCTATGATTATGGGACAACATTGATTTGTACTGATCTGTACCTGCATGCCATTCCAGGGTTCTAAAGGAGACCAAGGAGCCGATGGACCAAGAGGTATACTAGGACCTCCAGGTCCACCAGGACTGCCGGTCCTCTACCTTTGGAGGAACACAGAGGATGATTGGGCTGCATTTAGGGTAGGCCTTAATACACCATATTCTGGAGGATCATTCATCTGGTGAATCTCTCATAGCTTAGGCTTCGCTTGATCAGCCATACATACCATTTTTACAGGACATGTCCTGGTCAGGAATTATATATTGCCTAAAATATCCCAGTTTTGCTTTGTTTTCACACTTGCTGGAGGTAATGATCGAAAAGTAGCTTAACCAATAACATGCAACCAAATGTAAATTGGTCAGTCATCATAGGCGGAATCTACTGAGAGCAGTCAAAGTGATGCAAATACACATACAAATTAAGATGTTCACTTGTTCATTTGATTTGAAGCAACACTGCACAGACTGATCAGTGTATGACATCAAAGTACTGCAAGAGCAATACGAAAGCACAAGGAGCAAACTTCTCTTTATTGCGCATAATTTATATCATAGATCGATCTGTGGAGTGCAAACAGCCGAAACCTGGATATTTTAGGCAATATAGAAATCTTGGCCAGGATGAGTCCCATGAAAATGCCACTTATGGTCACCCCAGGGCTTCACTTTGTAGTCTGATGTGCCACAGTTTAAATGAGCTGAACTGGCATAAATGAAATGATTCGAGATAAATTGTTCGATCATCCTCTCTATCCCTACCAAACAGGAATATATAGCAGTGAGCCACCGCCCTGTGTCTCTCAAACTGCTGGATGACACAGTCTTTTTATGTTCCTGCCAGACCTTGTATTCTATCTATTTGTGGCTCTCTATTTTTGAGCATATATTTAAGTATAATTGTAAAACCTCAGGATTGACCTCCCTGTAGATTCTCAGAAATCAAAACGGTTGTGAATATCTGCTTATTATGATTGTGCAGCTGGAACTTGGCATTATTTAATGTGTGTGTGTGTGTGTGTGTGTGTGTGTGGAGAGTATTTAAATGTTGTTTTATTCATCATCGTTTGGCAGAATCCTCAAACATGATGGATGAGTGTAGTCATGTGTGTGTATATTGAGCCATGGGTGGTAGGTGAGGGAGTTGTACTGTATGTTTCTTTAAAAATGGGATTTTTACAGTTTGTACATTTCAAGATTTCTATTAGGTTTTTAATATTTTTTAGATCTTTTGTGTGCTGCCCCACAAGTTTCACAATTTGAAATGGCTTCAGAGGGATAATTTGATTATATTTCATTTGGTTATTTGTATTAAAACGTTACTGTATGTAAGTTTTATTTTAGCCCAGTTATTTAAGTGCTTCAATATGTAAGGTCAAATTTCATATGGTGTAATGTTTGATTTGGCTATTATTAAGGAAAATGAAGTCAATTGTACATATTTTTGGCAAAAACGATTATCCCAGTTTTCTATGTATTTAAATCTTTACTACATGATGTCATTTTTATTGAATAAATGACGTTTAAATATTTTTGGAAATTTTTCTCAGATTTTGTTCACTATGATCAATGATAGAAAGGCTTAGGAAAAATCTGTTTCATCTCAGTGATTTATATAGTTTGTCCCATAGCATATGTCGTGCTTAGATGGATGTGATGATATGGGACTGATTCTCTGTGTATTCAGTGGTGATTAGGGATGATTTGTCATTGAAAAATTATAAACTGAACTCTTACAGACATTGTTTGTGCTGATGGTGCTTTGCTGTTTACCCAGGTTGCACTCTGTAGAATGGTTGCAGTGTTGTGAGGAGGTTTTGACAGATGTTTAGATCCCTCTGTTACAGTGGGACATGTAGAAGGCAAGTGCACTGGGAGGTCCGATTCCCCAACTTCTCTTAAACTCACCTTCACTAGACCAGCAGTGAGCTGAACTCTGCCCTGTTGCCAAATTGAGCATGTGCCAAGACAAATGTTGTATAAAGCGGAGGCGGACTGGGTGATTTAATATCAGTGTGACAGAGACTGTGTGTCTATGTGGGTTCGAGACCTCAGCTTTTCCAGGCCACACTGCAGAGACAGCGTACACTGTCTCTCAGTTCTTCTCCTCTGTTTGAACAGGAGACATGTCTTTTAACACTCCCTAGTTTGGGTTTTTTTATAGGGAGGAATTGAAACGTACAGGCATTAAGTGTTACAAGAGTTTAGATTGAGGATTTGTTGAGCCCTCTTTTTTTATATTAATGCCAGTGAGGTACAGAGCTTCCCATCATCTCTCATATGCGGTCCGAATTGTATTTATGCATTCATGCATATGCTGTATCATCCACTTGTTTGTTCGCTCATTTAATATTCATGACATGGTGAATGCCACGTGTGGTAGTACAATAGTCAGTTGAGACAGCTTAAACCCTAAACAGTCACAAAACATTAAATTTTAGTACTTCAACTAATGTTTTGCAGTATTTCTCATTTTGTATGTTTTTGTTTTATTTTATTTTTGCAGAGAACATCTTATTACCAGTTGCTGGCAGCTGGATGGCCAGTAAGTATTTGAAATTTGAATAAATTATCAAAACACCATTATAACATATGCATGTGGTCTCTCACTAAACCCTTTTCCTCTGATGCCCTGCAGAGACAGACAGGACACCCTGGACCGATGGGTGAGACGGGGAGACCTGGTCTTACTGTGAGTAAACACTCAAATACACAAAAAAAATGAGTGCAGACTGAATTGTCAGGGAAATTTTGTTGGAGTATGACCGAATTTTATACTGACGACCAACTATATTTCGGTTAATTGTGGATATTTGACTAGTGGGATTTATCTTAATATGATGAATGATGAAATGGTTAGAAACACGTTAGATTTGAGTGTATATTCAGTATGGTGATTAATTGTTTTACTCCTGAAGGGGTTTCCTGGAGACCCAGGTCAGACGGGACCACCAGGACTAAGAGGCGAAATGGTACCTATTCGTTATAATATCTGTTTTTGTTTGTGTTAGAGTGTGTATGTGTGTGTGTGTTCATAATAGCAATGAGAGTAAAATGGTATTCTCAATAACAGTTACATTTTGAAAAAAATATCAGATGCTAACCAAGGCTGCATTTATCTGCTGAAAAAAAAATCTGCAAAATCTTACGTGTATTATGAAATAATATTGTTATTTAATTAACAGTTTTCTGTTAAATATGTTAATGGAATTATTTCCTGTTTTCAGCATTCATTACTCAGAAATCAAAATCATTTTAATATCCTGATGTGTGCTCAAGTAATACTGTACCTATCAGCAATTTTTATAACAGTTGTGCTGCTTAATAATTTTGCTGAAACCATGATACTTTTCCTTCTACAAAATTATTTAATGCATGGAGATTTCAAAAGCATAACATTTTTACAATGTAAAATATTTACTTTTGATCAGTCAATGCATCGTTGATGAATAAAAGTATTAATTTCTTTCAGAAGAAAATGTTACTGACCCCAAATATTTAAACACTGGTGCAGATTTATGCAAAGTGCCTACAGGAATTAGTTACCAGCAAACATTTTATAATAGGGTGGCATTGGACCAAAGGGTGTTCGTGGCAGAGCGGGGACTCAAGGAAGAGATGGAGCAAAAGGTCCAGATGGGGTGACAGGATCTCCAGGGTTTCCTGGTCTACAGGTGAGAGTAAGGGCATGGGATGTCTATGGTAATATTTTCAGATAAATTATGGTAAAGCTATGAATTGTAGCTTTGGAACATATGAAGAGTTCCAATGCAAAAGCCTCTAAAAGCCGTCTTGGTCAAAAATGAGATTACCATACTGAGTAAAGGCTATTCACACATAGTGTATGTTCATCAAGTACTTTCACTTTAAATCTCATCCTCAACCCATTCAGAAGTACCAGTAGATAGTAGCCAGAAAGAAATGATCATTTTAAAGAAAAATGTCAGTCATACTTAGAGGCTTTTTCATCTGAACTCTTCAAATGAATGTAACTTGCAGAAAACAATATGTTGTATGTTTCTGGTTGTGGCTCAAGGGTCCTCGCGGTTACAAAGGTGACACAGCGCCCCCCGGTGAGAAAGGAGATGAGGTACAGTGTGAGGATACATAATATTCAGATATGCACGACCCTGTAATGTACTTAATATAGTATAAAGGAGTTTTTTCTACCTTCATGAGCAGGGTTTTCCTGGTGCTCCTGGACTCAGAGGAGACAAAGGACAGACTGGCCAGAAGGTAAAGAAAACCTTCATCTAAAGTATTTATGATGCATTTAATTTGTGTGTACTGTTTATACAGTATATAGGAATTCAATACCTTTACTGCCCCCTGGTGAATCCGGAGGGGACACTACAACAAAAATGTATTATCTTCTATAGTTGTAATGTAATTATTGGTTATGCCTCTGTCTTTTTTTAAATAGGGCTCAAAAGGAGAAATTGGGTTTACTGGCTTTTCTGGTCCTTTAGTGAGTAAATCGCTTAATATTTTTGAACTGCTAGTTTTAAACATTATAACTAGTAACTGGTGTGAGTATACTTTCTTATATTGTAGTAAATATTATGCATGAATGGTTTTGTTTTTTCTTAAGGGACCGATTGGTTTACAGGGTGTTCAAGGGATTCCTGGGCCATCTGGTCCTAAGGTCATTGATTTAATAAAAATTATTTTTGCATGTTTATTTTCAGTTTTAAGATAATCATTTTTATATTGATATTGACAGTATAAGGAATTTTGTTTTCATAGGGGGATCCAGGAAATGATGGAAAACGTGGTCCTCCAGGGACAGTGGTGAGTCGTAAATCTTGAGTCATAAATCATGCTTGTGACAAGAAAGAAAAAATAAAGTTGAGTAATACTACCTATGAAAAGCTGATATCCGTTATAGCCAAAAAGCAAATCCATTTGGGAAAACTGAATTGGAGATTATATCTTATTAACCGAGAAAATCTTACTTATCTTGGTGTTTATGGATACTGCTTAATAATGCTCAGCTATGTTTTTGTGTCTTGCCAGGGAGCACCAGGTGCTACAGGATTGGTTGGTGCACAAGGTGTTAATGGCTCAGAAGTAAGTGGGTGCTTACTACAATTTTAGTAAACAAGTATCAGTTTCATTGCTTAAAGTAGAGTTTCTTAAATCTTACCCTGGAGGTCCTGTGCGCTGCAGAGTTTAGCTCTAACCCTAATAAAACACCTACTGTACCTGTGATTTTTTAATGATTCTTTAAACATTCATTTGCATGCTCAGGCAGTGGCGGTTCTACATGAAATTGCCCCCTCAGCACCTCCCCTGACACACGTGCTTGTTCATTGAACAACCACTTGTGTAACAATGCACGGTAGGATTGAAAATGTATCCAATCAGAAAACAGAGCCCTCTTCTAACGACTTTTCTACCATACTCTAAACTGCTTCTGTAAAATACACGGCAATATCAACAAGTGGCTCCCCTATACAGCTCTCTCCATGATGGTAACACTTACACTTTTTTATAACGGCTGAATGAACTAAACCTACCCCAACTAACTGGAACATAAACACACATAACATTCATTATGTTTCATGTTTTATACCTGATTTTTATATCCTACTGCAAATATGTATTGGTGTTGTATTGTTGTTTATAAAGGATTAGTTATTAATAAAATAAAACTCTCACACAAACACACTGTTCCTAAAGCCATAAGATGTGTTGAAATTGACCAATCACAAGTATTAAGAGAATCTGCCATTTGATCTCCGCTTCCAAAGTCTGAAAAAGAGTATTTGTCATGCAAGCAGAGGGTGGTGCGAGCCCTGTTTAGCACCATTCTTGGGAGAGCGCATTTTTGCAGGGGCATAGTATTTGTATGCTCTTACAGTGCAGAATTACTCCCTGGCGAGAATGGTCTTGTTTTCATGTGCGCTAGATTTGAAAATAGGCTATTTAAACGCCATAGTCACAGGTAGGCTATGACAGATAATAGAAAACCGCTTAGGGGCGCTGCTGTTTTTTTTCCCCAACTTGTGCCGCCCCCCACGTGACATGAATAAATGCCGCCCTGGGCGGCTGCCCCGTTTGCTCATGCCTAAAACCACCACTGTGCTCAGGTGTTTGATTATTGTTAGATCCAAATTCTGCAGTGCATTGGACCTCCAGGGTAAGATTTGAGAAATCCGGGCTTAAAGGGATAGTCTACCCAAGAATAAAAAAAATATTTTCATTTGTATACCCTCATGTTGTTCCACTCTCTCTGGTGACTCTCTACTGTGGAACATAAAAGATGATGTTTGGAAGACTGTTTGTAGCCAAACCATTTGGGTTCCCATTGATTTCCACTATATTTCTTGCCCATACATTGGAAAGCAATGGGAACCAATCTTACTTTTGTTACCAACGTTCTTTAAAATGACAAGAGGATGAGTAAATGATCAAAGAAAGACTTTACTTGGTTATAAACCAAAACACTTTTGCTGTTAAAGGGGGACGCTGGACCTGCTGGCCATGTGGGGCGTAAAGGCCCTCAGGTATGCAACATTGTTTTGGATCCTTGCTTCTAGAAATCTGTTCTTAAAGAATTATCAGAAGCTGAAATTATATAAAACCAGACCTGAATGTTTCTCCTAGGGGCCTAGAGGAATTGAGGGAGACAGAGGCCCACCTGGGGTTCCTGGATCACAGGTACATTTCTACTGAAATTGAAAAAAACAGAAAAATGTGGGTCTGTTGTGAAATAAAAAAAATGAGTAAGCTTTGTCATGGATGTTTTCCACAGGGTCTTCAAGGTCAGGCTGGTCCACAAGGTCTCAAAGGTGACATAGTAAGTTTAAAACGTTTTCTGTCTACATGTAGAATATGTACAATTACATATGTTATATGTTTATAAAATGGAAGCCCTAGATATTTCTGTTTGTGGACAGGGGCCAGAGGGTCCAGTAGGTAACAGAGGGCTACAAGGCATTGAAGGGCCCATGGTGAGTCTGTTTGTCAATATATTAAATATATAGGAAAACAGATGTACAATTTCTTATAAACTTACACAGCAGACTTTCAGCAACCAATATGACTTTAAAATTCCATTAAATTGTGCCCAGCAATGTTGCAAGTTGCTGCTTTTTTCACGATAAGCTAAAAACGTGCCTAGTTTATTTTATATTTTTATTAGTATTTTTTTTTTTTTCATTTAGGAATAACCATTCATTCATTCGTTCATTCATTTAGGGTACAACTGGAGATCCAGGACCAAAAGGCTTTCCAGGTGTCACAGTAAGATATCTGATTAAAATCTCACTGTATGTTTATTTGACAATTTAGAAAATATTTGTAAATTGATGTCCTTTATCATGTATTAAATCAATAATGGATGCTTCTAAATTCAGGGCAGTAGGGGACCAGATGGAGAAAAGGGTGACAAAGGACCTAAGGGGAAAAAAGTAATCACCAGCACACAATACATTCAAAAATTCTAAAGCTTTAAATTCGTAATTATAATTTTCAGTAAATTGCTTTTTTGTGATTATACTGTATGTTTTAGGGACCAAAAGGAGCACTAGGGATCATGGGTCCACAGGGTGAAAGGGGCCAGGCAGGCCTGCCTGGTTTACCTGGTGTCAAAGGTCAGCCAGGTGTTCCAGGTATCCAGGTATACAGTCGCACAGAAGATTCCCTATAACATGTCTTTCTTTATATTATTTCTATTCATTATAGGCATAATCTTTACCAACTCAAAATATGAGTTATTGTCACAATACATTTGTTTTTCTCTCACCCTTTTCCCCCCACAGGGAATAGATGGTGAAGTGGGTCCTCAAGGAACACATGGAAAAGAGGGTCAAAAGGTCAGAGTGCTTTATGACTTTCAGGTGGAACGATCCCTCCAAAAGCATTCTTGTAGCTCACCATTTTACATCAATCCACCTGTGATTGCTTCTTTAAAAAATGATGCTCAAAGGCTCTTTCACTCTGTCTTACAGATATATTCACCTAAAACCATTGTTGTTGTTGTTTTTTTTAAAAAAAAGGGCAGCAGGGGTGTACCTGGTGATAATGGAAGAACAGGTCTCAGAGGATCCAGGGTAAATTTGCTATATGCATATAATATTTATTACTTAAATGTGCAGTTATGAATTAGCTTTCAAGTCTTTAGATTTTTTTAAGGTCACAGATGTGTTCATATGTTTTGTTTCATGAATAAGCTTTATATGTAACATTGTGTATTATGAATAAACAAAATCTATGTTTTCCGTTATCGTTTGATCACATTCATTCGCGTTGTTTCTGTATGCTCAGGGTCGAGCAGGCCAACATGGTACTCCTGGTGTACCTGGAGTAGTGGTAGGGAAATTTAATTTGAGTAAACTGAGTCCAGATTTATTTAGTTCACATGTTATTGAATTGGTTGTACGGTATTTTCTGTTTTTGCAGGGTTTACGAGGTCCAGTTGGTGACGAGGGACCAGAAGGAAAGCCTGGTACACAGGTTCCCATTTCATACATTTAATTTCAAGCTTTTTTTATCAGTCATAGTGATTTATCATATATGAATCTTTGCTTTGCCACGACACCAAAGTAAGTAACCAAAATTGTGTTGCAGGGTGTTTCTGGTTCTGTTGGAAGTCCAGGGGATAAAGGACCTGATGTATGTTTCTTAACATCAGCTAAAATATTCTGTTGCATATGTTAGTCAGTTGGGAGCAGACCCCTGCTATAATAAAAACTTGTTGTAATGACTGGTCAGTAATAATTGCAGAGGATTCTTTAAAAGAGCTATTACCAACATTAGGCCTCAGAAGAATGAGAAACACTTAATACAGGCATGTCGAGGTCAGAAAGATCAGAGACTATTAAACTTAACAAGGTCTTAAACTTCGGTGGGTTGGTGCTTCTGTCACGGAGGAATGATCTCTGTTTCAGCATGACAGCAAAAGCCTGAAATGTGTTTCGCAAGTTTTAATGAATTTACATTTATCTATGTCTCGTGTTGTTTATCTTTGTATACCTGTACAGATTTAGGCGTCTGTGTAATTTTAGTAAAATGTTTAATTGAAAAATTAGAATGAATTTCAGAATGTCTTGGTACAGTATTGTTTTATTATTATTAGATTTTTTTGCTTTATTGACAGCATCACATGAGCTGCTTGAATAAGTGTGGGTAAAACCTAATGATGATGATCTTAACAAGAACATCATGTGCTTCAGTGGAAGAAAGAACATTGTAATCATAAAGGAGTTAGCAGGAACAGTATCAGAAATTAAACCCTTAATATTTGTATTCCTTTTACATCAGCCAACAAAACATAAATGTAGATCTTTTTAGTCTTTTACTTATTTTTCTTGTTCTATGTCATATATCTTCTGTAATATTTGTCATCTAAAGGGCCTGAAGGGCATGATTGGAGAACCAGGAAAACAAGGCCCTCCAGGCTCACAGGTGAGCATAACACAGCAGGACATTAGAGTATTTGTAGTCCATCTGCTTAATGACTTCTAACACCCTACCGTCTGCTCTGATAGCTAGTAAACATGTAGGTGCACATTAATGAAAATCCAAAAATTGCTTGACATTACTTACTGGAGTATGTCTAAAGTGGACTTTTAAAATAAAGAGTAACCTTTTAAAAGAGTAAACATTTTTTATTTGTGTTCATTAACATCTACAGAACACACAATTTTTCATCACCACTTTTATCGTTTCTCTTCTCATTAGGGCCCGTCTGGACGACCAGGCCAAGATGGCACTCAGGGTCCTCCTGGTGAAAAGGTAAGCCTCTCAAAGCATTGTATTGCTGTAATAACATAGTTAATGCATAGCGTTCACATGTATCATTATTGCGTGTGTTTTGTTATCAGGGCTTCACTGGAAAACCAGGCATTGCAGGTGCTCAAGGGCCTGTAGGCATGTATGTAAGTGGCTCTATCCCTCATAAACCAGTCTAGACTGACATGAAAATTCATGATCAGCTTGTAGCAGCAATTTGATCCTATATGCTGTTTTCTTGTTCTCAGGGTTATCCAGGAGCCATAGGCCTTCGTGGACAGCCAGGTCACATTGGAGAGAGGGTTAGGGCTTTCTGCTGTAAATATATTACTATGCATTTTTCTCTGATCTTCTGGATGTCGTATCACATATATTTTGTGAATGTGCATCTGCAGGGTGAACCCGGCATCAGGGGTCCTCTGGGTCCACCAGGGCAAAGAGGGTTACCTGTAAGTTGATTTGAATGCTATCTGTTAAGTTCCATTAATGTTATTATGTTTTGGTCATATCTACAATTGTTACCTTGTTAAACTTTTCAGGGTTTACCAGGCTCGGCTGGTGAGAGGGGCCCACGTGGACCACCGGTGAAGTAACCTCTCCATTCATAGAGCCAAAAAATTCAGCACAGTTTTTATTTACAGAAAGGTTATCAATTAACATTTTTTAGGGTCACCAGGGGGAAACAGGACCTGCTGGCTTTCGAGGATTGTCTGTATGTAGCTCAAAGTTTTAATTATACATATCGAAAGTAATTAAAGTATAATAGTTCATTTTAATCTGCAATATTTCAGATTTGTTTATATAATATAATGCTATTTATGCAGTCAGCACTGTTCAATGTCAAAGGATCAAGCATTAGAAGAATTTTTTTTCATTGCATGTTATACATGTGTTTGAGTGTTCGTGTCTGTTAATTCAGGGGCCCTCAGGACTGCCAGGGACTGAAGGAGTAGCTGGAAAGCAAGGCCCCCAAGGAAGCCAGGGGCCGCGGGGGCCACAGGGAAAACAAGGACCAATTGGATTGCCAGTGAGTGGGTACCCCTCATTTTGATTATTGAATATTTAGGATAGTTTTAAAACGAATTTGAAGAGGTTACAATGTGAGATTCAGATGATATTCTGCTATGCTTCAGGGTTCACCGGGCACAAGTGGAATAGTTGGTCAAGCAGGAGAGAAAGGAGGGCAGGTATTGTAAGCATTTCAATTTACTAAAACATGTTATATAACAGAGGATTAAGCATTTGATTTAAAATGCTCTTCTTTAGGGATTTCCAGGACCTTCAGGTGACCCTGGATCTGTTGGATTGAGTGGACCACAGGTTGGTTTATTTCAATTTATACAGAATTAACTGCTGTTTGGAGGCATCCTGTTTGAGTTTTTTTTTTTTTTTGGGCAGCTTATCAAAAATTAAAGCAACTTGATCTCTGGTTTAGTATGTTTTTAAAACGTTAGAATATTTCGATATAGGAAACATTGCAAGAGTCACAGAGATCCTTGTTAAAGTCTGATTCATTAACTGCACCATCTTGTTTTGGGAGAACAGTTCATTCACTCTTTCTGTTGTAGGGCCATCCTGGTCCAGTCGGTTTTGAGGGGACAACAGGGCCAAAAGGAGAACATGTAGGTGTTGATGCTGATTTAATGCATCCATCAAAAGCACCAAATCTGTAAGATTACACTCCAGGATTTTTACAGTTTATATGAATTAACTTTGACTTTAGGGATCAGCTGGACCCACTGGGAAGCCTGGTCAAAATGGCCATCCGGGAGAACAAGGACCTCAGGGCTCTCAAGGAATGCAGGGCGCACCAGGACCACGTGGCAAAGAGGTCAGTGACAGTGATTACATGAGGCTTCAAGTTTCATTATTAAGCCTTACTATGCAAAATCTTTTGTAACAAAGTTTTTTTTATATATGTATAATCTTTATGTATAATCTTACAAAATATAAAACATGCCCGTTAACAACAGTTTTTTTTAACACTAATACTAATAAGAAATGTTTTACACTGAAAACTGGAGTAATGGCTGTTGAAAATTCAGCTTTAACATCAGAATAATTTATTATTTAAAAATTTTTTTAAAAAGTTTATTAAATTATTATTAATAGTATATTTTTTATTATTTAAAAAAAAAAAAATATCTTAAACATCATTGTTATTTTAAAGTGCATCCCAATAAATTGTAATGAGTATGATGTTTCGTGTATATATAGGGAGGTATTGGACCTCCAGGTGGTTTTGGTGACCCTGGGCCTAAAGGACAAAAGGTAAATAACTGCATAATTCTAAGTAATATTTTGTTAGATGAAAATGTAGGTCTATATTATGACCAGTTTCTCCACAGAGTGAAGTAGCTTTATTCTTATTCAAACAGGGTGACCCTGGACATCGAGGATTTTCTGGACAACATGGCCCATCTGGATTTTTGGGGGACAGAGGAGAGAGAGGACTGAAGGGGAATAAAGGCTACATTGGTCCACTAGTTAGTGATCCTACTGAGCAAAACCATTTCTGCTGTACAGACCAAACTAACTATTACAGTATGCACTGTTTATACATAGCAGAATAATGATTGTCTCTTCACCAGGGTCAGAATGGACTGATGGGCAAGTCTGGTCCATCGGGTTTGATGGGTCTAGAGGTATGGTTTTTGAATAAGATGCACTTAAATCTACTTGCACAATCACACTTTTGGAGTCGGTTGGTTACTTGAGTTTATAACTTTCAACTCAGGGTTTGATAGGCCTTCGGGGACCACCAGGAGCAAAGGGTTCTCCAGGCCCAAAGGTATTGCTCCCTTTTCTTCCATCAGTTTCTTTCATCAAGTCTCCTTGTAATAGATCAGGATTACTCTTATGCATTTGTTAATGTAACAGACCTTCTCTTTGTTTCATAAGGGGGAAACTGGATCACCTGGGGCACCTGGCCATCCTGGAGATCGAGGCAATCGGGTAAAATCAATGACTGTTTTCCATAATACAATGGTTTGGGTAAAATAACATTTGAATTGTGAACTGGGAACAAGACGAGAGATGTCGCATTTCTCTCAATGCCCTTTTTTTGCATATAAATTGGCTGCTATATAAGATTACAGGAACCGAGGCGAACCTCTCAATGTCAAATTAAAGTCATTATGTTTTCGTTTCATCTACAGGGAATAGCTGGGCAGAGAGGCTTAAAAGGGGTTATGGGGAAAGCAGGACCTCAGGTTAGTATGGCTAACCATTTCAAGGTAAATCTCGGTTACAGTGCTAGATTTTCAGCGGATGAATAATACTGATATTGCAGGGAGCCGTGGGTCCCAGAGGCCCCGAGGGCTTACTGGGTCCAAAGGGTATGTCGGGACAAGAGGGATCTAAAGGTGAACCAGGAAGTCAAGGACCTCCAGGGCAGATGGTGAGACTCTAATTTAAAGAAAAAAGTTTATTACAAGTCTCTAAAATATTCTTGATGTCAGCTGATGATTAGGATCTTTTGTTTAGGGACCACCTGGCCTTCCTGGTGCCGAAGGACCTTCTGCATTACCAGGAAATGAGGTAGAATTTCAATATCAAACTTTTTTTTACATATTTAGTTCTGTGCATATGATAAAAATTAAGAATTGTATTCACTTATTAATTTAATTGTATTGTGCTGTTATTTCCAGGGACTTCCAGGAGAACTGGGACCTGATGGCCCTGTCGGCCCACCAGGGCCACAAGTCAGTATTTGTGTGATTTTAATATAAATGAAAATTCTGCAATGAATCAGCAACCAAATGGTGATATTCTTTCACTTATTTCTGTTTTATTATGTATTATTAATGTTTAGGGTCCAACCGGCAAATCTGGGCCTCAGGGTAGGGATGGACCGAAAGGTCAGAAGGTCAGAGTGATCAAAATCTCTTTTCATCATATGTTAGGATTGAATTTGCAATCTGATATCATAACATTCGCTTTTTCCTACCCTAGTTGCTCTGTTAATTTCCATAATATAATAAATTGTTACTGTAACAACCAGTCTTACTGTGTGTGTGTGTGTGTGTGTGTGTGTGTGTATATATACATATATATATATATATAGTTTTCACATTTTTCAGGGAAATGATGGTCTGGATGGACCTCATGGAAAACCTGGGCATCCTGGAAAGAGAGTAAGTAGGTTTTTCAGTGTTTGTGGGAAACATATCCAGCATTAACAGAACAATTTAAATTATTCTTTGACTGTTAGGGGAAAAAGGGAAAAGCTGGTCAGAGGGGTCTCAGAGGACCTAGAGGGGAGAAGGTACACATTTATTAATTAGTCATTTTTAAAAGTTCATCACAAATTACTGTATATAAGCAGCTTTTGTTTGATACGTAACAGGGCCAACAGGGAGCAATGGGAAAGACTGGACCTCCTGGCCGACCAGGACAATATGTAAATGAATATATATATATATATGGGTAATGTACGTAAGACACATATATATGTAAAATGATGAGAATATTAATCAGTGGTCTGCATTTATTGTTTCAGGGTTTACCAGGCATTCGAGGCGAGAAAGGAGTGAGCGGTAAAAAAGGCTTTGAGGTTTGGGCTTTAATGGAAATGTCATATTAGAACTGACAAAAACTGAGAACCTTGAGGCTTACTCTTCTTTCTGTCTATAGGGAGAGAAGGGGGAACTTGGGCCACTTGGTCCTCCAGGGGGAGATGGACTGAAGGTACATTCATTCATCTTAATCAAATGCTAGAAGAAACTGACTCTGAAAACTGCCAATTATTAGTATATTGTGTGCATAACAACTAACACTTTCAGTTTTTATGTCTGACTTGGTTTACTTCAGGGGCAGCAGGGCCTAACCGGGGATAAAGGAAGACATGGGCTGAAGGGAGAGCAGGTGATATACAGTATTTAGATATGCATGTGTAAATGTACAATGGGACTGCTGACATGTAGTATATAGAATATTTTCTGCTTCTTTTAGGGAGATATTGGCCCAACAGGTCAAAGAGGGACCCCAGGTCTACCAGGAATGCCTGTAAGTTACCACACTGCATTCAATAGAAAAGTCAAATCAAAAATAGATTATTTGACAAATAATTGTCTGGGGGTTTTTTTTCTAGTCTGTTAACCAATTAATTTTTACTTTTATTTTATTGTCTTATTTTTAAACTTTTATTTTTGAAAAAGTTGCTGTCAGTAAGATTTTGTTTTATTTATTTAATCAAAAATTCAGTACATTTAAAATGTTCTATTCTTCTGATGACAAAGCTAGTTTTTCAACAGCCAGTACTCTCATCTTATGAGTCACATGATCTTCAGAAGTTAATTTGACATGCTAATTAAGTGCTCATGAAACATTCTTGTGCTGCTTGATATTTTTATGAAAACCATGATGCTAAACTATATATAACTATATAAATATCAAAAATTGAAATCAATGTAACATGTCCTTGCTGAAAGTGCATTAATTTTCAAAAAAAAAAAAAAGCGCCAACTTTTAAACAGAAGTGTATAGGAGATATATATATGAAAATTAAATGACTTACAATGAATTATTAAGTGATCAGATCCAATAAAAAATATATTACATTGAGGTAGCATTAGACACGTATATGTACAAGTGATATTTAAGTAAACTATTCACTATGTCCATTTCTTCACTCCACAGGGCCTGTTTGGAGAAAAGGTTTGGAACAAATATTTAAAAACAGGGTTAAACACACATTGTCCTCTTATCTAGTTTTATTTTCGTAGTTAACATTTGTTGATAATGAAATGTGATTTATTCAGGGTTTAAAAGGATATCCAGGACTTACTGGTCCAAAAGGAAAGAGAGGACCTCCTGTGAGTTTGACAGTACTGACAGACACCTGAGTGATGTACGTAAAGTCGTGAGTCGTGACATTAATGCATGTGCTGCCTGTAACTGTTTATTTTAGGGTCCACCAGGTCTTCCAGGTCCACCGGGTTTATCTCTGAACATAACATTGACTCAGCTAAAAGTAAGCAGCTGATTAGGAGTTTTAGTCCATTCATTGTATAACACATTTAATCAGCTGTTTGCTTAATTGCTGTGTGACAATGCTTTTTGTTTTTCCGGACAAATTAGGACCTCATGTACCTTTCCGACAAGTCCAACTATCCACTTATTAAGACCCTTCTAGACTCCCTACAGGAAGACCTGCGATTCTTCATAGATCCTCCAGATGGCACTAAAGAGCATCCAGCCACCACCTGCTTGGAGTTGATGCTCAGTCATCCTAACTTAACCAGTGGTCAGAGTCAATCTCATGAATGTTATTCTTCATCTGTAGACTTAAATGTATTATTCTGGTCTATGTGAATAATTATACTTACTGTAACTGAACTATTCTTGTCTCAGGAATGTATTATATCGACCCAAACCAGGGCAGTCCTGCTGATGCTTTGCTGGTATATTGTAACTTCGGTGCAGGAGGACAAACATGTTTGTCATCCCTGCAGCCACAGGTAAATACATTTTTCCTCAGCATCTGATGGGCCTGACATATGAGGTGAAAAAAGAAATGTAAGTGATACAATAGCTTAAAGGTGCCATAGAATGGAAAACTGAATTTAGCTTGGCATGGTTGAATAATAACATTTCAGTACATGGACATAACATACTGTGAGTCTCAAATACCATCGTTTCCTACTTCTTATAGAAATCAAGTGTTTGCAAAAGACGACGGTCAAATTCCAACACAACACAGACTGTTTCGTAACAGTCTA
>JAUMHQ010000053.1:6172532-6192336 GCA_032361165.1 Enteromius paludinosus | reverse complement strand
AACAGACTGTTTCATTCTAGGGTCAAATTCTAGGGTTGTAAATGGACCTGTAAAACCGTTTCTGGGCACTTTTCCCCCTTACCTTAGCTACATACCTTCTATGTACATATCAGAGAACAATTTAAAATATTCTCTCAATGCATTCTATGGCACCTTTTAAAGTTGGGATGTATCAAAAGAGGAGATGATGCATAGCTTTTTTTTAAATCACGTCAGAGAGAAATATGTTGTTTCACCCAAAAACACAGTTATAAAAATGCTTTCAAGTCATGCATTCGAACACATTACACCATCTG
This sequence comes from Enteromius paludinosus, assembly GCA_032361165.1. Lineage (NCBI taxonomy): Eukaryota > Metazoa > Chordata > Actinopteri > Cypriniformes > Cyprinidae > Enteromius > Enteromius paludinosus. Next base: position 6,192,040 of record JAUMHQ010000053.1, on the reverse strand, counting down.
TGTATTTGTTTCTCAGATGGCGTAGTAGGGGAAAATGGGAACGATGGAAAACCATTTGTTGTCAACCTGAAAAATGAGTACAAGTCCATTATTCCTGAGCCGCCCTCAGAGGTTAGCCTGAACTATTTATTTCTTGCTCTCTTTTTGGATAGCCTCTTTTCATGAGTAACCTGATGACTCAAGGTTACAGGCTGTGCTTTTTTCGTGGCAGTAACATCTGTTTGTTTCTGAAATATAGAAAAAGGACTACCATAGACGTGGACCTCCTGTCTTGCAGAACCGTTTGCAAACCAAAACAAATGTTTCAGGTCTTTTGGGAGTAGAAAATCAGGAACTAGACCTGAAGAATGCAGATAAAGCATCTGAAGAAGGAAAGCCAGTCATTAGGTTTGATGTTCACTGAAATACCTTATGATTACAAAAGCATGTGCATTTTGTGTGATGATGAGCTTGGCTAGTATGAAGGACAATCTTATGTTTTGTTTATTGTTATTATTTATTTCTCACGTGTGTGTAGTTGGCGTGGAGCTGTGATAGAAGAGCAGGCATCTGATACTGACACCAAAGACACAGAAATCCAAGACGACCCAGCTTCATTAGCACTTGGTTTGTTATTTTGTCAGCCACACTCCTTTGATATTGAACAGGAAAAGAGCCATTTGCTTAATCTATTAATACTTTCTAAATATAAACCCATTTCATGCAGCTGATCTGCCAAACTCATTTGTTTCTTTTTACGGATTGCACTGAAGCAGCTGTTTCCTGTGTTTCTGTTTCTTTCAGCTGAGAGCAGGCTGGAGGCGGTGAGAGAAGCCTTTAGACATGCCTGGAAGGGCTACAAGAACTTTGCTTGGGGTCACGATGAACTAAAACCAATCTCTAAATCACATGGAGAGTGGTTTGGACTTGGGCTGACCCTAATTGATGCTCTGGACACCATGTGGATCTTGGGTCTCAAAGAGGGTAATTTAGTTTGCTACAGAAAATACATTACGGAGTCCAACACAGACCAGGTTTTTTTGTTTTTTTTTCCTCGTCTCATTTTCCCAAGCTCTTGATGGGGGAAAAATCCTGTCCAAATCACATGGAATTAAATAATTTTCCTTTGTCCTCTTCTAAATGTATTTGTTTTGAAAAAGTTAATACATTTGTCCATAGGTGGACAAAACAGATCAGCCCTAAACTTACAGCCTTGGTTAAACCCTTCTTACTATGTCATGCTGGTTGAGATGTTCAAAGATACAAAGCAATTGTAGCAGCACAGAACCACAATTTTTACTTTAATGGGAAATCAACCAACAAAATACTTAATAATCGTAATAGGTCTAAATATTAATAAAAAAAAAACATTGTAACAGAAAACAGTTTTTGTGTGTACTGAGCTGTTTATGGTGTGTACTGTAATGTGCTTTACTTGATTTACATAAATCTTGTTGGCAGAGTTTGCAGAGGCCAGAGAGTGGGTGGCCAGAGAGCTCTCCTTCGATAAGAACGTGGATGTCAATCTGTTTGAGAGCACCATTCGTATACTGGGTGGCCTTCTGAGTACTTACCATCTAACCGGAGACTCCTTGTTCCTGGAGAAAGCTGTGAGTAAGGAGGACATGCTAATCAAAGAGCTGGAGTCTTCAAAGTTTTTCTTTATCCCGTTACTGTGTTCTGGTGATTTCAGAAAGATATTGGCTCCAGACTAATGCCCGCCTTCAACACTGCCTCAAAAATCCCCTATTCGGATGTGAACATTGGCAAGGGGACGGCTCATCCTCCGCAGTGGACTTCAGACAGTACCGTAGCTGAGGTCACTAGCATTCAGCTAGAATTCAGAGAGCTCAGTCGACTTACTGGAGACCCCAAATACAAGGTCAAGACAATGGACAGTCTTTCTCAGTTAAGACCCGAACACTCATTTAAGCTATTCTGTTCTCGTAGCAACAGGTGGTTAATTTTCTTCCGTTTCTTTCTGTAGCTGGCTGTAATGGAGGTGATGAAGCAGGTGCATAAATTGGATGGAAAGCAAGATGGGTTAGTGCCGATGTTCATCAATACCAACAACGGGCTGTTCACACATCAGGGCATTTACACGCTGGGTGCCAGAGCTGACAGCTACTACGAGTACCTTCTGAAGCAGTGGATACAAGGAGACAAGACAGAGAATGAGTGAGTGCAGTCTTTAGTCCAGTCGAGGTGTGTTTGTAGCAATAGCCAAAAATACATTGTATGGGTCAAAATGATAATTTTTTTTTTAATGCCAAAAGTCATCAGTTGTCTGATTCTAACAAACCATTAGTCAATGGAAAGTGTATTTATTCAGCTTTCAGATTATTTAGATTATAACTTCAAAAAGTTGAGTAGTCTAGGGTCACAAATACAGGTTCAGGTTCAAAGATTGTGTGCTTTTTTTTTCAGATTGCTGGATGACTACCTGCTGGCTGTGGAAGGCGTGAAGAAGAACCTCCTGAGGAAGTCTGCTCCTTCTGGCCTTACATTTGTAGGAGAGCTGTCCCATGGCCACTTCAGTCCCAAAATGGTATGCTTTTTCTCAAAGAAAAGCAAGCCCTCAGGCCCGTTACAATCAAAAAGCTCATGTAGCCCCTTTTTCCGTCCTTTCTTGTTTCTTTCAGGACCATTTGGTTTGTTTCCTGCCTGGCACACTTGCACTTGGGGCACATTACGGCCTTCCAGCTGATCACATGGAGCTGGCAAAACAGCTGATAGAGACTTGCTACCAGATGTACGCCCAGATGGAGACAGGTCTGAGTCCGGAGATAGCTCATTTTAACATGCACGAGAGCAGCACACAGGATGTGGATGTAAAGGTGAGCGTATGAAGAGCTTTTAGTTGGCAGCTGTGAAACGGGTGTTTGTTTGGTGAATATGTGAAATGTAATCATTTTTGTGATTTCATGTTATCCTACAGATTGCAGACCGACACAACCTTCTGCGGCCAGAGACTATAGAGAGCCTCTTCTACATGTACAGATTCACTAAGGATAAGAAGTACCAGCAGTGGGGCTGGGAGATCCTGCAGAACTTCAATAAGTACACAAGGGTATGTGAGAGAGTGATGAAACGGTTCAACTGTCACTTTGAAATGTTTTAGGACATGCAAAACTGTGGAAGGTACATGCTGTGCACTGCCTCCAAAAGTTTACATGTTTTCCATTCTAAATGGTATGTGAGATTCAAATGAGTGCATGGCAAATCGATGGCGTCGTGAAAATAGTTTTCAGATGGTGTACTGTTTCTGGTGTATTTATGTCCACAGTCACATAGTTCAACAGTTAATAGTGTTTAAACGTTTTAAGATATTATAACTTTTTTTTATTATTATTTAATTACATTTTATTGAATTAATACATTTCTAATGTTAAACAAGGTATTTCAAGCTCAGCATGAAAGTACAAATCCACATAATAGAATGATTTCTGAATGACTTCAAGGACTTCATTTTTTTTCAAGGAATAAAACTTTCTTTAAAAGAATAAAATATTGCAAGCAAAGAGAAGGTAAATGTGAGCCTTAAGACTGTATCTCAAGTTTGTTTTTCATTCTGGCCCAAAACCAAACTTTGGTGCTTTGTCAGAACGAGACTCGTGCTATCACTGACTCTGATCTAGATTTCATGTGTCAGATACATTGCTACATGACTTCTCATATTTCTTGGTGTATTGAAACATTGTCTATTTCCAAATGTACTTGCGCTTTGCTTTTCTGAACTGCACGTTTAGCCTTCAGTACAGTTTGCAAGAATGTTTCCAAACGACCTTCAGTACAGACTTGCGTATTCCTCTCCCCACACAGGTTCCCACCGGAGGTTATTCATCCATAAACAATGTCCGTGACCCAGCCAATCCCAACCCTCGAGACAAAATGGAGAGCTTCTTCCTGGGTGAGACACTCAAATACTTCTACCTGCTGTTTTCCAATGACCCCAACCTTATCAGCTTAGACAAGTACATCTTCAACACGGAGGCCCATCCTCTGCCCATATGGCCACAAGCAGAGTGAAGGAGGCACAAGCACACGTGCATAACCAAACACACCTCTCTCAGGGCCATGAACACATTTGATATCCAAACTGCCATCTTTTCCTACACAAGGATCTCTTTGTAATCGAAAGTCACTAACTGGGAAAAAAAAGAAAAAAGCCATGACAGAAACTGTTTGTGGATATGTGTATTTTCTGATTGTACTAGTAATCTGTATGTTTCTATTCATAGAGTTTCAGAATTTTTTATTCTAATTATGCTATCGTGATGCTGTCGATCAGCATATGCAGTCTTTCAGCCCAACACACAGACAAATGTTCATACTGTGAAACCTTATGGGGACTGCAAGCACTTTATGGTGTGTTTTGAGGTTTTAGTATGTGTGTGTGTGTGTTTTCTTATAATGAAAGATTTACTGTACTGTTGTGAGTCTTTTGCCATCATCTGATAGTTTGTTTAGCTTTGTAAAAATAGTTTTCTTTACATCATAAGTTTGTTGTTTTCCAGAGCTCATTCCACCTATACCAACCTTTAAAACATTCGGTATAGTTATCAGGTAGCATTGTATGATTTCATCTTGTGATCAAGCACACGCAAGGGTAAATGTTTTGGTTACACTTTATTTCGATAGTCCATTTCGACATTTTACTAACTAGAAGTAATTCTCATTCATTCATAACTACGTGTCTACTAACTCTCAGATTAGACTGTTAGTGGTAGGTTTAGGGTTAGTAGAATAAGTTGACATATACTTGCTAAGTTTCTGATAGTATGTGTGTTGTGGACCCATCAAAATAAAGTGTTAGGAGATATTACGCAGACAGTCTACTAATACTCTAATGACTGCTAGTTCACATGGAGTTGCAAAGTTACTTACTGTTAGTTGAATGTCTAAAGTGGACTTTGGAAATAAAGTGTTACCAATGTTTTTATGAAATAATTTTTATTATTTAAAAAATTAGTTTCATTTTGAGCTTAAACCCCCATTTATGTGAGGGATTTTTAAAATGACATTCCTGTAAATAGGAGAAATTGAGATTTTGAGGTTTTAGGTTTTTTTTGTTTATATATTTATTAAATAGGTCTTCTTTTGATTATAAAATGCACTACCAGGTGAACCATTATTATTATTTTTAAGTTTTCTTTTTTTTATTTTTTGTGATTGTAGTCAGAATTACAGATTTTAAAAGGGCGTTAATCAAGCACAATGTTTATATTATGTCAGTTTTCACTCTTTCAGGGGACCTACTTCAGATGTGATTGTGTAGTGTTTGTGTATGAAGAACTTAATGGTATTGGTAGATTATTTTGTCAAATATGAAAAATTGGATTGTTTTCTTGGGGTGGTGTTCTTACAACTTTAAAGAATCTTTAAAATTCCAAATGTTTTCTTGCAGGACGAAAAGTGTTTGCAATTCATTTTTGCTACTAGTTGCAGATCAGTTTGTGGTCCTGAGCTTAAATAGAATCGAATAGAATAGAATAGAAAAGAATGTATATATACTACGTGCATTGCCGGTTTTATAGACAGGGCTTAGCCTAAGTTGGGCCATAGTTCAATTAGGACATTTAAGTAATTGAAAAACATTACTGGTGTGCATCTTAAGACAAGACATGTTTTAAGATCAGTGCAAATTTCTTTTCATTGAAACAGGTAAGATTTACATTAAATCTGAAACGAGGCTTAAGCCTTGTTCTTTGAAACCAGGGGTACATCTCACTGTGGAGAATCTTACGTTAATATTCATTTAGGTAGTATGTGCAGATGTTCATTAAGGGCTGAGCATTAAGTGTTCTCGTGCTGTGGTGAGGTGTTCTGTTCCGCGTGTGCCTTTACATTCAAAGCAATGACAAATGTTGTCTATTTTCAATCTAGAGAATCCAGTTTTTATGAGACTTCAATCTATTTTAAACATCTCATTCCTGTTGTGAAGCTATCTACAGTTTGTTTTATGTGAATAAGTAATAATAATGTTTTTTATTATTTATAATACAGTGTGGAAGCGTTCAATTAACTAGCTATCTGTTTCTGAATAGCTACACTAAAATTGAGCTAGTGTATCTCAGATTGAACATGAAGGGCTTTTCATGCCTCGCTCTTAATTGTTTGTGCAAAGGTCTCAAAATATTGGATGCCCTAATGCACATTGACAAATCAGGATAATTTTGAATCATTCATACACCAAAGATATGACATGAACTTCAAAAAAACAGGAGTGATGAGACAATGTGGTATAGCTATACATATTCCTTGTCACGAAACAGTCTTTTCTTTTTATTGACAAATGCATATTTCTTGAATGTACCTTTTTAATGTCCATTTTCTTTAGTGGAAAATAAATGGATTTTACAAGTTTACAACTGTTGAAATAAATTGTACATAATGAACTCCTCATGACATCTTCATTTCTGCCTTCACCCATTGAGCAATTATTTCAGACTCCTTCTTCCGGGCCACAATCACAGACTCGGGATCATTAGGGTTGGACTCCCTGAGGGGAGAAAAAAAAAAATGACAATGATCAGATGACAAAGCTAAATGCGCTTTTTTTGGTTAGACACAGGCACACACATACCTTAAATCCAAATGATGAGCTCCCTCTGGTATGTTGATTGCAATCAGCGATGGACTGCGTGACTTCCTTATCTACAATTGATCATTCATTGTTTCACAGAAAAGCACAAGAAAACACTTTTTGTAAACCTCTATTATTCAGATCATCATTTGTAGTGAGAAAAAAAAAAAGTAGTAGTGTGGATCTTTTTAAAAGTTTGAAAGGGAAACTTTCTTACCCCTCCATTAGCCCAAGGATCAAGATCACCATTGGAAAATATGATATTGCTTGCAGTGGAGAGATCTAGAGGAGAAGGTTCAAATAGATGCAACACTGAGCTCCCATTTCATTGCAAACATCCAATGACAAGCAGAACCTGATGTATAATCAGGTAAAACCCTTGCTTCTTTAATGAATACATTTTTTGAGGCATGTGTTTAGTAGTTGCAGCTTACCATCGCCCCAGAACTGGGTCTTCAGCCACCCTGGACGCGGCACTACCCCCCATCTCTTTGAGCAATACTGTTCTCTCTGCTGCTCGGTGAATGTCATAGGGGGGAACATGTCTGTCACATTGTTACTCTCAAAGCACATCTCGATCTCTGTGCAGGCCTAATAACATAAAACAACATTTTTTTTTAACGTACAATTACAAGTGAAAGGAAAGTGTATTCATACTATAATGACTCCGATTAAACTTTAAACAAAACTCACTACTTTACTGAGGTAATGTAACGTGAATTTCTAAAAGTTTCGGGCCTAGTCTTATAGACAGGGTTTAGCCTAAGCCAGGATTAGACCAATATGACATTGAAGTAATTTTATAAACATGCTTTAGAAAAGAAAAGAAAACATTACTGGTGTGCATCTTAAGACAAAACAAAAGCACTGACATGTTACATTTAGTCTAGGACTAAGCTAACCCTAACTCGGGGCGAAGCAAACTTCTGGGTTGGCCTACAAAATGATGTCATCTCTGCAGCATTCTGTAGTCTCCATATGAATCTGTTTAACTAAAGATTTGTGCTAAAATACAATATTTCGGGTTTAGCGAGAAGTAATCAAGGTACCTGGTAATCCCATGCATAGCTGTCGAAGCCAAGGCCACAGCCGGTGGGGTCAGCACACTCCACATAGAGACTGTAGAGGTCATAACATGTGAGCTGGCCAGTGGAGTTATACACAATGCCTGTGGGGCAGCATCAAAATTAGTGCTGAAGCCTTTTGAGCCTTGCCAGTACCAGAGGGATTTAAAAAGAAACATGAAATTAAATCTGTGCAAAGCTGCAGTCATTTTACCAACAGTATCTCGGAGTGCCGACATGAGATCAGTGCCATTCAGCATGGTTTCACACGCCACCTGTAAAAGTACAAAGCACACCGGTTCAGTTCCAGCTGCAGAAACTGCACTGCTAAGCAAGTTTAAATAGAACCAGATGGGCTGGAAGGGTTTCATTTGCTATATGCATCAAGAAAACATTTGATTAACACCATTAGGTTTTGCATTATGCACTGAAGTATTTCAGTGGCAAGTTTTTTTATGCTATCCCCTTTCCTTTTGGTGATGTGATTATCTGAAAATTCATGCTAGTGACTAGTCCAATACCTTCACGGGGAAGGCTGGCATGCTGCCCATGAAATGAGTGCTGTAGGGATAATCCAACATGGCCATCATGGTGAAGGCGTTACGTAAGAGTCCGTTCAGCTGATGAATGTCCTTTGGGGTGGAGGGAGTTTTACACAGGGAGAAGGCAGACTGGATGCGTCTGTAGTCTGTGAAGTATAAATGAAAAAAAGGAGAACGAAATCCATTTTAAGAACAAAAATAAGCACGTAATCGAACATGGTTAACTATTCTCAGTGGATGGTTTTATACCTTTCTGTTGTGCCAATATGCTGAGCTTCTGGAAAGCTCCTTGCACTGCATCTCTGCAGGCCGGCTTAAACTTCTCAAAATCCTGAATAAGCAAAACGAACATCACAGTTATGCCAAGACATAATCTTAAACGCTTTTATGTACAAAAAGTTTATTGTAAAGGTATGTTTTAAAACAAAAGAAAGGGGTTAAATATGAACATACAGCGGTAACATCCCGGAAAAACTGCCTAGAGTCTCCAAGACCTGCGGTGGACAGGATGGGAGCACTAGCGGCTAACGCTCCAGTCACAATATTAGGGTACCTTATTCTCATGTAAACACTTAACATTCCTCCATAGCTGAAAAACAGACATAATACACACTACTGGTTACTTTTTACATAAAAAATTATTCAAATGATCCTTCAAGAAAGCTCAAGGAACATTTCTTATCATGCTTTTCTATTTTTGTGAAAATCATGGTACGCTACCACACTGAAAGATAATCACACAAAAACAAAATATGCATTACATTGATCCAAAGTTAGAGCAAAAGTATTTAATGTGACAATAGATTTTTATTTCCTATAAATGCTGTTCAGTTGAACTTTGTATTCATCAAAGAATGCATCATGATGTCCACAAAAATATTAAGCAGCAAAAACTTTTTCCAAAATAACCAAATAACCATGATTAATACTTGGACACCAATAAATACTAAGCATGAAATGAAAATACTACAATGATTTTTTTTTTTAAAGATCACTTGACAATGAAAACTGGAGTAATGGCTGCTGAAATTTTAGCTTTGCCGTCACAGGAATAATAATTAAAATGTAGTAATATTTCAAAACTTGACTACTTTTATTGTATTTATCATCAAATGAATGCAGCCTTGGCGAGAAAAAGGCTAATGGAAGTCATTTTAAACTTTTGACAGCATTTATGATATTTTTTTAACTTAATAATAATAATAATAAACACCACTAGTATGATTATCACTGAAACCACACCTTCCACCAAAAACGATGACGGGACATTTCTGAGCTCCCAGTTCCTTCTTCAGCTCTGTGATCATAACTGCATAGTCAGCCAGGGCCTGCTCCACCGTCAACAGCCCCACGTTGGGAATATTAAATGACTCCTTCCCAAATGGAAGAGATTTTCCATAGTACCTCTAGAGTTTAAAGTAAAACTTGGATTAGAAGACTGTTCGAAACTGTATGACTGCATTAACCTGACATCAAACTGTCCCAGCTCGTCTAACTTCCTCCATGATCATGTGATTGAAGTTACATGAAAATCTTACATGCTCAGCAAATATCAGCAGGGCTCCCTGCACAGATGCCAGCTCTGTGATAAACCCCGAGTTCCGTGCAAACTCCCATATGTCCCCTTCATTGCCAGTATAAAAGAAAACGGGCCCACTGCCTTTCTTCCAGTACTGATCTGCAATAAACACACAATGAACTCACTCAGTGTGGATATAATTTAAAAAGACAATAAAAGTTCAAACAGTTTGATAGTGTACCTGTAATAAGGTAGCGCTGATCATATGTGCCATTGCCAAGGCTGTTGTAATTAAAGTGGTCTAAAACTTGTTTAAAATACTTTTCCTTGAAATCAGGAGCAAGGTCTCTGTGAGATGGGATGACCTCATTAATGAGCTTTTCCTCCTAAAAAAGAAAACATTCCAAAGAGGAAAATTCAAAAACGTTCCAGAACATAGAGAGATTTGAAAGGAAACAATAAAATGTTATAAACCAGCTAACATAGGAAAGCTGAAGAAGATCAGAACTTGCCACAGATAAACGCGTCTCAGTTTTTCCGCCGAGGATCAGCGACATGAATCCAAGGAAAAGCCAGTGTGTAGCCATTCTCACAGAGACCCCATACATCAAGCCTGGAAACTAGCAAAGTTTCCTAAAATCATCACAGGGCTACTGACTGTCATGTGATCATGTCAGCTGTCATGTGACTTTTGTCATTGTTTACTAGTCGTCTATAAACGTTTAGGCGCGCGCTTATCTCTGTTGGGTCCAGAGTACGGTACGTGATCTACACCGTTATTATGTTAAATGCTGTCTAAGCAATCAGCTTCGCAGGTTAACAATAATTTCTCCGATAGATTCAGAATAAAAGTCAATGAACAATTTCAAAGTAAAAGTCTTCGTGACTTAAAAATATGTGACGGACTTTTATGTGTGTATGTATTAATATATCAAAAAAATACATGAATAATACATTTCTACGATGTACTTAATAATTTAACCTTATTTTAAATGTAAAGCTTCACCAAGGCCTAACGTTATGTAACAAATATCTTTAAATCTAAATCTTTGTTTTTCAAGAAAATACCAAAATTATTTTCCAGCTATGCAAATCCCTCCAAAAAGGCTGCAATAATTCACAATGCGAAAAACATGATCTCAATTTGATTAATAGGCGCACGAAAAGTGGAAACATGGATCCATAGAGAAAGTTCAATAACGTCAATAGTCTAATTGAGCATTTGGTTCTATTGCATTTTACGTCATTAATTACCAGGTGGTGGCGACTCGTGTCTTTTGAGTGTTATTACGAGCGAGTCTTTGGGTCATTCACACTGTCAGAATTAAAACTTAAAAAAAAAAAGAGTACTGAGATTTGTGTCGCAGCTTACACTCAGCTTACCCATAAAGTAAGCTGTAGTATTTCTGTGTGCAATATATATAGTAATAGAACAAAACTGTACATGAACAAAGCAATAGATTTTATTTTATTTATTTGTATCTTAAGTGTTTTAGACTAAAAACCATACAGCCCTTGCTGGATTGTTTATGAAACATCTCTAGCGCCATCTGCTGTAGACCTGCATATAGATAACTTTGAAGGTTAAAATAGAGTAGATCTGGACTCCTGGATTTCACTTCTACCCCATATAGTTTATTATGGTCTTCACGTATATCTAATATATCTACATCTGGACAAAAGTGCTACAAATGTATCAAAACAGCACAGTGCGTCTCCATTTTCCTTCTTTATTTGTTTGCGTTAAATATACTGTGAAATTAAAGATTATTATAATCTGATCTAAAGCTGGGAACCTTTCTAAATCTATCTAAATCTAAAGCTGGAAACTTGCTGTGTAAAAATGGTAATATAGCAATGCTGGAATTTCCTCTCTCCAGTCTTTTTCTCGACTGTTTCCCTACTAAAATAAATGTCAGGGAATGACTAAGTGCTTCCTGGTAGTGTAACTCTTGGCCAGACAACCTTTATAGTTTCCTTTTTTAGTGTGCTGTATATGTTATTGTGTAGGTGTGCAAGTTGTCTTTCTTCACTTTCCTTATGCAACAGCTTTTTGTTTAATCAAGCCATTGTGTACGTGCCCTAGCTGCTGTTCAACAAGCCCGTCTCTATCTCCTGGGAATGTGGGACTTCCTGAAGGCATGGCAAGTGGGAGGAACCACAGCTGTGTGTCACACTACAAAAATCACTTCCCTGTCAGTTTACTAAGAACTCAGGCTTACACCTGTTCAGGAGCCACACTCGTGTTTATGATTGAGCAGTTTAAGTTCCTGACTTATCTCTGGCAGTTTCTGGGCAGTGGTAAGTGTCACTCATTGGTTTTTCTTTTACGCTTTTATTTTCTTTTAAGAACCTGCATTGGCTCATAGTCTCACCTGTATTTTAGGGCACCTGTCACATGTCACATTTTTGTTCTTAGTGATATTAGCTAAAATATCGGTTTTTATTTTGTTCTAGAGGGCCATGCTGTATATAGAGTTGATCAAGCTGTGGGATGAGGCCGTGAGAGCAATAGACAGCCGGGACTGGCAGGGTGCTCTCACCAAACTCACCCAGATCACAGAACACAACTGTCGCACTATGTTTGTGGTGGCTTCGACACACATTGCCCTGGGTCAAGTAGACTCGGCCATCAAGGTACAATTACAAGTGTGGTAATGACACAAATGTAGGATATCTGTTGCAATAATTCAATACAATTAGGTCTTCGCTTAACAGTATTTTTGAGAGCTATAGTTCACTTTTGCCACAAAAAATGACTATCCAGGCAGCTTTATGTTTGAATGTATGATATCCTAATTTTCACTGAGAAAATGATTATTATAAATGTATAGACTATTATTAAAATATTTTGTTTTTATTAGTACTTTTTTTCTACTTACAATAGTATTCTAACTCTAATGTTGTCACATCAGTTTATCTTAATACTTTTTTTTACTTTAAATACTTTAAAATTATACTTATGTTAAAAGTTGTTGAGGAGGTTAATTAAATATCTTTAAAAGGTATTTTAGATATTTGTATTTTCCCCCACAAATTATTTTACATATTTCTATATTTATTACAGTTTTTCCCCCTTTTCCATGGTTCCCCAGTATTCCTTGTGGCCCCCTGGGGCTCCCCTTAACCCAATCTGAAAACCCTTTGCTTAGTTAATAATTTTGTTATTTTAAGGTAAATAATAATAATAAAAAAAAGAATCTGGAAATGTAAGCTGTATTTGTTCGATAAAAAGAAGATGTCTTTTAAGATGTCTTTGATGATGTCAGATGATGTCTTTTAGGCTCTCGACCAGGTAATCGCAAAGGATTCATGTCTTGCTGTGGGATTTTTTCAGAGGTCTGCAGTTCACATGATGGCAAACAGGTGAGGATACTGTAGCTCTCTTTGAATGAGCAGACTAGTCTACACTACAGCGTGATGCAACACAAACATCTTAAACATTGACCTCTTTTGTTTAAAGCTGATGATCTGGACAGCTGATTCACTTTGATCTGACACTGCCTCTTTGTTCTCTTGGTCTCTCTCTGTCTCGTTCTCGTTCCCTTTCTGTCTGTGTCACTTTTTCCTAACACCAGGCTGGAGGAGGCATTGTCTGATTGTATATGGGCTCAGAAAAATATGAGGGAAAACCCCATTATTGACTACAAACAGCTGGGTCTTCGCTATAAAATGTACAGCTGGCAGGTCAGAACATAAACATATTTCTCTCTGTATGTAAAAAAACCCCCAAACAATTAAACCATGTATAAAAGTATGATTGTTTAAATTATTTTGTACTTTTTTTTTTTGTTAATGTTTTATTGAAAAGCAGGAAATTGTTGACAATTTCGGTCTAGCCTTTTGTCAACTCTGCCATTAAACATGAACGTTGGTGGAGTTCACCTGCTCAGATATCTATCACAAGGCCTCTTTTGAGGGCTGAGTGAAAAAGCTCCATGCTTATGCAATGTCAAATGCCAGTGAGAAAGAAGATAAGACATATCCAGCATTCCTCAGTTGTCAGGTTAAGCTCTGGTTAGCCTGAACAGACAAACAACCTTGCTATTTGTCTTATTCCTATTAGCCAAAAAAAGAGACGTTTCCTTTCTAGAAGTTTCACAGAGCCACAGAGATACATTTGCACCACTACCCCATTGTTAGACATCAGGAATGTGTACTATAGGTATGGTTTCTGTGATTTCCTGGAAGAGTAATCGAGACGCAGCCTTGTTACTCACTGTGTGATGGAAAGGAAATTAATTACGTTACAGTTATAATGTTACAGTTTAAGTATATATGGTTCAAAGACGAAGAAGGGTTTAAGCAAAAAAAATTAAAAGGTGTAAAAAAAAAGTATGATTAATATGATTGCAATTTTGTTTTGTTTTTTCTGAGCCAGAAATAAATAACTCCTATTTTCTCCTGATTTACAAAATTTACCCAGAACACAAATCAATTAATGACACATTAAAAGATGAATAATTTTCACTCCAAATACTAATTAGTCATAATCTTAAATTTTTTTTTAATTTGCCACTATCCTAGGTTATAACCATTCAGTAGGATTTTTTTTTTTTGCTGAAGTTGTGTGGGTTTTTTTTCACTCATAGGTCCTATATAATGCAGCAGCCGTCCACTCTAGAATGCAGCAATGGGACAAAGCCAGAGAAATTTTGAAGGCGGCCTCACAGGAGAGAGGAGCGGGCCGGAGCAACCTGATAGACATAGCTCTAGAGGCTATTTCTGTAAGATCATTTTAATATGAATATGCTAAGAGGACACTTAAAAAAAAAAATTCTCATAGTGCAAGAGATGATTGCTCTTTTAGTGATAAAGTATCACTGTACACAGTACAGACTGTGATGATTTCAGCAGTGGTATAAGCTGACAACACTCCTCTGAACATTGTAATAACGAAATGCCTATTTATTTCCCAGCGGAGAGAGGTTTTGGAGCCTCTGTTGGTTCCTGAGGGTGAAGTGTTCCGTCCCAGGAAAGAAGAGGTAGACCAGGTTAAACCGAGGGACTTCTTGGGTGAAGCTAAGGTAACTCTGTACAGTTGCTTTAAAAGATATCTGGAAATTAACTATGAGATGCAAACTTCAGTAATAGTAAAGTACATGACATTCAAACAAAAAGAAGTGATAACATTGAAAATTTGACAAAAAACACACATTAAACATTATGGACCGGTTTCACAAATGGGGCTTAGCTTAAGCCAGGACTAGGCATTAGTTAAATTAAGATATTTAAGCAATTTTTACAAAAATGCCTTATAAGAAGATATTACAGGTGTGCATCTTAACACAGAACAATGACGCTGACATGTTTTAAGATATGTCAGAGCAAGATATTTTCATCTGAGACAGCTCAAATATGCAATTTAGTCTGGTACTAGCTTAAGCCTTGTCTGTGAAAGTGGGGGTATATGTGCACTATTTCTTGAGATTTACATTTATACTAAAATTGAACTCTTTTTCTTTCAGGTCATCACTTCTTTGATTCCAAATGATGACTTTAGAGGTTTTGATCCTCTCAGACCACAGGTGCATTTACTACATGTGATACTACACCTGTCAGGTTTTATCTGACCAACTTTTGGATTCTAACTAGACTTTACTTATTATGTATGTCTCTGCAGAAACCAGGATACTATGAGCCGAAGATAGAAGGTGGCCAGTAAGTACTCAGTATTCACAAAACATCAAGACCAGCTTAATACACAAATATAATACAATATATTGTAATAATTTTGTGTCAACTTTAAGCACAAAAAAGTAAGCTGAATATGTGATTCCGGCATAGGGACTCTCGTTACATGATAATGAAGAGTGCATACATGGCGAAAGGGGCAGGGGAGCTCACGGTGCCTGCAGGAGCAAAAGTGTTTTTGTACAGTGATGATGACAAAGATGGACTGGCGGTCATCATTTATGATGGAAAGGTGGCATGCTCTTTCTTTCTAGAATGGCCTTGTTTTGATTTGGAAGCACACTGAATTTTTTTTTTTAATTTATAGCCTATGTTTCTGAGTCTGACATTCAGCGAAGCAGCTGAAGTGCCGTCATCAGTGTAATATGATATTAAACATTTGACAGAATATAGAATAACGAATGCGATGTTTCTCTTTTTCTGCTTTAACAAAATATCAGAGAGGTCTGGTTCCCAATTTCCTGCTTGAAGCGATGAGCAAGAAGAACAAGGTTAAAAACCAGCGAATTGTAAGTGTCCCTTTATTTATTTGTTTTTGACCTTCCTGTACGACTTCTTTCATTTCCCACAGAGTGTTCTTTATGGTTTGTAATGTCTTGTTATTTGCCAAGCCTTACCCAGCTTTTCTTAGATACAGAATGTTGAGCTTTATAAATGCAGACAGCTTTAAAAGCTTTTTAATTCTAGTCTAAAAATGTGCTTACACACTTTGAGATTTGCCAAAGACTGTGCTTTGCCTCAGCACACTGTTACTTTTAGTACCATTGTAAGGAAGAGAAAAGCAATCATGAAAATAAAACAAAATGTTTAAAAGTTTATAATCTCTTTTTACCACTTCTGATCAAATGTGATGATTGAGCAAAAAAAGGATTCTACATTTCCTTGCTTCGCATACTGTATAAGAAGTGACATCATTCATTATCCTCCGATGTTTTAAATCTGGATTAAAGTAGCTTATTTAGTGATTGCATTTTTCTTTGAAGGAACTTGCCAATGGCATCCCACATCCACCAGACCTGAAACCTCCAAATCGACCCCAAGCTCCATCTCAACATTCATTAGGTACAGAAAATACTTCAGATAAAACGGCAACATTCAAACTTTGTTAATTAATACAGTTGCTGTGTGTTTGTTTTATTTTCATACATTTTTCAAATATTTCATAAATACATATTATTATATAAAATGAAAAAAAAAACTACATTTTTACTTTTATAATATTTGATTATTAAAAACACATGATGCACTTATGTGCAGTTATCATTTCCTGTCTCTCCTTTAACTGTCCTAAAAATAAAAAGCACAAATGACTGTACAAGTATTGTGAATAATGTAAGTTTCATCCTCTCTCCTGTAGAGTTGAAGCCCTCCCATGCCGGTGCTACCCACACCACTCCTCCTACAACCGGCAGCTCCACCCGCGTCCCTACACAGCAGGTGAGTAATCAAACACACTTGAAAATGATGAAAGACTCCTGAACTTGAGGCAGGACAAAGCAGTGATCCCTTTAGAATAGAAACTACAATGTTATTTTTCACCCAGTCATCAGTTTTTGCCAGGATTTTTCACCATTAATTAAAAGTTTTGAGTCAGTTTACCTTTATTTATATAACCCTTTATACAGTTGAGATTGTTTCAAAGCAGGTGCACAGTATAGTAGTAACAGAAGTAATTAATAAGATATCAAATGCAAAATAGCCATTTTTAGCTTCAGTGTTGATTCAGTTCAATAACTGTGTAAAGTATGTTATATATACGTACAGTGGGTACGGGAAGTATTCAGACCCCCTTAAATGTTCAAGTTCCTTTGATTCTTATTTGCTCTGACATGCATTGTGAGCTGTAAGGTCTTATATAGACAGATGTGTGGCTTTCCTAAGTCCAATCAGTATAATCAAACACAGCTGGACTCAAATGAAGGTGCAGAACCATCTCAAGGATGATCAGAAGAAATGGACAGCACCTGAGTTAAATATATGAGTGTCACAGCAAAGGGTCTGAATACTTAGGATCATGTGATATTTCAGTTTTTCTTTTTTAGTAAATCTGCAAAAATGTCAACAATTCTGTGTTTTTGTTTCAATATTGGGTGCTGTGTGTGCATTAATGAGGAAAAAAATTAACTTAAATGATTTTAGCAAATGCCTGCAATATAACAAAGAGTGAAAAATGTAAGGGGGTCTGAATACTTTCTGTACCGACTGTATACATATATATATATATATATATATATACTTAGATTATTGAAATGATTTGTTCTTTAAATTAAAGGGAACAGATTTGTGGTCTGTCAACATGGTTTGAAGACCAGGTCTGTTAACATATTTGGTTGCATCCTGTGTCCTTCTATCTTATATATTTCTGCAAATGTGTTTTATCTCCTGTCCAATTTGTCAAGCCTGAAAGCCAGCATTTCTGACAGTATCATGTACTGTAGATGGAAATAGAAGCAGAGCATGATTAATGCAGTGGCCGTCATGGTTGATCTTTTGTGTGAGATGAGATCTTTTGAATGAGTTTTGTGACTCAGACATGAAGTGGAGTGGAGTGTTGAAGCAGCAAGCCTTTGACTTGGCCTGATTCAGTCAGAAATACACCCAAGGGAGCAAAAGAAAGCTGATAAAAAATTTAAATGGGGACTATTTGAGGCACTGTCTGGCAGAAAAACCTGATTACCTTGTGACAAAACTTATATCTGAATATGCAAATACCTTGTGCGAACTTTGTAATAGGGAAAAGGGTATTTGGGGTAAAAAATACTTCTTTTTTTATTGTATTGTAGCTACATATTTGCTTGACTTACACTTCCAGTGAACTGATCGCATGTAGCTTTTAGTTATCTCAGCCGTAAACCTCAGATGTGCCTAACCAAAATTATTCCGGCCCAAACTTCACCTCAGGAGTCTGGATCAGTCATAGTGAAGGTGCGCTATACATACACCATGGCTCTGAGAGTCCCTTCAGAAACTTCTTTCCGAGACCTGCAAGATAAAATCGCTGAGAAATTAGGACAACCAGCAATGAACGTTCGCCTCAGGTAATATCGCAAACCTACAGTCTGCTTGACCCGCTTTTAGTTGCCATAAATTCCCACTCTAAAGTATGTTAGTACTCTGGTCACATTTTTCCATTGTAAAAACCCCCTCAACCTCTCTAACTACACTTACTGCTACTTCCTCTCACAGACACAGAAGGAATGGCACCAAAGCACTAACACCACTGAATGTTGATGATAGGCTGGATAGCCTTGAGGGTGTGGCTGAATACGGACGTGCCCAAATTTGGTGTCAGGTAATTGATTATTTTGATTGACAGCTATCAGTGACTTCAAGATATAGTTCACCCAAAAATGAAAATTGTCATCATTTACTCAACCTTGTGTCGTCCCAAACCTGTATAAGTTTATTTCTTATGTTGAACACAAACATAATAAATAAAATAAATGATATCCTGGAAAACCCAAAGAGTTGTTGGTCCCCACTAACTTCCATAGTTGGGAAAGAAATACTATGGAAGTCAATAGGAACAATTGACTGTTTGATTACCAGCATTTAATGTACAACAAAAGAAACTCATACAGATTTGGAACAACATGAGGTTGATGAATGATGTTCATTTTTGGGTCTGCTATACCTTTTATATAATTTTTGTACCTCGACCGCTACCAAAGAGAATTGCAAAATTAGCTTATCTTGCCAAAAATGTCTGCCAGTGTTGAGCTAGTGTTAACACCGTTATCCCGTAAATGCTTTACCCATTTATTAAATAAATAAATTTTTAGCTATTTGTAATATTTGGCTCCATTCTGGTTTTTTTCCATCTTGTCCTAAGAACGAGGACCCTCTGGCCAACAGGACCATTCTCTATCAGATGGTGGCACTGTATGACTACAATGCACAAGGCCCAGAGGATTTGGAATTCAGTGAAGGCGACACAATTGACATTCTCAGTGAAGGTACATAAACATGGCGGCTTTTTGTTATTAAGGTTGTTATTAATGTTACACAAATATGATGGGGTAAGACTTTATTTTAGGGTCTCTTAACTAGTTGCTTATTAGCATGCATGTTACTAGAATATTAGCCATTTATTAGTAGTAAATGAGCACATATCAATGTCTTAA
>JAUMHQ010000053.1:6149201-6171970 GCA_032361165.1 Enteromius paludinosus | reverse complement strand
TAGTTGCTTATTAGCATGCATGTTACTAGAATATTAGCCATTTATTAGTAGTAAATGAGCACATATCAATGTCTTAATCTTCACAACCTCATTCTACATCCCTAATCCTAACCAATGCCTAAAATTAATAATTATCTTACTAACTATAAGCAGCAAATTAGGAATTTATTAAAAGCCGTAGTGAATAAGTGTTCTCTATTCTAAAGTGTTACCGTATTTTTTCCCATTTTGCAGTGAATGATGAGTGGTTAGAAGGACACGTCGCTGGAAATATCGGCATCTTCCCTCGAAGTTTTACTCATCGGGATACAGACAGCATCAGTGGGACATCAACAGATTGACACAGCCTCTAAACATCAACAGTGGCCGTGTTAGCCTTCAGTGAATAAGAACTTTCTCATGTGCAGCGACAGTCTTGAGGGCTCCATCTGTTAAAAATCACAGTATTTATCTTCAAGTTTTGAGCACACACTTAAAAACATAAAATCGAAATAATTTCTCCTATCCATATTTTTTTCCCACTGGTCTATTTTCCTTGATTTATTTTTTCCATTTACTTAATGAGATTGCAGCAGTCTTTAGGTGCTTTTAACTGCGAAATAATATCATTTAGGATGTCATAAATCATATTATGTATAATGGTATTGGAACATCCAAATTCTGTTTAAATTAGATGCCAACTGGAAAATCCTGGCTCGCTTTACAGAGTGAGTTCATTTAATATTAATAGAAAAGTGAGAATTTCAGGTACTTTTTGAAATCACAAAAACAGGGCCGCTAAAGGCCAAACGCAAAGTTTTAAATAGTGCTCCATGGGATGCCAGCTTTAGTTTACATCATTGCAACCCACCTCTTCCTAACCTGCAGCTGACATGGTATCTATCACTTACAAAGTGCACAGCAGTGCAGCAAAAAGAGATGATTTAACTCGCATCACACCCATACAATACACACCTCTGGCAGATTTTATTTCCGACTTGGTCAGATGTCATAAAATGGCTTTTAAATCACCCTTGTCCTGTAGTGAGAGCTGAATACACCTCAGTGAGGTATCCGTAATGCAGTGTTTAATGGCGTGGTGTGCTCTGTCAGGCTGGGCACTGGGGCATGGCACTGCAGCATACGAACCCTCTGCTTTTATATTGCCGTAATTATGGGGTTGGCAGAGCCCAGCGTGACGCACATTTCCCTCAATTCCCATTAAACATTCTGCTATTAATCAAAGCCGTACCGCATTCTGACCCAACGTTTACCAATCAGTTCTTCCCCTCCTACCTTCTGTCCCCTGGATTTTTATTTGTCAAAGGGTAAAATTTGGCATCAAGTTTATGAGCTGTTGTAAACGGTGTTGTATAAGTGTCAGGGAGTTATACAGTTTAACATGTTTCAGCATCAAAACAAGCTTCTGTCAGTTGTAACCGAACTGAATCTGGGTCTTTGTGTAGCACAGCCAACGGCTGCAATTTAATGGTCTTGACTGCGCAACCCGTCATAAAAGTTAGTTGTTTATTCTGTATATCACTTGCTCTGTACTCAAAAGATAAAGTGGGGCTCTTTATCAAGAAACCAGACAACAGAAAACAGTCCACTATGATGGTGCAGGGGGAAATCTGGAGTCTCAATTTTCAGCCAAGTGAACAGGAGTTACTCAAATTAGGTTAAACCAACCAAACACACAGCTTCATTAAATCACTCTCACAAACACGCATAAGAAGAAAGAAAGGACAAGGAAGGATATTTGGTATTTTAGCACCTAATTGAATTTCTGGCATACATTTTGGAGCACTTTTTAGTGTGTGTGTGTGTGCCTTTGGTAAGTGAGTCATATTTAAACGTGACTTACAGCTGAAGTGTATTCACTTCTACAGTGCATAAAGATCAATGAGCATCTCCATTGTCTCATTTAGGCCCATTAATTGTTCATTAATTTATGCCACCATGCGCCTATGCCAAGTGCGGTAATTGCAAATTAGCAATGAATTTTACTCTTTTGCTGCAATGTCACCATCTTAAAGGGCTGTAAATCAGTGGGTTGGACACACGGACGAACAAAGAAAGTTCAGTTAGATGGTCTGTTATCATTTTAAATCAGTTATTTTAATTACTGAAGCTGTTGTCATTTATTTTAATGTATAATACATTTATTTTATTTAGCACCCATGTATGCACTCTCCCTGGCAAAAACAAATGCGCTTTGTTGCTGTCGTGCCAGTAAAACACTCTAAACTGGTTTGGGCCACTGTAGAAACGGATGAAGTTAAATACTGTCTTAAAGGGAGCAACGGTCTGTCCATATGAGTTTATTAATAGCCCTCAGTGAGACTATTGGTATACCGTAGGTTGGGGATGTCTGCTGACAGGCCTCTCTAATTCCTCTTTATGAGCTTATAGGATGACACGTGTGTTTTAACTGAGCTTCCCCAGCAGCTGAAATCCACAGACTGGCCTGAAACCTTGCTGCTTGCTTTTTAAGCACATTAGAAAGCCCACATAATAAGGATAAATATTATTGATTAAAACAATTCATGGACTGCCATGAATGTGCATGAATGGTTTATGCAGCTTCTCTCAACAGATGCAGTATTGTACACAGCCTCTGTGAGAGTTGGGTTCTCGCAACACCAGCCTGATTTGAGCAGAGCTGTGTTTTAGATGCGATATTACTCTCTTTGCCCGGGCAGACACAAGGGATTAGAGAGCTTCAGGTATAAATGGAGCACTCTCAAATAAAGCCCACACACACACACACACACACACACACACACACACACACACACACATAAATGCGTCCAAACACTGCCCTCGTTTTGTAAATCTGTTCAAAACAGCTTTCACTTCCCCGTCTTAACTTAAAACAAGAAATCAGCTGTAAGATTGAAATGTAAGGGTCTTTAGAATTTCATCTGCACTGAGATATTGCTTTCTAAAGTGTTCCAAAGGAAGATTTCAATCATAATCGGGTTTGGTTTTCATTGGTCATTATTGAAAAATTTATTTAGGTCACTACTATTCTGGAAGTTTTTCTGTATTTAATGGCTTGCTGGAACACTTGATTCTGATTGGTCAGTTGTGGCTTTGCTAGGTCTTTAAATTGGATGTTCCAACATTGCATACTGGCACAATTTTTATTTTTCATTGCAGATTGATGAATTCAAATTAAATCATAAGTATTTGTCTTCTCAGCTAAAAATATTTTGCTCTAAAATGTCTTGTCAACATACCCAATAAATTATGAAATGTTGTCTGAATTTTGGATATGTCTTGGTTATGGAAGTTTTACAGAGATGAATGTTCTCTTACCTATCCAAACTACGAACGTTTAACTAAAAATGTTTGATAAATACATTCAATCAACAATGTCAATAATACAAATATACATTTTGGGCTTTATTAAAGACCAGTTAACTTTGAATAAACATTCTATTAACAATACTGGAAAAACCTTGACAGAATGTAAGCCAACATTCTGAACATCCCCTGAGTTTTTGCTAGGCAAAAAAAAAAAAAAATGTATGTTGTAACCTACCGAACAGAATCTAAGCGCTAATTGATAATGAGCTCCATGATAATGATTACAACCCAAATCAACATGATAGCCTGTCATAATGTAGGATACTGTTCGCCCCATGATTGATCATTTAAAATAACATGCTTTTATTCCTTAAAAGATAAATAAATACGGTAAATGAATGAATATCATGTAGAGGATCTGTCAGTGGCACATACATGTAAAGTTGAAATTGGGTGGCTGTTGTTTCGCCCGTGTTTCCCTCTGAGAACTTCTATGTTAAATGCGCAATGCTCTTTGGAAACTACTTATTTTTCAATTGATTAACATCAATAGCCAGGTGGGCCTTGAAACTTAAAAATAGCTCAGGCACAGGAAAAATGTGGTTTAGTTTGTGCAAATGCGTTCCTCACGGTTGTTTGTTCCTAAGCAACAGAGGCGCCTCGCGCGTGCGTCATTTCCTCCAATGCGCCGTGTCGGCATCTCGCTACGGACTCAGTAGTAGCGACAAGAAATCCGAGCGAGCCACACTGACCAGACGCGCTGCTCTCCAGAGCTCAGCTGCCGAACTTCAAACGTTCGTGCTGTGTTTTTGTTTCTTTCTCGGAGCAGGACGCCTCTCGCCACCCGTTCCTCATCGCACAGTGTGTTTCCAAAAGGATTAAAGTCACTATAACGGACGCCAAATCCTCTCGGGACTTAATTCGGGTTTGTTGTTTGCCTTTGGAAGACCACTATACTTTTCCCACTATTCATAGTGATTGTTAAACCAATTTTAATGATAATTAAAAGTTTCGAAACTGCACTAGTTATTCTGCGTTGTTACTTTGAAGATTTGCATGGCTAGTCTCGCCACAGGTTAACGCACGAATCGCGGTGCGCTTCTGTTTTTAGCAAGAGGCAGCGACCGTGCTCTGTTCCTAATGCCTGATGTGAAATCTCCCTGTGGTTTTGAGGTGTCCGAGAATGAGCACGGATCTGGAGCGCGCTTCTCTCAAGTCGGGCGCGAACTCCCTGGGCTCCGGTGGCCGCGCGCTTTCCGTTAACGTCAAGAAGTTGCACAACGCGCTCAACGTGCTGCTCAACGACTTCGAAAGAGAGCAGTTCATCCACTGTCTCAACGTTTACCACGCCAAACGCAATGTCTTTGATCTCGTGCAGACTCTCAAAGTCATTCTCAACACACCCAACAAGCGCCAACTCTTACCCATGCTGCGCCTGGTCATACCCCGCTCGGACCAGCTCCTTTTCGACCAGTACACATCGGAAGGGCTTTATCTGAAGACGGATCTGCTGGCAGCCAGTGTCAAGCACGAGTGCTCGGAAGACCTCGGCAGCACGAACGCGCATGCTGGAGCATCCTCCATGCACTTTTTGCACGAGTCCGAGCAGGCCGGTCCCAGCCACGGATCCGTGCGCCAGGCTCCGGTTTTCAGCACCGCGGCTGAGGGGACAGCGCCAGCGCTGATCCAGGAAGCGCCTGATGAAATCCGCCAAGTTACGCTGAAAAGGAGCAAGAGCCACGAAGGCCTGGGATTCAGCATACGGGGTGGGTCAGAGCATGGAGTTGGCATCTATGTGTCTTTGGTGGAGCCGGGATCATCCGCTGAGAGAGAGGGGCTCAGAGTTGGAGACCAGATCATGCAAGTCAATAACATGGTGTTTGACCGAGTAACTCATGGAGAGGCAGTCAAGGTGACGTGTGATCTCTATGTTAGTGTGTGTGTGTGTGTGTGTGTTTGTGAGTGAACGTGTTTTTGGCATTGTTTTAAACATTTCACAATGTGAGAAATCTTTTGTGGATCAGTTGAGTCTGAAATTATCATTATCATTTTTGGGGGATTCATCAGACTGCCGAACTGATGGAAACTTATATAAAAACCTATCCGTTTGTTAAGTGTGAGGTCACGCGTCAGCGTTTCCGTGTCCAACCGCTCTATCAGAAGCAATGAGGAAACAACAAAAGGTGGTAATACACATTCACAATGTGATATAATGCTACCCAAAAAACTACAATCTTAACCATTAACTCTATACCGAAATCCCAGATATCCAGAACATGAAAATATAAATAAAGAAATATAAAAAAGAAATGGGGTTTGGGACACTGTGAGCATGGAGAATGAAGTGTACACCGTAGGTTTGAAAATGTTTAGCTGAAATGTTTAATTTGAATACACAGTGCTCAGAAAGTGCTGCTGAGGTAGTATTCTCAAGTGAAGCGAGTTGAGGCTTGGACCCGGAAACAGCACTTCTTGCGTCACCACTTAACTAGCGGATAGGAACCTTATCAAAAAGGCATTTTTCTGAGAGGTCACTGCAAAAACTCAATTTAAAAACTCAAAAGTTAAACCCATTATAAGAGAAATGTTTTTATGCACTTGAATATTATTGTGATTGTTGGCGTTCAACAAAGCAAAACTAAATGTACTGGTTGGGAATCACTGCTTTATAGGGATCTGTTAGTGAGGCAGTGTGAGGAACCCAGTTGGTCTTTTCATTTGTACAGTGTTGACTCTCCTTTTTGTACTAAACAGCCCCATTAGCTTTCCCCATCCCTCCTCTCATCCTGTAAAGTCCTTTACCAGTGTCACAGCCCTGCAGAAAAATCTTTGGCCAGGGTCCCAGTCAGAGTTACTGGCTTTAGGGCTAAAATCAATCTTTAATTTTTTTTTTCCTTGCCCACTTGATTACACAGTGCTGTGCACTAAATTTTGGCCTCAACCCCAACCTGGCCACTGGCAGTGTGACTTGCTCTCTTCTCTTTAGATGGTCCTAATCCTGGCCTTTTTTTAAACACGTTTATAACATTTGCCCCCTATGTGTGTCCAAAGGTAATTTCAGGAAATTGGATCATTTACTCCAAACGGCCCATTGGAGCTATGTTGTGGGTCTCAGGCATTGTGAAAAGAATTGAAAGTGCTGGTGTTTTATCAACTGTAACGTCCAGTTAGATATTTGCCTGTGGTGGAATCTATTATCATCTCTAATTTTAGTTCTGGATTTGAGAGTTAAATCATAGGTTACGTAACAATTGAAGCTTGTACAGTTTGCAGAAGAAGAGCAATGACAGGCAGCCACCTCACTCTTACTTTCCTCTCCTCTTTGCTCGCTCACTCTCTCTCTTTGACTATTTGTGTGGGCAGGCTCATTCTGTGTTTGTTTTTTTTACAAGCATTCACGTTAGACTGCTGAGGGAAGTGCGGTGTTCTTTTGTATCGTCCTTGCTTTGTTGTACTGCCTGTCTTACTCATGTCGCAGTCTCGTTTGCCTGTCAGAACTGAATCCGCAAACTAAAAAAAGCACAGAGCAAATAACAATGTGAGTCAAATCGTTGCATGGAAGCTCAGTCCTGTATCCGCTACACTTCACTCGGCATTATTCAGACGGTTTTTGCTTTCTGTCAATCACAACAGCAGCATCTAGCATAGCTGTTTAAGTACATTAATATTGTAGTTTATATAGTGGAAGTTCAAGGTCTGATGCCTTTATTGAGTGAGTAAGTCTGTTTTGATTGCAGGTTCCATATGGAGGGATTAAAAGTGATTGACCATGCTGCTCAAAGTGCCAGTCTGTAAGCATTTCTAAATAAAGATGTTTGAGGTGAGAATAGAACGTCTCACATTGCATGTGAAGTTTACTATAAAGCCAAGGTGTGAATTGAGCTGGTTTGACAATATCAGAGCTGTTAACATGATATCTTATGGAAGATGACATCGCCTTTGGCATGTCATGTTGCATCTTATTCTGGACACTCACTGGACTGACCTTTAGATTGGCTAACCAGGATTGTCACATTTTAGTTTTACAAAAAATAAAATTAAAATAAAAATCAGTGTTAACACAACAATCACTAGTATGGAAAAATTTAAGAATACACAATTTATTAACTAAAAAATAAAATAATAATATGGAATATTTTATTTTTTTAATTTTTTTATTCATAATAAACATATTGGTGTTGTAGTAATTCACTGTTAAAAATGATAAGAAAACAATACAATAACAATAAAAAATATTTACAGTACAACTGCAAAATGATAATACTAATTTAATTTTAAATTAAATATATTTTAAAATTGTTAGTGCTTTGTTTTGTATGTATTTTTGAAATGATTAAAAACGCTAAACTGCAAAGATTTATACTTTGTTGATTTAACCAAGAAAATGTGACTTATTCACATTTAATAATAATAATATAAGCGACTTAGTGAGGACTTTGCCTTCTGTGTGGCGTTCTTATCACTTTATATAGGGCAGTCGTGGCCTAACGCATAGTGAGTCGGACCTATAACCCAAAAAGTTGTGGGTTCGAGTCCCAGGTCCAGCAGGGATTGTGGGTGGGGGGAGTGAATAATCAGTGCTCTCTCCCCCTTCAATGCCACAACTGAGGTGAGACACAAAATTCAATCACCAGTTGTTCTTCCTCTCACTGTCACCAGTGACTAGTCTTTTATGTATTAATTGTCCCAGCCTTATCACTATCCTACATAGTAAAATGCTTTTTTATCTGAAATCCAGCATCATCATTCCACGTTAATTGCCGTAGTTCCTGTTTGCGTGCTAAGCTAATAGGGGTGTTCAGAGCCACTCCTGTTGGGATTCCTGCTCTCGTTTATTAATTGGATCCATTCTGCTTCCCATTAGGACCTGAATAATTCATAAAAGTGGTTAATTAAGCAGACAGTGTTTAAGTCAGAGAACACACTCAAAGCAGCCTCAACCGTGAGCTTTGATTAGTTCTGACAGAGAGTTCGGTGTGTGATGAAGTGCGTCCATGGGTGGGTAACAATAAATCGAAGCGCCAGGGATTAGTTTATTTCATTTAATCGCTACGTGAATTGGCTTTTCACACACTCCAATTTAGTATGATTACTCTTAGATGCGAGGATCAGGGCCTAGAAAAAAACACTCTCAAATCCTGTTCAATCATCTAAATCTGCATAACTAAAGCTTGATTATTGGTGTTAAAGTGACCTGCTGAATAACAGTGGATTTGACAAAGAAGTACAGCAGGCAAAGTCACATTGTCTGCTCTCACCCCTATTGACCTGCCAGTCTTAAGTAATTATTCTCAATGTGAAATTGTGCCGGCGACGCAGATGCTTGTACTCTCCTGTATTTCAAGCGTTATCTTGATCCCCTATATTTATCTGTATCTCTTTCAGTAGATTTAGCATTAAGCTCTGAGAGTACCCCAGTCATGTGAATAGCTAATAACAACCCCCATCCCATTCCCAGCACACAGAACATAAGCCCAAAACAGCGTGCACTCCACATCTGATGGTTCTGGAACAAACAGAGCTCAACTGCAGTATTATTTTCACCATCATGATGCACATTGATCATTTTATAACATAAGAAAAGTCAGAGATAATGCTCTGAGGAGAGTTTGTGCTTATGCAAGTGTCAAAATAATGAAAAGCTGATTTGTTTTCTGACCGCTGAGGATCATCAAAGACAGAATGGGTCGGTAAAAGATAAGATGGTTCAATTTATCAAATCAAGAATGATTTTTTTTTTCATAGCTTGGAGCAAGAGAGGGAGAGATACTAAGAGGGGAGGGGCAGAGGTTGATGGGAATGGAGTTTTACACAGTCCATCTGCCGCACTGTCATGGAGATTTTAAAAGGCCAAACGGATGCCGGGGGAACCGATAGATGTAGAATCAATTAGAGACCTCTTTTTCCTTCAGTTTTAGCTGAGAGGCTTCTAGAAAGAGAATAGTGTAGAACGGCCATGGTGTTGCAAAGTGCTTTTCTTTGACAAAAACTCACAGCGGACTTATTCTGTAAGTATGCAGAAATAACTTCTTTCTAACGCAAGACATTGTGTGAAAATTAAAGCTTAACAGCCTGATTATTTACAGACACAGGCTTGTTTTATGGTTACACTGGAGAATGGGAAAGTCAAAGACGTTTCCAAATTGGAAAAAAAGTGACGTTACTTAAATAGATGCTCAGGTTTTTGTTCAAAATCTGTGTGAATGCTAAATATTTTGAAGGCTCAGTGTTAGAATGAACAATGTTTTCAAGTTCCCAGCATGCTTTGCTGCTTGACCTAATTATGTGGTAACTACTATTTTTAAAAATGATTAATGCTTTTCATTTTACTGGCTTAATTTATTCTGCTGTTGATGTTGTTACTGTTAGTTAGCTGTTAACATGGTTCAGAGGTCACATTTTAGTCTCACTGTTTGTAAAATTATGTGCATATTATTATATTTACTTATCAGGTTATGTTTGTCTCTAGGCAAATAATAACTCAAAAGCAAACTTGATTAAATAGGTTTGAAAGGTTTGTATTTTTAAGTTCTTGAGTCTTTAGTTGTTTGTACTAAAGTAGCTTTGATTAATAGGTTGCCTTATTTTTAGTTTGGTCAGTCTTAGCTTTATTTAAGTTTAGTTTTTTTTACAGTGTTGATATCTGTTACAGCTTTGCAGGGAAAGGAGATTGCTGGAGTCGCGGAGAACCGACACAGTCTTTTAATAATAATAAACTTGGAAACATAATGTTCAAACAAGGAGATCTTCACATAAAGTAACGTTTAATGACCGACACTGAATTCAGAAAACACATATATTAAGTAACAAACATAATGAGAGGAAAACTCAGGACAGCTGGGACACACAGGAGGAAACTAATTAACTAATAATCATATAAACACAGGAAACACCAAATAAGGGCATACATGTGGGGAAGAAAGTAAATCAACACAGGAATACAATGAAACATGAAACTAACACAGACAGGAACGTGACGATATCACAGTGAGTCTGAGTCTTCACTTGTTCTTTATAATTACCTTCTTGTAGAGCATGAAGGTTTGTAGTTTGTGGTCATAGATTGCCTCTGCACACACCTCTGGCCTTCCTGCTGGGTTTGAATGAACTAGTTGATCATTGATCTATATTTCTCTGGTTCTTCTTCTGGCATGCTGCACTCATTTAGAATACAAATTTACCCTGTCTCATACCTTAAAACTTGTGCTTCATTATTCTGTCATGCAATTTTAAAAATGCTTTAGCTGATAGAAAGGCATATTATTTCTTAACAGATGATCAGTAATGATTATGTCATATCAACGATTGTGGCTTGGTATGAACTTATTTTTGTGACAAGTTAGACCACACATTTTTTTTTAACTAGTGTATATTTTAGAAAATTGTATGATAATTTTAGTCGCTGTATATTGGTCTCATGGGATAAGACATAACATACCTGGATGAACTTTTTAGCATATTTTAGCATAAGTACATACCACTGCAGTAATGTAATAAACATGTAATAAACATTAAAGGCAGTAAAATTCCAACACCTTTTATTCCTTTTCACAGTAGTTTACAGTTTCAATTAATAAAGCTTAATTTACACATAATTACTTGAAGAATATCATGATGACTTAAAAACAATATTAATATGCTTGGAGATTTAAAACCGATGCTTCCGAATGTTAGCATCACACATATCTAGCTTCATATCTATGGGTTTTTAAAGACAGTAAGTTTGTTCGGTAGCTCAGGGAGTACAGAGGTGTACTTGAGAGGCAAGGAGCTCTGGTTTGAATCCGGAGTAACTACAGTTTGATAAATCTACATAAAATCTACATTATACAGCATAAATTTTTAGCAACAGTCCCTGGATATTTAATGTAATAAAAACACAGCAATACGTACCTATATCAATATAATAAAAACATGCCAGGGTTAATGTGTTGAACCTGTGTTTTAACACCACTCAGTGGACATTTTTCTTTGAAACTGCTTCAAAACGTGCAGTAAGGCACATAAAAACAGTGTTGCACAAAGAGTGCACAGAGGTATGTATTTTTATGAGACCATGTTGATAGAATTCCCATACTACCATTTGTGTTATGAAGTGGAAGTTACCTGGTAGCGCAAATTTTATTTCATTAGTGCTATACAAAGTTGTGTAATTCAAACTGTGGGTGTTTTAGAATGGCTGACTGAGTTGTTGTGAAGTGAGAGGCATTAATCATCTTAAGCCTCACTGATGAGCTGTTATGCTCTTTGTATCAACTCATGAAATGAAGCACTGAAACCAGCTACTGTTCGACCTCTGTCATGACACTTGGCTGCCTGTTTAAATTTCTTTCTGTTAATGTTTGCTTCGCTTTGATCTCCCTCTATTCAAGCTCCCAAACAGCAATTACCAAAGTGAGGACAGCGGTTTCGTACTGATGAGTCGGTAAAGTTGTCTACTATTGTTGCTGCCCGCTGGCCTTGACACATACTAGATCAATCTCGCAGCACGCAGACGTCCGATTGAAGGTATCAGAACGTGTCTGACTGCTGCCCTTGGAAGTGACATGTACTCCATCTGTGCTAAGTGCCTGGCTCTGCATATGCTGCATTGAATCATGTCAGTGAATCAACAGTGAAGCACGGCGGTTTTCACGAGATGACTGTTTGTTTGCTTGGATGCACAGTAGCTTTGGTCTTATTGAAATAGAACTGAAATGACTGAGTTGGAGACATGAAGCTACAAGATAGACCAAGCACCTGCTAGCTCAGGCACCTGCTTGAATGAATATCACTTTCTCTGAATTGAATGCTTGGATCTGAATTTTTATCTGAAAGCGGAATGCTTTCATGCATTGCATTTTCTAAGTGCTACATTTCACTGTTAAACTCTCTTACTGTTTGGGGGTGTTATCCAGTCTTTGACCTGTCAGATTTCTTTTAAAAGCTGAACACAAAGGTGAGGAAGAGCCTTCCCGAATTTATAGTGACTGACAGGTCTGTGAATACAAAACATTTGTAGCAGAGCTGTGTGGTCATGTGTTATATGCACAATATTCAAAAAGGGAGAGTTTGTGTTAGGCAGTGATTAAGTAGACTTACAGTGGATTAGAAGTGCTTAAGTGGATTTAGCTTTAGTAATACAGTCTTTTAAGAATTTTGTAAGTAGCCTATTGGCAATACAATGTGTAAAAACACTCTGAGAGCTGATGGATTTGATGACTTCCTTCCAGTGCTAACCAAGGGGGTCAAGTTCAAGTTAATTTATTTATAAAGCACATTTAAAAACAGCCACAAGACTGACCAAAGTACTGTACATCAACAAGAAAATCAAGTAAAAATATATAAAACATATGAGGAAAGAATGACAAAAACTAGAAAATAGAGCATATTACTTATTACTTTATAATAATAATAAGCACAAATTAACAGTATAAAACAGAGTAGTAATCTTAATCCTAATATCATATAATAAAAGGGAAATTAAAATGCACAGTAAAACAGATACAATTTTTAAAGTGACTTAAAAATGGAGATAGAAGGAGCCATTCGGATCTCAAGCAGCAGATTATTCCGCAACCAGGGCCCAACCACTGAAAAAGCTTTTTTAAAATTATTACTAAAATTTACATAGGTACGTATGGCAGTGTATATCTAGAAAGCAATAATTCACTGTCAACGTGTGTTTGTGACTGTATGCACAGTAGGCCTATACTATTCATTGCTGAGTTTAGAGTGCAAGCTATGCTGAAAAATAAAGAATCCTATAGAAAAGCAGAGGTTTGCGATGAGCTTTTTATCTAGATTTTTTTATTATTCTTATTTGGAGGCCGTACCATTCTTTTCAGTGCTGTTATGTGACCGTGTACTAAACCCATCTAAAATCTAAATTTATACTGAAGGTAATAGGTGCTATTGGTATTTTAATGGAGTGAACGTCTTTTATTTACTTGTCTTCACACTGCGTTGCTACAGTTAATGGAACAATAAACAAGCAAATTAAAATATTGGCAACCCAAGTAGTTACTCAAATGCGTTGTGATCCTCAAATCTCTTTTTTTAAAGAGAGAGGGAGCTGAAAATAAACAAGTCTCTCCTGTTTCAAGCATTTACAGTGAATAAGTTGCTTTGCATAAGCTTATTTTTCGGCATGTTTGCAACTTTTTGTTCTCATCAGCAGCTGAAAATGAACAAACTGTAGGCACTAAATCTAACATGTATATATTTATCTCACTTATACACCTAAAACTTTTTCAAGTGAGATATTTTTGTGCCTCCCTGGAGGCATACGCTCTTGACCTTTTCCTTTCTGAATGGGTCATGAAATTTGAAAAGTCCTCTGCCCTTCCTTCTGCACAATATGAGTCCTCCATCCAGATTTACTGAGAACAAGTAACATATGAAGACTTGACGAATGAGCTGAGGTACAGGAATGAAAAGCATGAGGGTGAAGAATGAAAAACTTGAGCTTGATTTATCACATAAGGCAGAATGTTTTAAGATTTGCTCTTTTATGGCAGGTTTAGTGCTCTGATGTCCCTAAAGATCTTTTTATAAGATATTTAGCATCATCAGTGTGTTTTAGCGATAAGCTAATCTGACAGAAGGAAGGCTAAGATGTATGTTCAAAAAAAAGTTTCTTATGTTAAAGAGTGAAGGCTGTCTTTTCTTGAAATTTTTTTAAGTGGTGTGCTTCAGACCTACTTTTTCTTTTTACTGTTTAATGGTGTTTCTAGGTCTGAAGTCTTCAGGGGGTAGTGCACATATTGCGCAGCTTTTACGGGCTGTTCCGAAACTGTCCACAGATCCCTGTGGTTTAGGACACCGAAACAGCGACAGAAAACATAGCGTTTAATTATTAATCCTCGTAAAACTGGATTACAGTGCTTTTTATGGTATCTCTTTACACTTCAACCTGAAAAGTTATTTAAAGTTTTTCATCTTTAACTGCAGTATGTACAGTATTATGAGATAACTGTACAGTTGTGCTATATTAAAACAGGTTGTAGATTCCATGAATTTGCAGTTGTGATGATTGGCATGCAAAAAGGAGACCGACTGAGAGAAGAATAAGCTCAGATAAAGCCTAGAGGACAGGCCACATCTGTAGTCAAATCTCTGGGTTTTCATCATTATTTGAAAATGTAATATCACAAATGAAATTCTTTTCAACATTTCAATTATTTTTCCTAATTAAACTAGTACTTTTGTCTGCTTTTTCTCTGATTATTCTCATGAGAGAAAACCCCAGAAGTTTCACATGTGTCTCTTATCACACATAATCTGTGATCAATAGTAAGAGATTTAAATATGAACATTTTTAAAAATGTTCTAAACTATTTTATCCACATTTTGTGTTCTGTAGCTCTGTAGTTTTTTTTTAGGAACACCCACTGGAAGTACTTGACTTGAATCTTTTACAGAACACTCCATAAATTCTGTGTAACTAATCTGGCCTTCAAGTCAAGTTCTCAACACAATAATAATCAAGCATATTGGAAAGCTACGTTAACGTCACAAAAGGGTGATCTATAATGTAGATGAGATTAAATAATGTATGGCGCCTAAGATTTGGGCTTTTTTAGGATAAGTTCATCACTTGAAGGAAGAATTATAACTCTCAAGCTAGTGGTAAAAATGACATCACTACTGTCACAAGGCTGAGAGATGACGAGGCGTGCAAATTCAAATGCAAGTTGTTTTATTGAGAAACAGAGCGTAGATAGACAGGCTGGGTCATCACCGGCGAACATAAACAGAGAAGGCTAAGCAAGAGAGTTGTCAGAGTCCAGACGTGGGTCGGTAAACAGTAAATATAATCCAAAGGGCAAAACAGACACGGTGGTCAAAAACAGGCGAGGTCGGTAACAATAGATCAAAACACAGAGAGTAACACGGAGTAGAAAACAACAGGAAGACAGTGCAATGGACCGTGACGACACACAAAAACATCCGGGTTATATACACATAGAACTAGGTCAGTGGGTGGAGCCAACAATGAAACACCATGACAACAAATGAGTGGGCGGAGACATGAGTACTGAATGAGAGTTCATGAATGAAAACAGACACAAACACACACAGTTCGCTGGGTGCTGGAGTGCCATCCAGTGGCCTGAGCTGTCCCATCCAGCTGATCATGACAACTACTATGTGAAAAAAAAAAAACGTCTCTGGGTTATGTATATAACCTCAGTTACTTGAAGGAAGGAGACACTGCGTCTATAGATGCTTTGGGAACGCCTCGGCGTTATCCACGCTCTGAAACTGCTGTAAATCTGTCCAATAAGGACTCCTGGCATCATAGGCGGTGACGTGGAGCTCAAAAGCCCTGGTGCCGCGCATCACCCATTAGCTCAGAAATGAAGCAAGTGCTCGGCAGTAATGCCGTGGGTGTGGCTAGAGACGCAGTGTCTCGTTCCTTCAAGGAACTGGGGTTACATAACCCAGAGATGTTCCTTTTCAGGAACTCGCACTGGGTCTATAGACGCTTTGGGAACGAAATCCCACAAACCCATACCCACAAGGTCCTGCCTAGCGTGGAGCAGCACAACAAAAGACGATAGAACCTGGGGTTTACCGGAAGGTCAAGCCCATAAAACCTTGCAAAGGTCAAGGGAGAGGACCATCCAGCTGCTTTGCAGATGTCCGATACCGCGACACCTGCTAAATAGGCTTTCGTAGCCACCACATCTCTAGTAGAATGAGCTCTGACTCCCATCGGCAAGGGGAGACCTGCAGAGTCATAGGCCATAAATATAGCATCCACTATCCACCTGCTCAGCGTCTGTTTTGATGCAGGTAAACCCCTTCGAGGAGGACCCATGCACACAAATAGCATGTCCGACCTCCTCCTTACCGCAGACTTACGAATATACATGTCCAGTGCACGCAATAAAATAAATCAGCGCCCACATTTAGATACCCCGGAATATAAATCGCCCTTAGTGAAAGGAGCTTGCCTTGATCCCATAGGCAAATCTTTCTCGCCAGTACGTTCATTGAGAGGGATCGCAACACCCCCTGGTGCTTGATAAATGCCACTGCTGCCATATTGTCGGACTGCACCAGAATGTGACGGCCCACCAGACTTCAACGAAAGACTTTCAATGCCTTGTACACCACAATTAGCTCTAGGCAATTTATATGCAACCGATGCTGAGCCTCGCTCCACTGCCCCCGGGCTGGGTGACCACTCATGACCTACCCCCAGACGGTGAGGGATGCATCTGTAACGAGGGTGACCCGGGAGTACTGGGCACCTAGCTACAGCCCTGATTCTAGGAACTGCCGCCTCCTCCATATCAACATGGCCCGAGCCCCTGCTCGAGACACCTTGATTAAACGAAAAGGGTTCCCCTTTGCTTTGCTTTTTATCCACCATTGGAGCGGCCTCATTCGTAACAGCCCCAGCGGAATCACGCTGGAGTCTGCTGCCATAAGACCTAACAGTCTCTGAAAGCCTCTCACTGTAAGAGCAGACCCCTGCCTTACTTGCCTGGCAGCAGTCCCCGCATCAAGATCGAATCCCATATTATGCCCAGATAAGACGTTCTCTGCGGCGGAGAGAGAACACTCTTTTTGGTGTTTAGTCTTAGACCCAGCTTGCTCATATGGGCCAGGACGACATCTCGATGTCCGCAGGCCTCGGCCCATGAGCTTGCTCGAATCAACCAGTCGTCTATGTAATTTAGAACTCGGATCCCCTGTGACTGCAATGGGGCCAAGGCCGCGTCTATCACCTTTGTAAACGTGCGAGGTGACAGAGCGAGACCAAAGGGGAGGACCCAATATTGATAAGCCACTTCTTGAAAGGTGAACCTCAGAAACCTTCTATGTGACGGATGTATTGAAACATGAAAATATGCGTACTTTAGATCTATTGTGACAAACCAGTCCTCTGACCTGATTTGACACACCACTTGCTTCAACATAAGCATTCTGAACTTCAGCTGACTGACTGAGAGGTTCAGTTGTCTGAGATCTAGAATGGGCCCCACACTCTCCCTCTGACTTTCCCTGTGTAAGGAAGAAGCCTTAGGATGTTGCTGTTTATTGGCGGGGAAGAACAGACTGAGGTGGCCACCTCTTTTTTAGACTGCTGGTGCCGCTCTACAAATAACCCCGCTGGGGATAGTGGGGCATCCTTAAGTAAAACCCTGTCTTTTGATTTCACTCCAAATAGATTTAGCCATAAGTGGCATTCAGATCTGCCGACAGCCCTGGCTGATTCTCTGGTGGCGCGCAGAGAGAGATCCGCTGTGCACCCCAGCTCTATAATATGCTCTGGGTCTACCTGGTCTCTCTTGCTGAGGTCTCTCAGAAGATCAGCCTGATAGGCCTGCAGCACTGCCAGGGTGTGCAAGCATGCACCAGCCTGACCAACAGCTGCGTAGCCTTTGCCGACTAAAGTTGATGTCACTGGCAGCGGCTTAGATGGCAAGGAGGGGGTTTTAGTGAAGTTGCCTCTCCCAGCGTCAGATGGCTAGCCAGCATCTGCTGTACCGGAGGCATCCTTTTATAACCCTTTTCTGCTATTCCCGCCACATTACCGTAGTAATCAGAGGCGGGAATGAATGAGCAGGTAGAAAAGGATTTCTTCCAGGACCTGCACACTTCTGAGTGAAGGTCCGGGAAGAACGGCAGACTCCTGCAAGAACCGCTTATCCAGCCTGCTTACTTGCGGCTCGGCTCGCTGTGCTTCCGGCCAATCGAGGCTGAGCCTTTCCACAGCGCGAGTCACCACCTCCAATGATCGTCGTATTGTTGTGACTGAAGCGCTGAATGGCTGTCCACACTCGTCACGTCAACCTCCTCAGAGGAAGACGAGTGCCTCTCCATGGATGGGCCTGCCTGAGGGGAAGTAGCCGCTCGCGGCACTTCCGAACCCGGTGCTAGATCTGATCGATTCTGTTGGAAAGAAGATAGGGGATCACCCGTCTCTATTTCCTCCAATAAATCGACCTGCGATCCCCATGAGTGCAGACGCTGGCTCGCCTTGGCGACGGCGGGGCCTGGCCCACAGGTAATGCCCACGAAGACTCCCTCCGCAAAGAGAGAGAAACAACCATTATAATAATGTTGGTAAAAGTGTTTTTGTTTTTCAGACTCCTGAAAAGTTAATACAATTTGGCAGACAGAAAAAACATCAATGCAATTTGTGTGTATTACAGAATATTATAAACATACATATGCAAAATTTGTTTAATCAGAATAAACAGTCATTCGTAAATGGAAGTCAATTAAGAAAGATACATTTAGCTCCATAATAGTGTAGTTACAGCATCTGCCAGCATGCTATGCTAACTAACCAGTTCTTGTCCCTTTTGATTGTAACCTTTCCACCATTTAAGTATTAAAATCCTTTTGCTGTCAGCTTTCAGTGTTTGTGACTGTGGCGGCAGATTTGCATTGCTTAGAATGAGTAATCAGCCCTGTCCGTGTTAAAGGCTGTGAGGTCATTGTTTAGTCATCGCCGACTCTGTCACCACTCATTATATCCAGGTCAGCACAGGTCTCAGTTGGCGTCTGGTCGGGTAGTGGTGAATAGGATTGTTACACGTTCTTATCGGAAGAGGGCTACGTCTGCTGAGGCTCAGCACAGAAATGTCAGGTGTGTCCTTTGCCTCAGTGATGAAGAGACTCTGGCTTATGGTTTATTCACTAAAGCCCTGTCAGACGCCCTCATTTTCAGTCTCACTCTCTCTTATCTGCCTATGTCTAGCTCTTCTTTACTTTTTGAGTGTTACTTTCTTGTTGAAGCTTAACACAGTAGTTTAAACGGGTGTATTGGTTCTGGAAGCCTGTGCGTCTGTTTAGAACAAATTGTGCATGTGGCCATTTTGGTAATGCCTCCAGGTATTTTAAAGCAGCTCCTACCTACTTGAATGGTGAATGGTGTTTTTTTTTTTTTTTTTAAAAGATGTCTCTTATGCTCTCCTAGTGAAATTTAATATATTTAAAACACATTTGTGACCGTGGACCACAAATCCAGTCATAAGGGTCAAGTGAGATTCATACATAATATGAAACCTGAATAAAAAAGCTTTCCATTGATACATTGATACATGGATAATATTTGGTTGAGACAAAACTATTTGAAAATCTGTTTGAAAAGTACTGAGAAAATCACCTTTAAAAAAGTTGTCCAAATTAAGTTCTTAGCTATGCGTATTACTAATCAGAAATCAAGCTTTTATATATTTACGGTAGGAAATTTACAAAATATCTTGATGGAACATGATCTTTACTTAAAGTCCTAATGATTTTTGGCTTAAAAGAAAAATCAATCATTTTGACACATACAATGTATTTTTGGCTATTGGTTTATTTGGATTTCATACAATTTTAGATTGTATGAATTTCAAGTAATATTGGTCTTCAAATGCAAGATATTTAAATATGGCTTGACATTATCTACCCACTTGACGTGTTGGTGGTTTGTTTGACTTCCATTGTAGGAGTATAAGTTGTTAGGCCATCAAAGAAGAGAAAGTCAATGCATCTGATTGACCTGATGGTAGTGAGAGGTTCTTAGATGTCACATCAAATTGCTTTTGTTGGAACTGGTTTTCCTTTTCACAAATATATGAAAAGTATATATATATATGTTTTTTTTTGTTGTTTTTTTTAATAGGCTGCATTTATTTAATGAAAAAATACAGCAAAAACTACGTTGGCCGAGAGAGCTCAACGCGCTGCAACTTAAGAAAACAGATGCAAACAGGAGAAAACACATGCAAACAGGAAAAAAACAGATGCAAACAGAAGAAAACACATGCAAATTGCAAATTCTCACAATGCAAGAGGTCCCCCTGAAACATTTCTGCGTTTCTGTGTTTGCAGCGCGTTTCTGTGTTGTCAAACTGATGACGATGTTTCCTTAATGTGTTGTCGTTTTTTCTGTTTGCATGTGTGTTTTTTTTAAGTTGCAGCGCATTGAGCTCTCTCGGCCACTGTAAAAACTGAAATATGTTAAAATATTATTACAATAAAATGTTTAAAATGTTAAAATTTTGTTTAAAATGTTATTTATACCTGTGATGCAAAGCTGAATGTTCTGCAACCATTTCTCCAGTCTTTTTATCCGTCAGAAATCATTCCAGTTTGGTGTTATTATCAATGCTGCTTAATACTGTTCTGGAAATATTTTTCTTTTCCAGCACACTTTCATGAAAAAAGTTTTTAAAAAGTCCACTACATGGTCATCTTGGAAACACACTTTAAAAAAAAGAAAAGAAAAGTGAAAACGTTTAAGGCAACCAGCTTTAGCTGATTTTTGAGTTTTCTCAACTTATTTTTGATGGTGATTTTTGAGTTTTCGAAAAAAAATGGACAAAAACCTCCTGAAGCTGGTTGTCTTAAACTTTTATGTTTTTTTTTTACAGTGTAACACTCTAATCTAAAACTGAAATATCCAAAATTGCTTATCAAGATCATGTCCAACTTCCATAAATTGTTAATAAAATTTAGACACAGTTTGATATTGCATATTGTGCTGCTTTAGCAGTATATTCAGCTTGATTCAGCTAATGTTTAGTAAACAAACTTTTATCGAACTTCTTTTAACTGTTAGACAGTACTTCCTGTCCTACAGTCACCATATTGAGCATTCCTTTTCTTATTTAACTGTACAGTATGTCGGACTACTACAGCTGCCATATTTAGCACTTCTTTATTTTTCCAAATATATTCAAGTAGTAAGTCTCTTCTCCTTACAATATCTCTAGTAAGGTTAACTAGTTCGATGTGTGAGGTTTGATGAAATGATGAGTCTCTTTGACATCTGAAAAGCCTGTTATTTTAGAAAAAGCATTTTGAACCCTCTTACTCAAGATATAACAACGTGACTCATCCGCTGTCCATCCACACAGAACTGAGTCTCTCTCCTATTCCGTCTCTCTTACTCAATGGCTAAAAACTCCCCACATACTGTCTGTTATGTAAGAGATCCACTCAGTAGCTCTGCTAGCTGTCCGTGCTGTTGTTTTTTGCACACTGAGGTGTTGTTATGTAGCTGACCACATTTGGTCAAGTGCTCCATTCAGAGGCTGCAGATGAAATGCTCCACGCGGTTCCACAGGTTTGGTGCTTGTATTTTTAGCCCCCTGCCTACCTTTGCTTAAAAGTGTTTGAGAGTTTTAAACCAGGACACACATGCCATTGTTAATAATTCATGCAGCAACAGCAGCACCAGAAAAAGCAACATTGAATGTGTTGTTCTGCTCCAATTAAACATTTATGTTAATCTATGGAGATCCATGTAAATGACCAACAGTGGAGCTCTCTCTGAGCGAGCCAGAGGGATTTCATTCACTTGCGTGGCCCTGTCTGCTCATGCATTTATGCCACTGAGTGCTTTTGATCTTGATTGAACAGCTTTCTGAAGATCAACATGTTTCATGTATGTCTCTAATTGTTCTTATTCATAATCTTTGTAATGCTTCTTCTCTGTCTTGATCATTTGAAATCAGTGTCAGAGAGCTTATCCAAGGAGAATCAGTGGATACTGTTCATATTCTTTCTGTAACACTGACTCAGCATATATCCGTCTTTCTCTCCGTATTCTTTTTCTTCCTGTCCTCCTTTGGCTGCTTTGAGGTAGCCCAAAAACAGAGTTGCAAATACTGTTGGAAATACTTCTAAGTGATTTGATCCAACCTTTCCAAGGGATTTCAAAATCTGGTGTCTGTCTGAACCTTCTGCTCTGTGCAGGGAGGTGCAGTCTGTATCTGCAGTCACACTGAAAAAAACAACTCCCAGCCCCACTGAGATGTCCAGCGCTGTCCCTGTAAAGCATATTAAATGTCAGAGATGGATGGCTGTGGACATTGCTAGAGATGAGAGCAGCACGGGAGGTGGTGGGACTGATTTACATGACTTGAGGCAATTCACAAGAGACCTGCTCTAGAGTCAGTATGAACTTTTATAGGACTCGTTTGCCCCTTGCAGGCCATGAACGGAGAAACACTTCTCCAGTAGGTCAAACCACTGTGCATCTTGAGGAGGAGAAAATTACAGCTGAGATACAACCCACCTTTAAAGCTATAGTGTGTCATTTTTGCTCATGTGAATGTAAACATTTTATGGGTCTTTGAATTTTCATTGATCAGCCATTATAATAGATTTTTAGTGTTTACACTTTTCAATAAAATCAGTCTATGAATTATTAAATTATATTTATTATGTTTATATAATTATAATTGTTCATATTTGAATCTAGTATTAGCCAGTGTTACTTTGGTATTATTTAAGGCTCTATAAAGGCTTTCTCTATACATATACTGTATACACACACACACACACATGTTGGGTGTACATGGGTTTTATGGGGACATTCCATACGTGTAATGGTGTTTATACTGTGCAAACTGTATGTGGTATTGCCCTAAACTAAACCTACCCCTTACAGGAAACTATGTGCATTTTTAGATTTTCAAAAAACTACATTCTGTGTCATTTACCTAACAAATGTCTTAATGTTACAATTCTAAACTGTC
>JAUMHQ010000053.1:6131882-6149101 GCA_032361165.1 Enteromius paludinosus | reverse complement strand
CATTTTTAGATTTTCAAAAAACTACATTCTGTGTCATTTACCTAACAAATGTCTTAATGTTACAATTCTAAACTGTCAAAATAGTATAATGTACAGTATGTGAAATGGATTCGCTTTCTGCTAAAGATGTCATTTTTGATGTTTTAAAGATGAGGTTTGAATAAATGTTATATGAGCACAAAGATAATATTGAAATGAAGAGATAAAAAATTAGCATGATACTGATATGTCTCACGTCCCTAGAAATGGCTAATTTGAAGACAAGATTTAAGATTTTAGAGACAATCATTTATTTATTCATTTCTTCTTTACTCCTCTTTTTGTTCCCTCCTTTCTTGTCCTCGTTTATCTGTTTTCCCTTCACAGGTATTGAAAGGCTCTAAGAAGCTCTCAATGTCGGTCTGTTCTATGGGACGGATCCCAGGTGGTTACGTGACCAATCACGTGTACACATGGGTGGACCCTCAGGGCCGCAGTGTGTCTCCACCACCAGACTTGCTGGAGCAGCATGGCTCAGGAGGAAGACTCTCAGACGTCCAGCAACACGGCCACACACACAGTCGTCACGAGGGTGCTGAGAAGAAGGTGAGTGTAAACGAGCACTCATGTTGACAGTGAAACTTATACTGTAAGCCATTAAAAATTCAGGGTGATGTTGTAAAGTGCTAAACATCTGTGGCTTTTCCCTCTCTACTTGTTGTGTCACTCAGTTTATTCATATTTAAAATGACAGCTCTAACGAGTGTAGAAATGACTGTAATGCCTCAGTGATTCCTTTCAGCTAACTACAAACCAGCTCT
Source organism: Enteromius paludinosus (assembly GCA_032361165.1). Taxonomy (NCBI): domain Eukaryota; kingdom Metazoa; phylum Chordata; class Actinopteri; order Cypriniformes; family Cyprinidae; genus Enteromius; species Enteromius paludinosus. Next base: position 6,148,301 of record JAUMHQ010000053.1, on the reverse strand, counting down.
GCAGGATTTTTTTTCTCTGTAGGTGCATTAACAGTACACACACACACATTTATCAACTTTCCCTGCTATGCCTCTCACACCTTCATCCTTTATTCTGCCTCTTCAGCTAAAAACGCTGTAAGGACAGCAGTCACCAATCACAACGCTGTTGACAAGTTCTGAAAAGTCCAAAACAATTGCCACTAAACATACTAAATACAACATCTGTCAGTGACTCACAAATTTAAAAATGTGTCATCTGAGTTTTATGTTACATATCTAAAGGTTCCTTTCGATATGGAGTAGTTTTTTGGCCACTTGGCATCTCATATGTGTAATATTCACTGCATTGAGCTAGAAAAGTTCAAATAAGTATTAAAAAAAGTGTAGAAAGATCACAGCCAATCATATTTTTTGAAATATATACAGTATTTTATATGCATTTAATAATAATAACCTTTTAATTTTCACACCTTTTGTTTATTTGACTGTAAAATTCTAAGTGCTATTTTTTATAGAGTGCTAGAGAACAGTGCTAAATGTGCTATTTTCAAGTTCAAGGTGTCATTTTTTTTTAGAAAACAAATGGCTTTTTAAAAAAGTACCACTTTTGGTCACCATTAAGGTTGTGTGGTAAGTTTGTAAACATAATTGAAATAGACAACAATAAGCAAAACAACTGGAATACATTTTCTGTTTTTTTAGTTTAAAAAATCATGATTGAAATAATACACCACTTCCTACTTAATTATATTACATATATACAAGAATTGTGGAAGCTTTTTTGTTTATACACGCATTCTTTTACACATGCATACACCCATACATTTACACATATAGACTCATTACAGTCATGCACATGCCCGAGTCTCACTCAGCCTGCTCCCAAAGTCTCATAAAACATTGACTCTTGTGCTGTTTACTTCTCATTCACCATGTTTCTGTTTGTTTCATTTATTTTTTGTTTAATGCAATCCAAAACTTCCTATCTCTCCCTTCCCACTCTCGCAGAAATCTGCCATCAGTTGAAGCGCTAGAAATTAGCATAATAAGTGATATATTTTGCTGAAAAGTGCATGTTGTCTGCTGTCAGGCTGGCAGCCTGGTTACAAACTTTCTATAAAATATCTTCCTTTGTGTTCAGTAGAACAAAGAAATTCACACAGATTTGAAACTACTCGAGGGTGAATAAATGATGACAGAATTTTCTTTTTTGGATTCACTTACAACTGACAGTTGTATTTGGACCTTAAAGGGATAGTTTAATTTTGTCACCGTTTACTCACTCATTAATGCTGTTCCAAATCTGTAGGACTTTTTATGTTGAAAATAAAAGAAGGTGTTTTAAAGAATGCTGGTAATCAAACGGTTGATGGTCCCCATTGACTTCTATAGTAGTAGTTAATGGAGACGCCAACTGTTTGGTTCTTTAAAAAACTTCAGAATATCTTATTTTGTGTTCATCAAAAGAAAGAAGCTTTTAAAGTCTTGGAACGACAAGAGATGACAAAACTTTCATTTTGGGGTGAACTCTTCCTTCACCTCCTTCTTCCTTCTAAAATCGCTTATAAAACCTAAAATGCCATTAGAGATTTTCACTCATAACAACTGTTTAAATTTCACACAATGGCTAATTCAACAGTAAAAACTGTTTGTTTCTTCAGATTTGATTATGGATGACTCAAGGCAGCCTAATTACAAGCACTGACAGTGATCTATCTGTTTTGGATGGAGGCAGTGGAGCGTGTTAGGTGCAGAGTTTCTTTAGCAGGGGTCTGTGCTGTTTTGGCTGGGATGTGGGGCTGCTGAAAGAGTATTTCGGGCACGCTTTGGGCCTGGCTCACCTGAAATGCTCTCTATGTCAATGTGATTGATATGACCCATTTGAACTTTCATCTGAGTTCAGATGAACTAGCCGAATCCATATTATCCATTTATCACACTACGTGTAATGCATGAGGAATGAATAAGCATGTTGGTATACTGAATTGTGTTTACATATGTACATATGTACATATATACACATTTAAGGTCATGAGACACTTTGAATTCTTTTTTTGAATTCTTCATCAGTGTAACCAATCAGACAAAACTATGAGGGATTGTGAAATGTGCATGACTGCTCTAGAGGTCAGAAAGTGGCTGCTTCGATACGCTACAAGCAGACACAGAATCTTCCCTCATAGTTAGTATGAATAATGCTGAGGAGAATCACATCTGGATTCTGGGAATCTACTCGTTGTTTTAGTACAAAACGATGTAAGATAGATGAGAACTAATGAAATATAATCACCTCAAAGCCACAGTCAAGCCCGTAGAGAGGTGATAAACACAGCTTTAATTGATTTGTTGGTAAATGTTCATTAGGGGTTTAGATGCCGCAGTAGTTGGTTGTGCTGCATTCCAGACTGGAATCTTATTGGTATTTCATTCAGGTCGAACATCACTAGAATCCTTATGGGTGGTTGAGTCAATTTATAGTCACCTCCTCTTCATTGCCTCAGCAGTTTTCTTTTAGTAATGGGAAGTCCATAACTGATGAGCGAAATGAAGTGTGCAACCTCAGTCTGAACTAGGGGGTAAATATCCCACCCGCTAACCAATAATCCTCTGTGTAGTACGTGTTCAGTTAGAGTACTGGATAGCTGCTGCTTTAAAGTTGTGCTTGTTAAATGTACAGCAGTGTATCTATGTTTAGTATGTACTGTAAATTATTTTAATATGCAGTCATTGCAGTCTTTTTTTTTTTTTTTACATGAAGGTCACATTAAACTACTGTAACTTAGAATTTGTCAAATTACGCAAAATGTGTAAAAATAAAATGTTATTCCATCTATTTATTAAAATTCCAGTTATACAATTACCCAATAGCAAGATAAACAAGTTGGCTATATTATTCCATAAATTATTCCATACAAAAAGAGTTGTGAAATGTAACGCATCAAAAATTATATTTACTAAGTTATGTACAGTACTTGTTATTTCAGAAGGTAAAGAGCATTTCCAGAGATGCAGTGGTCATGTGAAATGCAGTGAAAATAAAGTATTACTGTCAAACGATTCATAGAGATTAATCTCATCCAAAATAAAAGTTTTTGTTTGCATAATATATGTGTTACATCCCTATGTTTGTTTATGTTTCTTGTTGCCTGTTTTTTTCCCCCATGTGTTTTCCCTGTGACCTAGTTTTCGTTAATTAGTATTCCGTTCAGGTGTGTCTCCCTCATTTACGTTGATTGTCTTCCCTACTTAAGTTGGACCCTATGTACCAGTCTTTGTCTGTCATTGTCTAAGTTAATGTGTGTTTTGAACCTGCTCTCGTTTATTCTACTTTTGGATTAATTAAAGATGTTTGAAATGGATTCCAAACCTCTCCTTGCCTTCCAACTACACACCTGTGACAATATGTATGCGTACTGTGTATATTTATTGTGAATATATATTTACACACACATACAGTATATATTTAGAAAAAAAAAAAAAAAAAAAAAATAATAATAATAATATATATATATATATATATAGTATATATTATGTGTATGTATTTCTTTTATATTGTATATAAATATATTTAATATATGAATTTTTTTTTTTTTTCCTAAATATACATGTGTGTTTTGGTATTTATATATACATAATAAATGTACACAGTATACACACCTTTCTTTTGGATGCGATCAATCACATTTAATCGTCGGACAGCACTAAAATATAATATATAAGTAACATTGTGAAAAGCTTTTTACAAAACTTTTTCTAAAGTTATTGAAACTAATAAATGTGTGCAATTTACAATAGATTATGTATGGAAAAAGTGAACAAAAAATATTTCAATGCAGCATAAATTATACATTTCTTAATGCAGCCATAGTCTAGTCACAATAAAAGGGTGAATATCTGTTTTTGGAATCTAAGATGAATACAGAAATGTAGCTTTGATTTATGCATTGAATCCAACAAAAGCCCCAGCAGGTTTCGAAATACTTGTGGCAGACGTCACAGCTGTTTTTCATCTCATTTATATAAAGTTGACACTTTCAACCCTTTCATAGCTGTCAGTCCCAAAGTTTCCCTGGGAGTCTGTTGCTCAGCTGGAGAATGAATTGGATGTGTACTGTTAGATTGCTTTAGGAGCTGTGCTGTTGTGAAAACTTGTTACTGAATACAAGTCAGATAAGCATGATAATATACAAATGTGTGTTCTCTCCCCAGGTGAATATCTCACTGGATGATGGGCGATCTCTGGGTTTGATGATCCGTGGAGGTGCTGAGTATGCTTTGGGCATTTATATCACTGGAGTGGACCTAGGGTCTGCAGCAGAGTACAGTGGACTAAAGGTAAAATATATTGAGTCACAATTTCAGAACTTAACTTAAAGGAATAGTTCACCCAAAAATGAAAATTCAGTCATCATTTACTCACCCTTAAGTAGTTCCAAACCTGTATGAATTTGTTTATTCTTTCTTTATTTCTATCCATTGAAAAACGTTTGTAACCAGACTATTTTGGGTCACCATTGACGTTTTCCTACTGTGTAAGTTAATGGAGACCCAAAAATATCTTTCTTTGTGTTCAGCAAAACAAATGAATTCATACACGTTTCGAAAATACTTAAATTATGACAGAAATTATTATTTTTTTGGGTGAACTGTTACTTTAAATTATTTGAGAGCCTACTATGACTTTTATTTACACAATTATTTGTGCCTCAACTCAGACGTGAACTGATTGTTCTTATTTCAGCCTAAATCTTTTTTGGATGGGAGCAGTGTGCAGTGATTTGTTAATAAGATTGCTAGAAGTCATCAGTCAATCAGTGATTAAGTCAGTCAGCGCTTCATCAATAATGATGTTGAAAACAGCTCATTTGCTGGGGGCAAAATTTACAAGCCACATGACATCTGACAGGAAAGTTAATCATGTTTGAAACTGCAAGTCATTGTGTTTTGACTGGAAGTATTCTTCATCTGTTCGGTTAAAACAAACACAAATGGTTTCAGACATGTTGGCATCAAATTTTAATTTTTTTTTTGAAAAGCCGCAAGTGGTTGAAAGTGTCGCTGGGGTTCAGCAGGACTGCATTTAGTGTTTCTAATTAAATTTGTGGTGTGAGTATATTGGTTGAGGTGGCCTCTGCCAAACTGTAAGATGTAGAAACAAAGCGGCACTAAATCCAAAGCTGGCCACATAAAAGATTGAGTGAGCTCTTAACATTTTGGCATCAATCCATGGACAGAAAGATGAAAGATGTTTCCTCTTTCTCCAGTCAGCTGGAGAATGGTTTGGGTAGGTTTTTTGGAAAATATCACAAGCCTGAATCTTCATCATAGCATCAGCCTGCTTTAATCTGTTGAGATGGATTATTTTGTTGGTAATAATAAACCCTTTGTGTTTTTATTTTGTTTATTTGACATAATATTGCCTTCCTCAGTCTCTGTCTCTCTTTATGATCTGATGTGCTTGAGTTATTCAGTATTTGGGCTTTAGTTACCACCTCTGTCCCAACAGACAAGGATAAATATTTTACGTCACCTTTTTGGTAATGCAGCTCCGTGCTTCTGCATGTCCACAACCATTCATTTGTATTCTCGCTGCTTTGCTGCATGACAAAAATATTAGCAAAAGGGTTGATTTGTAAGCGTCTCATGTCAGAGCTGGTGTTTACTTGTGCTGGTGATAAAAAGTCAGACATTTCGTATTAAAAAGGCGGCAGGATAGTGAGACAAACACAACTTGAGACGGTTTTGGAGAATGTATTCTGGATTAGGATGATCGTGTTAGAAGATCTGGTTTATCTGCACTGAAATGACCACCATCTGTCATCTGAATCCAGAAATGTAAAGATTTTGAAAAGGGAGTACAGATTTATATCTTTAGACCAACAGAGTCAAGGTTCAGTTGGGTAGCATGGCTGTTTGGTGTTGCAGCTCTGGAAGCAATGGAAGGTGAAGATGATAGCTGCTCTTTTTCCACATCCACAGCGATCTCCGTTGCAGCGCTTGATGTGACTTTCAGTGCGAGCGCATGGATGATCAGGTGACTGAGGAATATCGTGTGAGATCTAGATTGGTTTAGTGATACTCCTCTCTTTTGCAGGTGGCGTCGTGCGGAGCGAGGATTTCGCTGCAGTGGTCTGTGAAGACAGGTAAGTAAGACAGGGGAGTAATCACAGGTAAGTGGAAGTTCTATCTCACGTGAATTCCTCTTTATAGGCTCGCTGTGGATCTCTAGGTTCATTGTGCAGGTAAGTGGTGTGTTCGGTGAGTGAAGAGCTGGCTTGAGATTTCTCCGTGTGCGATCCCGCTCCGATCGTTGTAACTCCAATGGAACATGGAACATAAACTTGACAGATTGGTCAAAAAGGCACGTAAAGGTAGACTTAGCTGATGAAAGAGGCATGAAGGTAGGTAAGGGGTAAGTTACCTTGATAACCGCCAACGTGAGTGTGAAAAGCAGCGGTCTTTATACCCGCTGCTTGATTTGATTCAGGTGACTGTGATTACGGTCATGTGACTGCAAGTGAGTACAAACGGCTGATCCTCAGTCAGCCGCTTGTGCGGGCGTGACACTACAGTATCTCTAGATTTTGAGATTTTTTTAAATCAGGTCTATAGACCCCCAGAAAGCATATTATTATTATTAGTAGTAGTAAAATACATTTCTTACTGTCATCAGTATGGTTTCATTCTGCATTAATTTAAGTGCAGCTTATTTTATTTAGTAAGCAGTATATTTAGCTTTATAATATGAAATAAAAGTATGATATTTTATTGTATGTTTTTCCATTTGTACACCTGTTCTTCGCCGCAGTATCAAAGAGATATGTCCACTAAGTAGCACTAAAACACAGGTGCAATATGTGAACCCTGTTATTACATTGATGTAGGTATGTGCATGTATTGTGGTAATTGAAATATCCTTGGACTGTTGCTAAAAGTTAATGCTCTATCATGCTGGAAATATGCCCTACACCAAATCCAACTCTATTCCTACCTGCAAAACTGATATAAAAAGGCATTTGTTTATGCAGATTTAAACTGTTCTGTCAAACTGTAGTTACACGGGATTCAAACCTGTGATAGATATGAAGCTGGATATGTGTGATGCTAACGTTCAAAAGAATCAGTTCCCCTTCAGTCGAGTTCACTCCGACGTTACATATGGGATCTCACTTGAGAGACCAATCGTCTTCGAGTCTTTGAGAAAAGGCCAATGAATATTGGCGTGCAATAATTACAGCCATGTGCAGTACAGTTTCCTCACCTCTTTAGACGGGAATGAGCGCTGTCTTACGTGTTTGGGTCAGGAGCACGCTGAGGCAGCGCTTGTGGATGACTCATGCGTTCATTGCGAGCGCCTCTCGTTCGCGAGACGGCTTCCATCGCGTCCTTTCCACGGTGAGATGGAGAGCCATTCTGGCTTTTCGGCGGCCACGGAAGGTGCCTAGGTGGATCACACGGTGACTGTGCAGATTGATCCGTCGGGTGTAAAAGCCCCGTGGACCTCTGCCGCACCCCATAGTCCTGTGATGGTGCTTCCAGAGCTGTGCTCTCCCCCAAAAGCCACTGGGCTGAGCGTCTCCTTTTGTGCACCCCAAGAGGCTGAGATGTCATCTGCACCATCAGAGGGAGAATCAGGCAGCGAAGCTGACGCCGGTACGGGACAGTGGCCGTTAACAGTCGCTGCTCCGTCCCAGGCAGACGTTGAGCTCTCGGCTATGCTCCTCCAAGCCGCCGAGGGGATCGGATTGGAGGTACCGCGTGTGCCCCCGTCCGATCCATCGATCCATACACCTCATGCCTGGCCCCCAGCTCCTCTCCCCTCTCCACCCTCGACGGAGGTGCAGCCAGGGGGTACAGCCCGATCGCGGGCCGAGCTTACCACACCGCTGGGCAGGCTGCCACCTCCCTGCATGCGATGGCCACACTACAAGTGTACCAGGCGAAATCATTAAAACATCTGCACGAGGGTGGATCTGACCAAGGGGTGATGCAGGAACTCTGTGTAGTGACCGACTTCACTTTACAGGCGACAAAGGTTGCCGCACATGCCCTTGGACAGGTGATGTAGTCCCAGGCCGGCCTCTTCGGTGACATTGTCGAGGACTTTGCCCAGAAGTTCTCTGCAGTCCAGCAGCAGACTGAGGCGATCAGTCACATCTTGCCGTGCAGGGAGTATGCCAAGCCCCCAAGCGCACAGCCTCAGCCTGCTCGTCGACAAGGGTGTCCCCCAGAGGCACCCAGACCTCCTGCTCCGTCCCCCACTGAGGCACACGATGCCACATCAGCGGCCCGCATCTCAGGGCCCGGCCACAAATACCCGCAGCTCCAAGAAGCGCCCCTGTGATGGGCAGCATGGAGGTGATGGTGATTGCTCTTCAGGGGACAGCAATATCTGCGCCCCCACCCCCGGTGGAGGGCCGGGAGCGGTATTATATACAACAAGAGCAATTTTCCACACCTCTGGGCCCCCCACCAGGCTGCCCCACCGCGGGCACGACTGTCACCGTACCCTTGATACCCCTGGCGTCCCAGTTGGGGGCCTGGTTACAGATCCCCAATCCGTTGAGGTGATTGATACGGACGATACGCCTCGGCTATGCAATCTCTGCAAAACTTTTCAGAGGCTCTTGGGGCATATGGCAGCCACAGTGACGCCGCTGGGGCTCCTCTATATGAGACCGCTTCAGCATTGGTTACACAATCGAGTCCCGAGATGGGCATGGCACCATGTCACTCTCCGGATTGGCATTTCCCCGGAGTGTCGCCACCTTTTCAGCCCGTGGTCAGACCTTGCCTTCCTGCGGGCTGGAGTGCCCCTAGGACAAGGGTCCAGGCATGTTGTGGTACACACGGATGCCTCTTCCACGGGTTGGGGTGCTGTATGCAATGGGCAAGCAGCCTCGGGCTGTGGCATATCAATTGCCTCGAGTTGTTAGCCGTTGCTGGTCCACAAGCACGTGTTGGTCTGGACGGACAACACTGCAGCCGTTGCGTACATCAACCACTAGGGTGGTCTACGCTCCCGCTGCATGTCACAACTCGCCCGGCATCTTCTCCTGTGGAGTCAGACACGGCTGAAATCGATGCGTGCTGTTCATATTCAAGCTGTCACAGCAGTCCACCCATCCTGGAGAATGGCGACTCCACCCCCAGGTAGTCCAACTGATCTGGAGCCACTTCAGCGAGGCCAACATAAACCTCTTTGCCTCCCCCGAGTCCTCCCATTGCCGGCTGTATTACTCCCTCGACGAGGCGCTCCTCGGCAGGGATGCACTGGCACACAGCTGGCCTCCGGGGCCCAAGTACGCCTTTCCCCCAGTGAGCCTCCTTGCACAGACCCTGTGCAAGATCAGGGAGGAATGGGAGCAGGTTCTGCTGGTAGGGCCATACTGGCCCTCCCAGACCTGGTTTGCCGACCTAATGCTCCTCGTGGCAGCCCCTGATTGGAAAATCCCCTTGAGGAGAGACCTTCTCTCTCAGGGGATGGGCACGATTTGATACCCATGACCCAATCTTTGGAACCTGCACGTCTGGCTCCTGGACGGGACGCGGCAGACCTCTTCGTTTTGCCAGCAGCTGTGATTAACAGCATCTCTCAGCCTCTTGCCATTGCCCTAACCGGCCTGCTCCTTTTGAGCATCAGTCGAGATTTTGTGTCCAAAATCGGAAATGAATCGCTTCCGTTTGCGTAGCTCGTCAGTGATCTACGGCTCTGTGTATCAACTGCAGCGCATATTTAAAACAGCGGATTGAGATTAACCGCTAATCAAAAAAACGGCTTTACTAACCTCATGCGCATGCATTAATCAACGATTAAATCGCCCAGCCCTAGTAGTTCTCTGTCAACAAAGAGAGCCTAGAGTTCGGCCTGGCTGATTCTCATGTTATCCTGAGTCCCCTGCCCGGCTAGGTGCCCAAGGTTCCTACCACACCCTTCTAAAGTCAGGTAGTGAACCTGCAGGCTCTGCCTCAGGAGGAGGCGGACCTGGCCTCCACAACTGAGTTGTTGTGTTGACCGCACTTGGAGCTTTAGACGCTCTCAGCAGCTCTTTATCTGCTTCGGAGGTCAGCAGATAGGGAATTCTGTCTCCAAACAGAGGCTGGCCCATTGGTTGGTGGATGCCATCTCCCTGTCTTATTTATACCAGGGAGAGCCGTGCCCCCCTAGGTCTGAGAGCTCACTCCACAAGGAGTGTTGCCTCCACTTCAGCATTGGTGCACGGCGCCTCTCTAGCAGATATTTGTAGAGTTGCGGGTTGGGCAACACCGAACACCATCGATATAGGGCATTCCTGAAAATTCCATGTAAGAATTCTTCACGCCCCCCCCCGACCCATGCTTCAGCAAAAGAAAAAAAGACTGGCATCCCGACGGGGCCCCTAGATTTGGCCCCCAGGGCGTTGGGAAGGTTACGTACAGACTCTCCTGCTGACACGCTTGCCTGTCAGCACCTGTGTCTCTGCAAAACGTGGCCACAGGGTTGTGGCCTTTTCCACGGGTCTGTTCCCATATGTAATGTCGTAGTGAACTCGTTACATCCCCTTGCCACGACCCTGGGTCGCGCTGACGCCGACTCGGCTCCTCAGCGAAAACCTGGAAGTGCAATCCAGCCGTGTCCTCTTATACGCTGTGATAAGGTGCACCTGGCTGTGATTATTGCACGCCAATATTCAATGGCCTTTTCTCAAAGACACGGAGACGATTGGTCTCTCAAGCGAGATCCCATATGTAACGTCTCTGTTCCCTCCTTCAGGAAACATGGGTTACCTACGGAACCTTAGGCGTTATCAAATATCCCAGCATATTAATATTGAAGTCATTGCATGATATTCTTTAAATATTTGTACGGAAATTACGCTTTATTAATCGAAACTCTGTACATTTGTGTGAAAAGGTATAAAAGGTGTCAGAGGTTTACTGCAGATTGCATTAGAAAGAGTGCAAAGTCGTATCTTGTGAACTGCCGAGTAAACTTACTGAATTAAAACAACCTGTGCAAAAGAAGCTGCATATGTGACGACACATACAAAAGTATCCGTTCTACAATCTTGGAGGATGTAAAACTTGTTTTGAATTCAGAACATAATATTCCTCAAGTAATTACGCAAAATTAGGCTTTGTTAATCAAATTTATAGACCTGCAAATCATACTTTGTTTGAAATCGAAAACGGCCCCACTTTATATAAGTGTCCCTAATACCAGAGTACTTACATAGTAACTAGATGTGTACGTAGTTTCTACCTGAGGAATGCAGCTTTCCCAGAAATTACTGGGAAACGGTCCCACTTTTTTCTGTTTAATTGCATATTGCAATTATCAACCGCAATTATCATGAGTATTTCCTTGCGATAGATTTGAACCTTACTGTATTACAAGAACACATAAATCTACTCAGCTCAACAGTGTTCTGTGGGATGCAAAACTGTTGCTGTACTCCTCTAATGGAGAGTGGTGGCTGCGATGAGGAAATGAAAGATTGACTGCTTGCTTTTTGGAGAGGCTTTTCATTTTCCTCTCTCTATAATTGTTTGGGATTTAGTGCTTCTTCAATGAACCTCTCATCAGTGGACCAGAGGTTCCACTCAAGAACTCCTCTAAACACCAAGCGAATCTCAATATGTCTAGATCACTGAAAAACTCTTTCTTATAGACACTAGAAGCAGAACTAAATAAGCAATGAAAGGATGCTAGACACACTTACCATGAGCAATATGCTTAATTAAATTTTTAAAAGCTATCAGAATCAGAGACAAAAGCATTTATTGCAAGTGATGTAGAACCTATGTGACTTGCAGAACAATGATGATCTATATAAATTTTCATGTACAGAACCCATTTTACTGTTTGAATAAAAAAGTATTTATCATGATATTGCGAAGGTAACATACTGTACTTTTTTAAAATGTGGCTTTATTTTGTAACTGTCCTGAAGCAAATGCCAGTTTTATTTTATTTTGTCTCTGTTTTGAAGGAAAAGAATCACTTATGTTATATGTTTTTTCTACCTGCTTTTAAATAATTATTTAGGTTTTTATTTGATACGGTAAAATCAATAGTATTGTAAAATATGATTACATTTGAAAATACCTTTTTTCCACTTTAATTATAAAAAAACAACAACAAAAAAGTTGTTGTTGGAAATTCTTAGGATTTTTAGATAATTTGTTTGAGCATTTATTTAAAATAGAATATTTTTTTATCAATTTAATGCATCTTTGCTTGTATATATATATACACCTTTGCCTAAAATATGTGTGTGTGTGGAGTACAAAGCAGTGTTCCTCAGCAAAAAAACATATTTTCCACTAAGTTTTGGATCCTCCTACTAGCTTAGGATTTTTAGATGATTTGTTTGAGCATTTATTTAAAATAGAATATTTTTTAATCAATTTAATGCATCTTTGCTTGTATATATATACATCTTTGCCTATAATATGTGTGTGTGTGGAGTACAAAGCAGTGTTCCTCAGCAAAGACCATATTTTCCACTAAGTTTTGGATCCTCCTACTAGCTCTTTTTTAGCTAGAGCTTCTGGCAAAACTCCTGGCCTTTGAACTTATTCCATAATTCCTTTCTTCTGAACCGCATTTCCCTTCAAGCAGCCACCCCCACCATTTCCCAAAAACCCTCCTCCTGTCTGCATAACTCAGAGCCATGTAGATTAAACTTTCAGCTGCGCTGGAGGTAAAACTGACTGATAGCTCGGCATCTGTCCCATCTGCGTAGCTCAACACTGGGCCTAATTAATGTCTGTTCTCCTCAGAGATGAGCTGGGCTCACCTGGATCTGTGGCGGATGCCCGTCGGACACATTTATCTGTGCCTCACCACTGCCGGTGTCCAGTTCAGCTGTAGCTGACAAGCCCAAGCAGTGTGTTTGTGTATTAAAGGACTGGGCCTGAAGCCTGCTTGGGTTATAATAACTTTGTCTGAGACTTTTATATTTGTTTCATTTAGACTCACCTGGAGAACACAAAGGGATGCCAGAGGCAGCCAAGGCTAGAAATAGAGCTACAAAATGACCTAGTGAGAAGCCTCACAAGAGCTTATATGGGTCATGTCTATAGTCCAGCATAGTAACTGCTCCTTAAGGTGTTTCAGTCTTGATTTGAGACACTTGAAAAGTCACACATGAAAAATCCCATTTGTGTATAGGGATTTACTAGGGTACATGAAAAAGAAGTGAGATTAAGCTTTTTTGATTTTAATGGACACATCGTTGCTTTATATGTATAACACATAGACTGGCCCTGAAAAAAATAATGTCTGAAATGTTGCACTATGGAAATTTTATCCAACTTATTTAAATAATTTTAGTGGATGTATATAGTCTGTTTACATTTACCAGATTTATAATAATTTTATAGATTTTCTATTATTTCTGTGTTTTACTAAGCGTTAATGCTTTATTTTAAAATAAGTGTGACTGTTTAATATTTGGGTATTGATGTAGTCTCTAAAATTATTATTAATTACCAATTAATACTTTTTATTATTAATAATAATTATTGATATTTATTTATTTTTTACATTGGGTTTAAGTGTCTTAATAAATTTTATTGGCACCGGATGTGTATAGTTACATTATATTGCACTCTTGTCATGCTTTACTACTGTCAACAGTCTGAGCTGCATACAAATGTCAGCTTCATACATTTGTGTGGTACAGTACATGTTTAATGTTAGCGTTGATTGTCCCCAAAGGATTAATAAAGTATATAGTCATGTAGAGGGCTATTAGAGGAGAGTGGGATGGAGGGATGACAGAGTGGTGTAATGGTGCAAAGGGTGGAGGAGTAGTCAGTAAAGAATAGAAGGATGCAGAGCTCAGCGGAGCGTTGGAGAGTGTGTTAAAGGTGAAGAAAGTTTGGTAGAAGAATGCCAGTGATTTCCTTCTGTGAGTAAATGAAGGATCCTTGAGTTCCTGCAGCTTATAAATCACCCTTTCTCGTTCTCTGTCTCTCTCTCGTTTTCTGTCTCTCTCTCTCTTTGTCTTTCTTTCACTATCCCTCTCTCTCTACACCAGTGAGTTATAGTGCGTTCTGGCTGCTGACTCCACTGCATGAAGAACGTTTGCACAGAGAGGAAGAAACAGACACACATCGATAACTAATCTCTCTTTATTATTTCTTCTTTGCTGAGGAAAACAAAAGGAGGGATGGAAGAGGTTTGGTTTGCACCAGTGATCGAAGAAATGTTGGGCAAACAAAAATCATGTTATGTCAATAATTGCATTTTTTTACCCCCTGAGTGAAAGGAACGGGAATATCCAAGGTCTTTTTTAAGGAGGGTCTAAAGGGGGACAATCTCTGCTTCAGTTTGAATGCTGGTTTGCAGTTTCCTCCTCACTGTAAAAATATTTTCTGTTTTGGTTTTTCTTCCTCTATAACTTCACGGAAAATTCATCCATCATTTAGAATTTGTCTTGCTCAGACAAAAGCTGGCAGGGTTTTTTATTTTATAGTTCTTAGTACCTGAAATGGAATCGTTACTCTTACATACATTGGAGCCTGATCTGTCAGTATATAGATCACAAATAGAGGTACAAAAGCTGTCACTGGGGCAATACCTTTTCAAAAGCTACACTTTTGTAAGATTTAGATATAAACACTTTAAGTACTAATATGTACCTTTAAGGTACCAAAATGGACCCTTTAAGTACAACCATGCACCCAGGGAGGAGTGTCAATCTGGGAAAATCCCGGTCGGCCGGCCAAAGGATTTACACAGCGGATCACAAAATAAGTGGGCGTGAGGCGAACGCAATCAGCCTCAGCTTATTAGAATTTTTGACGTTACTAAATTCTCTGCGAATAGCGGCCAAATACTGGAAACACAAATACTTCCCCCTAAACATCCAACCAATGTTCATATCAGTTGCTCACTCTCTATATCTTTGTCATGGTTAGCTTATCCTGCAGAACATTCATGGTCACAAATAGAAAAAAAACCCAATTTGATTTGTTTGTTTGTTCTTGAATTCCCCTTGGGGATCAATAAAGTATGTATCTATCCATATATCTAATGTAGACTGGAGCAAAGCCTCTTGGGAATGGGGAATGCGTTTATTCAATGAACTGATTGCAGGTTCAAGTCTATTTGTTGGGGGGGCTTCACTCCCCTGCCTCACTCCGCCCCTTCATGTAAGGTACCACACCAGTGACAGCTTTTTTATCTTTGTTTTCTAGAGAGTACAGAAAAATTAATTTTCAAGGATGTTTATTAAGCCTTTTTCCATAATACTGACCACATCATTAGGTTACTACAAAAATAACAGCGTACAGGTTTGCAGTGACATAAAGGAAAGTAAATAATAATAGAATTTCAAGATTTGAGTAAACAGTCCCTTTAATGGATTTATGCCATGAGATATTAAAATGCAAGATGATTAAACTCAGTAAAACAACAGTGTTATAATCATTGATTGTTGTCCCACTGTGCTGAACTGCTCAGAGAGTTTTTCATGAATCATGTTCATTATATTGATTTGCAGAACACACCAATATTCAGCTATGGCTGAGTAGTTTAATGAGAACAGATTGAGCCCTTTTATTTGTAGCTTGTAACTGAATAATTTCCAGTGAATGCTCCTCTTTCTCTTCATTGTCAACTCCCTCACTTCCTGTCAGTCTGTTACTGAGGGAATTTGGAAATGGGACAGATGATATTCATAACTGTCTATCTGCCACACGTTGCAAATGCTCTGGCAATACAGATTAAATTATTTCATGTACAAATCACACTGAAGGGACAGCTTGTTTGTCAGTTATCAGCCGTAATTGAAATCTAAACGTGTAAATTGGCTGGCTGCTCTTTCAAACAGGTTCCTGTGGTGCGTGGGCCCTGCACTGTTGTGCCAGGCATTGTTGCATTTCATTTTGTCTCTCTGTCTCCATCTTTGTAGGTAGGGGATCAGGTTCTGGAGGTCAATGGACGTAGCTTCCGGAGCATTTCTCATGACGAGGCCGTGCAGATCTTGAAGAATTCCCGCCACATGCTGATGACCATAAAGGATGTGGGGCGGCTGCCTCACGCACGCACTGTGGTGGATGAGACCAAATGGATTCCTAGTGCCCAGATTGCTGAGAGCTCGGCCAATAGCAACACCCAGAGGTAAAGCTTCAAAGGTTTTTACAAAAGTGTTTCTTTTTTCCTCATCTGACCTCTTGCCATCAGAGCTCAGGTTTACAGTTGTGAGTCATTGGAAAGGTGAGATTTTCCACCAAATAGATTTGAGAGAACTATTAAACTGTCGTTGTGTCAGGGTGAAAAAGTGCTATGTTTTGACAGAGTCACACTGATGTACAGTAGGGATGTCCCGATCAGGTTTTTTTGCACTCGAGTCCGAGTCTGGGTCAATTGATTTTGAGTATCTGCCGATACCGAGTCCCGATCCGATACTTCTATAATACATAAAGAAAGCATAAAGAAGAGCG
>JAUMHQ010000053.1:6087643-6123739 GCA_032361165.1 Enteromius paludinosus | reverse complement strand
TCATGCGAGATCCCATATGTAACGTCTCCGTTCCCTCCTTCAGGGAACGTGGGTTACGTTCGTAACCTAGACGTTTTGCAGCTTCATGAAGTGTGAAAAGTGTAAAAAGTTTTTTTTTGTTAACATACCTTGCAACTAATACTGTTATTTATATATCACTTAGAACACTGAAAAGAGGCAAGGGACACAGCAGTTGGATGAAATAGGCTGTCTGTGTTACAGTCATACACGTCGTATTGAATAATTTGAGTCTGATCATGAATTGGTCTGAAGAAGTTTGTACCATTGACCATGTTCGAGTAGAAATAGAATAGTAAGTCCTTGAGGTAGGAAAAGACGCTTCTGTTTTTCTTCAAATGGGAGAACTCAAGGACAGATGCAACTGAGTACAAAAAGTATTGATTTCGTAAGCAAACCACAATGCTTGTCTGAGCAAACTGGTCTTTTCTCTGTCTGTATAATTCTCATTCTCTGATCTTTTCTCTGTCTGTATAATTCTCATTCTCTGATCTTTTCTCTTTCTTTTTCATAACACTTAAATTAATTTGTAGCACATACAATACCCCTGTTCTGAAGTTTCAGGGTTAACATTTTTGTAAAAATTGTTTTTAAAAGAAGTGTCTTATCAAGTATGCATTGGATCCAATCTTCATCAGTGATACATATTCCTTTAGAAATCCAGTAATATGTGATTTGGTGCTCAAGAAACAATTTTTATTCCTGTAATTTGTTTACTCTTATTTATTTAAAACATTTGAAAGAATTGTGCTTATTTTTTGTAAATATCTAATGTAATGTAAATATCTAAATAATAAATTAAATATTTCTGTAAAAATGTTAATATCTCTTTTTTTGCGACTTGGTTGAATAAAAGTACCGTATTGAAACAAATATTGACAATGTTTTTTTTTTTTGTGGTTGTCTTATTTTCGGGGTCTACACTGTCAATAATACACCCAAAACAGTAGGTGATGCCAAATACACATAAAACAACGATGTCATGAAATACATAATATAATGTGTGTTATAAAGATCGTGAGCGAAATCAAAAGAAAAGTCGTGACTATCATGTTAGTCGGGTGGTAACAAATCTGTAAATGATTTTAAAACTTGAGACAGTAGGCTACACATAATTGAAGACTACAAAAAAGATATAGGCTAACTTCTACTGTCAATAATTTTGGTAGGTTACTATGAGATGGATAGACTATAATCTACATTTTATTTTTATAGTATATCATAATGTAGTATACATACTATATAGTATAGGTATACAATGTCTGTTATTTATTTAATGAAGTATTACTGACCTCTGCTGGTGTTATGCTGCATCTTTTATCTTTAATTTTGAGACCACGCCCTTCACCATAATAAAAGTGTTACAGACACACCAGGCTCCTCACTCATCCAATCGCAATGTTCACTCTCCCTTGAATACTAATCACCAACACCTGACACTCAGTGGCGGTTCTAGACAAATTTTACTAGGGGGGCCAAGAAGGGGCCAGTGTTTAACCAGAGAGGCACATAAAAAAATGACAACAAACCTCGGGTTTCCCCTAGGTCCGCTGTCAGGCTTTGGTCGTTCTACGCTTACAGCATGGCGGGATTGATCTGTGTTCCCATAGCGTCTTAGCAGACGCAGTACGAGTGAAGTGTCGAAAGGGAACATACAGGTTACTTCTGTAACCCAGGTTCCCTGAGACACGGGAACGAGTACTGCGTCCCCTGCCGTGCTGCAAGCATTTGTCGCTTCAGTCAAAGTAACCTGAAGTTGGCTGTACGCTGCCCATTTATATATATGCGGCCACGCCCCCTCAGGCGAGCTTCGGCGGAGCCGCTGCCATTGGCTCGCTGTAGATGGCGTTAAGCCGATTGGTTTAATCTTAAACCACTGCAGCAGCCAATGACCATTGCAGTTATCACTGTGTGATTGAATAGGATTCAGTTAGGGGAAAAAAGGAGTTTTCCTGAAAAAACCTGAGGCTTCAATGCCAACAAACGCCGCTCTAATTTACCTGTATAGAACATGCATCGCATTAGTTCCGCTTTTGGCGCTCGTGTGTAAAATCATACTTTTTATTTGGTCAGCACAGGGGGGCCACAGGGGTGGCCAGGGACATGTCTACAGATGCACGGGCCTCCCTAGGCCTCCGTGTAGAACCGCCACTGCTGACACTGCCACCTGGATCTCATCACCACACTCATCAACCAGCACATAAAACAACACACCACACAGCACTCTCTGTCTCTCACTGTTCGAGCTCGTTCCTGACAAAGTGGACTCAAATTCGGCAAGACTGATCTAAGCTATACTTACCATTGAAACTTACCTTGTACACTGTGTTCTCCTCGATCACTGTGTTTTCCTCAGGCTCCTTGGATTTCCCTCTCTGTCTCTCCAGCGTCTCCAGGAATTGTGGTGTGTGGTCTTTTGTATCTGTGTCTCCAGCGTCTCAGTGTACCACCCACCCAGTGTAACACTCATATACCACCCATTCCCCGAGCACTGTAGCTTTCTCTCCCGGCCCGCCGGCTTGCCACAGCCCTCCAGAACCCTCCTCTAAGCCCATGCAAGTGGATATAAAACATCTCATGCCAAATGAATGTCAACAGGGAATGGTGATGGGATGTTTATATTGTGATACTGCTGGGCATCACATCCATGAATGCCCTTGTTGTCCTCCACGACCCGTGGTAAGTACGATATAACCAATTATTGAAAAGATGTCTCCACTTACCGCAAATGTGACTCTTCCTACCAACGATGTCTCCATTGCAGTGTCAGCCCTCCTTGACTCAGGCTCCGCAGGCAACTTCATTGTACTTGGTCACTAAGAGTACTTGGTCATGCCGTATGGTCTTGTAAATGCTCCCTCCTTCTTCCTGAACTTTATGCACGAGATCCTGAGAGACTTCCTCAATCACTTTGTTAGTTTATATTGAAGATATTTTGATTTACTTAAAAAAAAAATTAATCCGAACACCAGCAGCATGTCCAAGTCCTACAACGTCTCTGAGAATATCAACTGTTCCTGAAAACTGAAAAATGTTCAGTCCATCAATCATACGTTTAGTTCCTGGGATATCACATTGACCACACAGGGGTCAGTATGGATGAGGGGAAAGTTGAGGCCGTTACCAGCTGGCCTACTCCATCCACCATCAAAGACCTCCTGAAATTCCTTGGATTTGCAAACTTCTATTGCCAGTTCATTAATAACTACAGTATTCTCGCCAGCCCCTTCACTTCTACGCAATAAACACAAAAATCGGTCCTGTACCCCAGAAGCCGCACAAGCCTTTCAAACCTTAAAAGATGCTTTCACAACTGCACCACTTCTTGTACATCCGAACCCTCAACTCCAGTTTATTGTGGATGTAGACGCATCCACTAACGGTGTAGGGGCCATTCTGTCACAGCAGCAGGGGAAGCCTCCACAACTCCATCCATGTGCTTACTTCTCCAGGAAGCTCAGTCCGGTGGAGAGGAAATATGACAACCGTGAGCTCATTGAAGGAATGGAGACACTGGCTGGAGGGTTCCATTCATCCTTTCCAAGTTCTCACAGACCATAAAAACCTCCAGTATTTATGAGAAGCTAAGAGGTTGAATCCTCGACAAGCCCAATGGGCATTATTGTTCAATAGATTTTGATTCACCATCTCATATCGTCCTGGGTCCAAAAATGTAAGAGCAGATGCTCTCTGATGACTTCATGCTAAAGAGGAGGATCAGGAAATCCCTGAACCAGTAATTCCTGAAAACCTTTTTGTCAATCCCATCCAGTGGGTAAACCCTCCAGCCGCCTCCGAGCCAGGGCGCGAACCTCCGCTGGACTGCCCTCAACATCTCCGTTTTGTAGCACCCACTGCAAGGACACCTTTTATTCATTCCACTCACACCTCACTGGGCATCCGGGCATCCTGGGACCAACAAAACTCTTTTGGTTTCGAAACTGCCGCCCTCCTCTTTGATCATGTGTTTCGACTATTTGGACTGCCTGAGGATATTGTGTCAGACTGAGGACCCCAGTATATTTCACAGGTATGCAAATCCTTTTTCGAACTCCTAGGTGTGACCGTCAGCCTCACCTCTGGATACCATCCTCAAGCAAGTGGGCGGACAGAGCGTAAAATCCAGGAAGTGGGGCGGTTCCACTTTACCTTCTGCCATGGCCACCAAGACTCCTGAAACCAGTGTCTCGGCTGGGCCGAGTACACCCAAAACTCCTTCCATCAAGCGTCTACTGGCCTCACCCCTTTTCAGTGCTTTCTCAGATTCCAGCCCCCATTATTCCCGTGGTACCAGCTGTTAACGGCATCAACTTTCCCTCTTCAGTTACCTCCTCAATAAAGGATTCATCTCATATTCCATGTCTCCCTTCTCAAACCTTACCATAACCCTGTGCTTGTCTCCACAGAGCCTGGTGATGCAGAAGATGCCCCTCCTCCATTAGTCATCGACGAAGGATCTATCTAAAAAGTTCACAAATACCTAGAATCCCGACGTCGAGGTGGTAGACGGGAGTTCTTGGTAGACTGGGAAGGATACGGTCTGGAAGAACGAACATGGGTACCAAATGAAGATGTCCTCGACCCAACCCTCTTAAGTGAGTTTCATACCGCTTATCCAGATCATCCGTCAACTCAGGGCAGAGGTAGACCACCACGGCGTCGGAGGGGCCCAGCCTCTGGAGGAGGATCTGGAGGGCGTAATTTTACAGACACACCAGGCTCCTCACTCACCCAGTCACAATGTTCACTTTCCCCTGAGTACTTATCACCAACACCTGACACTGCCACCTGGATCTCATCACCACACTCATCAACCAGCACATAAAACCACACAGCACTCACTGTCCAAGCTCGTTCCTGACGAAGTGGAGTCAAATTCGGCAAGACTGATCTAAGCCATACTTACCATTCAAACTGTCCTTGTGATATTCCCTGTGTTCTCCTCAATCTCTGTGTTCTCCTCAGGCTCCAGTCTCTCTAGCGTCTCCAGGAATTTTGGTGTGTGGTGGTGGTCTATTGTATGTGTGTCTCCAGCGATCCATTCCTTCTAGGAAGAAAGATATTCAAGGTTAAAATTTTGTTCCATTGCTACAGAGTTATAATCTCCTGTTCTACTCACCTTTGCACTGCTCCGATTCCCTGTCACGCCTCAGCTGCTAATAATAAAGACTATCTTTTTTACTTACCATCTGTGTCTCGTCTACTTCATAACAAAAAGTTTCTCATGTAGATGTGCGTGACTCTATTTGAAAACCTGGAGTTTCCGATGTGAGGAGGGATGTTTTTCAAATAGTTTTCCTTCACGATTTGCACAGATATTATTTAAACTGAACTGAGCTGGACGATGACATTAATGATGTCAATCAATGATGAACTGACTTGAGTGTTTACTATTGTCCTGTTGCATTATAGACACACTGTTTTTCTGTTTAACACTATAAAGCTGATTTGACACAATCTGTGTTGTATTAAGCGCTATGTAAATAAAGGCTACTTAAATTTTACATTGAACATTAGATGGTAAACCAGTACAAACAAATCTTTCTCAACTCTAAAATGTACAGTAGCATCACCGTAATCTTAATATGCTAATTGTGTTCCATGATAATGGTCAAAACAGAAATGTATTATTTACAATTGTTAATTGTTTGAGTGTTTGGTTTCAAAATGATTTAATTATTAAGTTATGATAGTTCCCACGAGCCAGCAGTTCACTACACAAACTAAATTGTGGTGAAGACAAACATATTCATCCTCCTCGCAAAGGAAACTGTATTCAATGTAGTCTGTGTCAAGGTTAAATTGGATGCACAACAATTAATGTTAGCAACAAAAGATATGTAAAGCATTTTCACCTCGCTTTTAGAAGTTGATAACTACTGTATGTGTGATCATGTAATTAGATGCATTGAGTATTGTTTTGTACTGTTGTCTGACCCGTTTCAAGGTTACAACCCACTATAGCGGAGTACCACTGCTCTGTGATTTGTCCTTATTTTCTCTCATGCTGAACTTTTATTGGTTTGTTTTGCGAAAACGTCTTTAAAAATGTCTCTTACCTGATGATTTTATATCTCTCAGTGAGTCACCAACTAGACACTGGGGGGCATGGATATACAATGCATGGTGTTTCAGAGTTTGTTGTTTTTTATAGCAATAGCAGCACTGGGAGATATGGAGCGAATTGGATAGAGGCAGAGAGAGGAAGCTTGTTGACAGAAATTGGAGTTATTGTGATGTAGGTTTGATTAAGGAGAATGTCTAAAAGTAGGAAGCAGAAAAAGGGCATGTTTTCAAAGAGAAGGTACACGACTGGCTGAATAAGAGAGAGAGAGAGAGTTTGTTACCCTAGGGTATGTAGCATTACATATTAGACATGGCTGACTGGTGAGGTCTCAGCGATGCAGTCCTGCAGCTGCTGATCTCTCTTTCCCATGAGTGCCTGCTGCCCACACACTGACCTGAACATGCACATTACATCAGTTCATATCAACTACATGGTGTGACTAATGATTGCACAACTGTTTTATACCACTGTAGCACTACATGCCACTATTTGCTTATTTTCCTTTATGAAAATAAATGAGTAATGCTGGCTGTATCCGAAACCGAAGCTAGCTGCTTTTCCCAGACTTCAAAGGTAGCGTTTTAATATGAAATATCTCCTAAGGGTGTCAGACAAGCTTCCAAGACACTATAGCATCATCCAAAATGATCTAAAAAAAAATTATTTGAGGTTAACAAGCAAACATTTAGTGACTAAAATGCTAAGGGTAGAAGACAAAAATTGCAATTGCATAAATAACACTGCGAAACTGTTTCAGTGTTATTATACTTGACTAAAACTGAAAATACAAAAACAATTTTTTTAATTAAAATTAGCTAGAAATCTAAAGCAGCATTTATTATTTTTATTTAGCAACCTAATAATACTGAAATAACTAAATCCAAAATTAATTAAAACATTAAAATAACAAAAATGACAGTTTTTTGTAAATACAATTTAGAAAGAAACTAGCAATACAATCGACAAACGCAAAACAGAATTGCTAAAACCTGAACTAAAATTAAAATGAAAAAGGAAAATTTATTCAAAATATAAAAGATAACTGAAATAACAGTTTTATATATTTTTTGATAAAATATTTGATGTTCAAAACAAGGTAATTTTAGTTAACTAAAACTAAAACCAAAACAAATACATTTTTTACATTTTAACTGAACCTAAAATTAAAGTGTATAAAATTAAAGTATAACAATTATACTTTATTAAAAATTTCTAAAATAAAATGTAAAAGCTATTAAATATTAATTAAAACTATAATCTCAATTATATTAAATAAACATGCTTATTAATGAGTTTATATTTGAGATTTATTTACAGTAGTAATACAACTTTGATGTTTGTTATTTTGAGATGAAGTGAAGGATACATATGAAAGGATATGATTACAAGTCAAGCAAATGAAGCCATCTATGATGCAGACATAAGAGATTCTCTAGAACATTGTACATGTAGAAACGCCCCCTTTTGTTTTATATTCTTGTTTACAGTCAATCTGTTGTAAAGGTGTTGTTCCAGCGGTCGGAACGGTACGTGCAGGAGCCTGGAGCTCACTGGAGGAGCAGGCATACATGCTTCTGACAGAGACAGAAAGGCAGACCATGAGCTATTACATTCAAGAGTACCAGCGCGCACACATCGGGGTAGAGCCCCTGGCCATGGCCCTGTTTGAACTCTTCAACACACATGCCAAGGTGAAATAACTGAACAAAAAATCTCAGAACACTGATTACAACCCATAATGCATGTTTGTAATGTAAAGGTAATGCAAAATGTCACTGAAAACCCATTATTTGATAGTTAGCCTTGTATGCAAAATGCAAAATGTATCATATTTTGGATGATTTCAGGTGTATCTTTTAATGATCTCTTGGCTGTTTCTTCTCCCCAGCTGTCCTTACTGGCTGAGGTGCGGACTCTGATCGCTCCGCAGGATCTGGAGCGATTCGATGGGCAGGTGTTACATCGTGAGATGGAAGCATGGAGAGCTCGGCACGGAGGCACGGGCCTCCTGCACCCCGACTCCATCTGCGTCAGCCATCTAGAGGGCCATGTTCCTGCTGTCTGCCAGATGACCACTGCAGTCCCCGGCTACAGCAAGGTACGTTGTTGTATCAGAATCATTCAGTGCTGTGAATAATAGTATGCACTGGTGGACAGATGCCCATTACTCTGCTAAGTACTTATACAAAAGTATTTGCTTTTGAGTATTTCATTTTCTTGATAAAATATTGTGAAATATTATTGCAATAACGCTTTTTTCAGGAATCTTTGTGGAATAGAAAATTTAAAAGAACAACATTATTTTTCAACAACGTAATTCTTAAAAGAATATCCAACTAAACTCAACATTTTGAATGTCTGGTGTATAAAAACTAGTAACATATTTATATGCATATATACATATTTATTTATAAAATAAAACAATAAAAATGAAAAAGACATAAAACACAAAATAATTATTTAAAAAAGGAAGAACATGTTTACACTACCATCAAAATACAATAAAAACAGTAACAATGTGAAAATGTAAGAGAACTAGATTTTGGGTTAATAGAAAGGAATCCAGGAATGGGATTCTTTAATAAAATTTTCAAAAGTCTAGCATTTCTTGAAACTATTTACAGAACTATTAATTTCTTTAACACTTTTGAGCAAAATGAGAAGATTATTTGCAAAAACAAATTACGTCTCAGGTTACGACTGTAACCCTAGTTCCTTGAAGGAACGAGACGCTGCATCACAAGACGCTATGGGGAACACCCTCAGCGTGACGGCTCTGAATATGTGTGTAAAATCAGACCAATAATATGGTGGGACATCGTAGGTGGGTGACGTCATCGGCCAGGAAGCATAAGAGCACATTGGAATGCGACCGGCATTACCTTTTGTCATGAAGCAAAACACCGGTAGGGATGCCCAAAGTGTTGCGTCAAGACGCAGCGTCTCGTTCCTTCAAGGAACTAGGGTTACAGTTGTAACCTGAGACGTTCCTTTTCAGGAACTCGAGCTGCATCACAAGACACTATGGGGAACGAGATGCCCACTTCCCCACGCTTGCAAGTCCCTACCCAGTGTGTGTGTGCCTACTTACCAAAACACAGCAACACCAGGAGTGACTCGCAAGTCCAGTCCTTAGACCTGAACAAAGTGTGAGGGATAGACCATCCAGCAGCCGCACAGATCTCTTCCACGGAGACCCCTGAAAGCGGGGCCTTGGAAACCTTGACACCTCGGGTTGAATGCGCTCTGATTCCTAGCCTCAGAGGGAGACCAGAAGACTAGTAAGACATGTTAATGGCATCCACGATCCAACGGCTCAAAGTCTGCTGGATCACTGGAAAGCCCTCCTAGGGTGGACCAAAGCATACGAGCAACTGCTCAGACTTTTTTCACAGCGTAGATGGAGCTCTGGACTGGAGGATGGTCCCAACAACCTCAGTTGAGAGACCTGTGGCTAAGAGTTGTACCCCCTCAGAGGCCACACTCTCAGTTCCCACAACTCCGGGCGAGGGTGCACTATGGTGCCCCCTACCTGTGAGAGGAGGTCCCTCCTGACTAAAATCTCTCATGGAGAGCCGTCTAGAAGGGACATCAGGTCCGAGAACCAAACTCGGCCCGGCCCGAACGGTGTTACTAACAGTAATCTGACCGTGTCCTGGCGCACTCTCTCCAGAACCCCTGGGAGCAGAGCAATCGGGGAGAAGGCGTACAGACAGACCTCGGTCACGTCTATCTCCTGGCATCCAGGCTTCATGAGGCTGGATGAAAACATCTCAGATCTACTCCACCCCTCAGGGTAAAGGAAACGCAGGTTTCCTCCACATGTCTAAAGCAGATGCAGCTTGGCGTGATACTTTAGTCATGCGAATAGAATCTCCCCTCAGGGATACACCTTTGTTCCTGAGCCACCACTGTAGGGGTCTCATGTACAGCAGGCCAATAGATATTGGACGCAGCTGCCATCAGGCCCAGCAGTCTTTAACACTGCTGACAGTGAGTGACCGGCCTCCGGCCTCCTTTCACTCTTGCAACTGGAGTGAGGATCGAGAGTACTCGAGCAGGTGTCATACGAGCCTGCATCGTGGTCGAGTCCCACACCACGCCTAGATAAGTGGTTCTCTTAGCTGGAGAAGGAACACTTTTCTTGGCATTCAGTCTCACCTCCCCGGGTGAGAGTGCAAGGCCGAAGGGTAGTACCCGATATTGGTATGCTTTGCCCCGAAAGCAAACCTCAGGGACTACCTGAGTGAAGGATGGATCGATACATGGAAGTATGCATCATTTAGATCTATAATGACAAACCAGTCCTCAGACCTGATTCGTGCTACAACCTGCTTCACAGTGAGAATTCTGAACTTCAGTTTCAAAACTGAGCGGTTCAATAACCTGAGATCTAAGATGGGCGTCAGCCCTCCATCCTTCTCCCCTACAGTACGCAGGACCCATTGAGACACATTTGGCAGTAGTTTCCACGCTGCTAAATAGTCTACTAAGGGAACCAACACCTCGAGGCTGGTCTCTGATGATATTTGCTTTGACACAGCCCACCCTATTGTGAAGTTGTGCGTGGACCCTCGTGAGAGCCCGGTGGCGAACTAACTGCGAGCCCCACAGCCTAACTGCGAGCCCCACTGATGCAAGCGCCGCTCCGCCTCAGTGATAGCGGGACTACAAACACGAGACACGCAGGTGAAGGTTACTTCCCACGAGAAGAAACCCTTGCAAGTAGCAGGATCAACTCTCTCAAGAGCCGCCCCCCCCCCCTCCACCTGCACTGGCCGGGCATCGAACCCGCATGGGAAGTGAAAGTTCTGCCACTGTACCACCCAGGGAGAGGTAACTGTTATCAGCGGAGCTTCGCGCTAAATCTAATTGGATAGGAAAAAGAGAGGGTATCCCCCGTCTTAATCCCTTCCACCAGATCTATCTGCAAGCCCCATAAATGCAGACACCGCTTCGCCTTGACGACAGCGGGGCATTTGTTTGCGATTCCCACGCGGGCTTTCTCTGCTCCGCCTCAGTGCGAGCGGATACAGCATGGTGAGGAACGCTAATGAAGACTGCCTCCTCAAAGAGAGTCTTCCGAGATCGGGGCACACGCACATGTTGCAGCGCTGATACAGCAAACTCCGTAGAACACAAGCCACAAACACAGCACTTTGTGTGACAGTGACTTGCCCTCTACTTTTCTTTAACCATCTTCACTCTTAGTTCAGACAGGAGATGTTTCTGATACACACACACACTCACAGTACGTTTGCTGAATGACAAAAAAGCTAATGCCGGTCCCATTCCAATGTGCTCTTATGCTTCCTGGCCGATGACTTCACCCGCCTACGATGTCTCACCATTTCATTGGTCTGATTTTATACACATTCAGAGTTGTCACGCTGAGGGCGTTCCCCATAGTGTCTTGTGACGCAGCAGTGTTTTTTTTTCATTGTGCATTCCAATTAATCTCACTCACACTGCAGTGAGTTTATTTTGGCCAACTACTGGAACACAATAAAACACATGAAAACATAATACTAAAATTCATCATATCATATCATAAACTTCATATATACATATATAAAAATCCGTTTTATCATTCCTTTATAGCGTATCCTCATAGTACAGTACCTTTATATTTGGATGGAGATCTTTATTTTAGAACTTGATTGAGACTGACTTCTTCTTTGCCTTCATTGATTGGTCTGATCTGATGTGTCTTGGTAATTGTATGATTTGATTCCAAACACAAAAATCTCACCCACACAAGCCGCAATTGAGCTAAACTGATGAAAACGGCTGAGAAATGAAGAGCTGCATCTCAAGTGGAGCAGGGTTTCTTAAACGAGAACATCTTTTTGATTTTATTTTGTTCTGGAGTGATTGTTGCTGTGTACACTTGAGTCATTCCAGTGATTTTGTTTTTTTGCTTTGCCTTTATAGAATGAGTGCAGGTTGGATGGGAGTTTGATGCCACTTGAGAGTCTAAATTCTCTTCCTGATGTTTCTCTGGTGAGTTGTTTACATTTTTTGCAGTGTTTCTGCATTCTGTTAGACTGGATTAAAAAAACATTTTATGGAGAAAAAGCAGCCGACGTTAAAATGGGTTTTGTATTTAACATTGGAATGGAAAAAGAAAACAAAGCGATGTGATTTAGCATGAGGAAAACAAAATGAAATACAAAGGCTGTCACAAAGAAATTGCAGAAGATTTATGTTTGTTTTGGGTGGATACTCATACACTTGTATTTTTTTTTTATCTCAAAGATCAATAGACCAGTCTCATATATGTAGAGTGTAAATTGAAGTAGGGCCCTATTCCAATAGTCGGCCCCACAAACATCTAACAGATTTTCCTTTTATCTAGCCAATTTGCTGAAGATTGAGTTGAGTTCAATAGATTTTTATCCTAGCCTTTCTTGCTCTCATTTAATTAAGCGTCAATAGCCCAACATTAACTCTTGTAATCATAAACGATTATCTTGGATGAATCCGTAATTGACCATCTTGTCACAAACGTGTGCTTATGCTAAAATGTTGTACATACGGACAACTCTATCATTTGTTAATTACATAATGTGCTGACATTTTAGAAGGAAATGTCACCTTTTGAAAGCTTTTAAATGTCAGAATGTGTTTTTTTCTTTCTTTCTCAGTGTTGCCATAACCTCCCTCAATGATAATGCATCCTTTAATTGCATGTCTTAGTTGTTGAAAGCGACAGTGAGGAGATAAATATAGACAGTTCGTTTATGTTTTATTTCAGGACAAGGTGCAGCCATCATCTGAGTCACCCCCCTCTTTCAAGCCTCCTCCTCCACCTGTTCGACACGCCAGCCCTAAAAATCAGACCAAACGACCTTCGTCCAAGCTATCCCAGACCAATCTGCTGTTTACCGCCCCCTTTAGGCGGCATCAGGAAAACCACAATCACTCGCACTCGCCCTGCTCAGCTCACAACTCCCCGTGCACCATCCACCACACCACCTCCACCTGCTCTGTCCATCATACTCTTCCACCCTGCTCTCACCATCACGGCTCTCCACGGTCATTATCCTACCACGCTAGCCCTTCTTCTGGACACCCTTGCAAAGATTTGGTTCAGTTTCTGATGAGCAGGCAGGCGGCAGTGCTGTCCCCGCACCTAGAGTCTCCAAATTGTTCCAGAGAGGGAACCCCCATGATCTCTCCACGCTCCTCTCCGTCCATTTCGCCTTCGCTGCTAATGCCTGCGCCGCCCCCCTGCAGCCCTGAGAAGCTGGAGGGCTCGCCCTCAACACACAGCTGCGGTGCCACCCAGACCAGCCCATTACACCCTGAGCTGGAGACGACAGAGGAAAGGCCTCAGCCACAGCTACGAGGTTAAGACACTCTAAGATTGTCTTAATTTACTCACCCTCATGTCCTTTCAAATCTTTATGACTTTCTTCAGTTGAACACAAAAGAAGAACAAACTAATTTGGTTACCATTGACCTCCACTGTATAAAGAAAAACACTGAGATGTTTTTATTTACTGTATAACCAACACAGTCTCACGGCCAATTCGTACATATTCGTACAAGGTGCCAAATTTGTGCCAATTTATACTAATTCATACAACCTCAATCATACGATTTTGTACAATTTGTCTAAGACCACGTGATGGGTAGGTTTAGGGGCGGGGTTACATTTTAAGTCATTCGTACAAATTCATACGAATTGGTAACTCTAAAAATACGTACGATTTATAATAAATCGTTTGAATTCGTACGAGTGAGGTCGTACAAATTCGTACGATTTAGCCATCTCGTAAAATATGTACGAATTGCAGTGAGATCAGGTTGGTATAACCCAAATTCCAGAAATGTTGGGACTTTTTATAAGTTGGAATAAAATGAAAACAAAAAGACTTTCAAATGACGTGAGCCAATAGTTCATTCACAATAGAACATAGATAACATAACTAATATTTAAACTGAGAAATGTATCCATTTTACGCACAAAATGAGCTCATTTCAAATTTGATTCCTGCTACAGTTCTCAAAATAGTTTGGACAGATGTTTATCATAGTGTAGCATCTCTTAATCTTTTAAAAACAGTTTGAAGATGTCTAGACATCACGGTTATGAGTTTCTGGAGTTGGTGTTGGAATTTAGTCCCACTCTTGCCTGAAATAGGCAATAGCAATAGTTTGTGTGGTTTTTGACATATTTTTCATATAATGGGTTTATAATCAAAATTAATGGGTATCCAGTGTAGTTTGGTCTATTTACAAAGTTTTCTTTTAGTGAATCAGAACCATACAGCCCAATATTGTAATTTGATTCATGAACAAATTATGAATCATTTAAAAGTGTTAAAAGTTTACTTCAATTGGTTTTTATGTACATGTATAATACGTGATTCATTTTGTAATTTTC
The DNA here is from genome assembly GCA_032361165.1 of Enteromius paludinosus. NCBI lineage: Eukaryota > Metazoa > Chordata > Actinopteri > Cypriniformes > Cyprinidae > Enteromius > Enteromius paludinosus. Next base: position 6,109,262 of record JAUMHQ010000053.1, on the reverse strand, counting down.
AGAACTTTCTGTAATTTATGTTTTCAATATTTGTTGTGGGATAAAATGGAAAATACACAAGCAAAATGGAATTATGATAGCATTTATAACAGTCAAATTGAATCAGGGGATATATATTGATAACAGCCCTATTGAAAATTAGCTAAAGATAAAGGAGGGATTAATATTTCTTTTTAGAGGCTTTAATTTCTCAGATGGAAGGATTCTTTGTTACAAATTGTACATATGGTCATACGGCATCAAATACATCTAAAATAATTAATTACAATCATTAAACATACTAAACTGACAGCCCTGTTATGTCCGTCAAAACTTTGATGAAGTTCAGCACTTATGGAATTCATCCAGCTTCTATAACTCTTTTTAGATACAAATAATATGTGAGGCCAACATAAATTCTGAATGCAGATCTCTAATCTGCGAAAGCTAAATTGTGGGGTTATTTATGGCTTTGTGCGCTCATTTGTCTGTATTCCCAGGAGCCACGTTGTCCCAGCTGTCAGACAGCGGACAGACTCTGAGCGAGGACAGCGGAGTAGATATCGCAGAGGCTGGGGGGATGAGTAAGGACAGCAGCCCTCGACCAGGTAAACCTCCGTTCCTCCAGATCACAGGTGACACACGCAGAGCGGAAGGACACGCACAGGCCCCAGCAAAACAGGTAAGACAGTTAACCATTACACAGGAGTCTTTTTTTAGTTGTTTTCCCTGCTGCTGTTAAAAAGGAGGTTTTGATTTAGCTCTATATTTCATTCTACATTGCACCTTCCTTCTTGAGTGTGACCTCTAAAGTAGCATCCCTGTTTGTCATTCTTTTAGATGGGAGTAATGGAGCCTATGCTTGTACGGGTGCCCAAGTGTGCCAGTACACTAGGGATTGCTGTTGAAGGGGGTGCCAACACCAGACAGCCTCTGCCACGCATCGTCACCATTCAGGTGGGTCGGAGTTCAAAGCCATGGCTAAGAAAGATTTGCTTTTTTGAGAGCACTCCCAGAATGCACAAAAACAATGTTATTAAAAACTTTGTTTAATTAATTATGTTATTCAGCAAGGATGCATTATTTTGATCTTAAGAGAGAGGAAGGAAATGTATAGTTACAAAAGATCCCTTTTAACTTTCCTATTCCTCAAAGAATCCTGAAAAAGCTATTAAACATATTAAGCAGCAAAATAATTAAAAATAGTTTAAATTATAATATTGCACAAAATTACTTTGTTTTTTTTTCTAATAAATGTAGTCTTGCTGGACATTTAAGTCTTCTTTAAAAAAAAATAATCTTACAGATTTTCTGTAAAAATTCTGTCTAATTAAAAAATTAATTTACCACAAATGCATGTGTGCTATGTTATTGGAATATTACATTGCTAACCTAGAAATACACTAATCATAGTCACCTATGAGCTTCGAGCTTTTGAGCAGGGCTATATGGTATGTTGATTTGGCTTTCTGCAGTGTTCACTTTTTTTCATATATACGAAATGCTAGCATAAAAGTAACACTAAGTCTTAGAATTACTATTCCCACAATGTACCTTTTGTTCCTCTAATGGAAAGGGTAGCTAATGTACTGTGAAGGTCTGATATTACACCCATCAAGGTGCAAGATACAGTTGTAACTTATATAATGTGATTTCAAAAAAGCTTTTAAAAGCTGTTCCCTCAAAGTCATATAAATGCTTCGGTCAGTAAAACCTGCTTCTCCGTCGTATGACTAAAATTACGACTCTGCATGAAATACAATTCCAGTTTTCTTATTAGAAATGACTCATGACACGGTGAATACTTCTGTCATTAGATAGACCCCTATCTGTGCATCTAGCGGTATTAAGATGGTAGATTAATCTTTAGTCACAACTTTACAGGAAGTTTTAAATATAAAGAAGTCAGTTTGTTTTTCTCTGATTTCTTTTATGACCTTTAGCCCAGCATCTGTTAGCTAATGGAGCATATTAGCATATTCAGGACCCGTTTATGTACATGTCTCCGTATGCTCGCTTCTCTCAGTGTTGTGTTCTCTCAACATGAAGCTGAGAGATTTCCCCTTTAGCGCAAAGTGGCTTTGCACGGAAATATGTTTGCTTGCATATTTAAAACAGATTGGGATCAAACAGCTAGTGATATGACTATAGCTTAAGGGGATTAAAAAAAGTAAGAATTTGCGCTTATAGAGTCTGATACCGCTGACCAAACACAAAGTGAGTTAGCGGTGTTGCTGCATTTGTATTCTTCGGTGATTGGTAGAGTATCCTTGAAATTTGCATAGACTGTCAATTTATATTATGAGCATTTGTAAATTTCACCATTGGAACAGTCACAGGAGAACAAAGCCTGCCACAGACCCATCTGGACATGTTTCATAATTAAAGGGGCAGCTTTTTATGTCCTGAGACATCACACCTGTCTCTTTGACAGCCCTGGAGTCTTAAAAAAAGAGTTTGGGATGCGGCCCACAATTTAGCCAAACAGAAACACTCAAATTTGCATCAGATTTCACAGAATAGTGATTGACTTGGAGTTACATTGTGTGGTTTAAGTGTTCCCTTTATTTTTTTGAGCAGTGTATATACAGTACTCTCATAAATAAATGTGGGGTGGTATCTTTCAAAAAGGTACACTTTTGTACCTATTATGTTCAAATATGTACACTTAAAGTACTAATATGTACCTTTAAGGTACCAAATTTGGACCCTTTAGATACCTTTTGAAAAGGTACCGACCCAGTGACTCATTTTACAAGGCATTTTACAGACTTAACACATCTTGTATTTACTGCAGCATTTTGGGTAAAGTACATCTGGCTCCAAGCGAAGCGATGTGAATGCATCTGAATCCGTAATTGTCACTTTCAGACTCTTAAAACGAACTTCCCTTGAGAATCTGAACACAACGTAATTTGAAAAAAAAAAAAAATACCGTGAACAAAAAGTGCTATTTGATACCATCAGATTATTCCTCTGCTTCTTTTATCTTGTTTTGAAAAAAGTGCAGTGGATCATATTTCCTATCCTAAACAGGCATATAGACTCTTCATTAAAGCAGTATTTTTAAAGCATCATACAGTTTGTGACGTTAGAGTGTAGCCAATTGAATGCAACCTGAAAGAAACGCAGGGCACAATAAGGCGATGTCATAAGTGTAACCATGACTACTGCACTTCCAGACTCCTTAAGATCTACTTTGATTTTAATCAAATGATCATTACGAGAGCATTCACTATTCTGTCTTTATGAGACACGTACAGCTCAGGTGTCATGCAGAGAGTTAAACTGTAATAAATGTTGACAAATTAGATCAGACTCCAGCAGATGATATGACAGCGGTGAAACCCTGTAGAGGACTATTAGACAGGCCTCCCTCCAGCTCAAAAGAAGATGACAGCCAGAACGCTCATCTTGGTTATCTCTTTCTTCCTGTCCTCAGGAGCTTTATCTTTATACTTTGACAAGAGGTCAGCTAACGACCCCTCAATATGAAGTGTCGTATCTGAGAGAGCAAGCGGTCATTTTCTCCCGCATTTCCCACTTGTCTTTCCTCTCACACTTTTGATAGATGATCTCTCTTTATGGAAAGTTTGAGACAGCTGCTTGTTTGTCTCTTTCTGTCTCTCAGAAGGGGGGCTGTGTGCATATCTCTGGACAGTTACGGGTGGGTCAGCTGATTCTGGAGGTGAACGGCGTGTCGCTTAAAGGCATGGAGCACCGGGACGCAACTCGGGTCATAGCGGAGGCCTTTAAGACCAAAGACAAAGACTATGTCGACTTTTTGATCACCGACTTCAACTTTGCTCTGTAGAAGTCCTCGAGAGTTTTACTAGATGCCACTGCGGAGACCTTGCACTTTACGTCACGTCCACACAGAGGGGCTGAATGAGTCATGCTTGTCATATCTGAGTCACAGTTAGCTTAGGGTTTAAAAGCTGCAACACACCCACCTCACATCTGTGTTCTCGCTGTAACAACACCTTCACTGAACCTGCTCCAGTATGTTCCAGTGGATGCTCTGCAGAGCCCAGGCTGTGCCTGATATGTTTAATAGAACAAGATCAGGGTTATATCGAGTCTGTCAGATCTGTGCCATACACACACACACACACACACACACACACACATACGTATTTGGGATCTGTATGATTTCTCAAGTTTTTGAAAGAATTCTCTTAAGCTGTCTTATCTATTTTAATATATTTTACTGTGTATACAGCCATTACTTTAGTCTTTGTTGCTACATGACTCTGATTAGAAATCATTCTAATATGCCGATTTGGTGCTCAAGAAACATTTCTTATTATCAGTGTTAAAACAGTTCGGATTTTTGTGCAGACCATTTTATATTGATATGATCATATTTTTTCAGAATTCTTTGATAAATCAAAGATTCAAAAGAACAGCATTTGTTTGTTTTTTTTGGCTTTAAAAAAAAAAAAAATTACTTTTAATGCATTTGAATAAATGTATTAAGTAAAAAAGATACTAACCCCAAACTTTTTAATGGTAGAGTTGTATATATATATATATATATATACATATGTGTGTGTGTGTGTGTGTTTGTGTGTGTATAAATACTCAATTAATTAATTCATTTCTGTTCATATTTATTATAGCTAATACATATATACATAAATGTATTTATACAAAAATATATATAAACAGATTTGCTATTACAGTTCTTAAGAGAAAATAACACATCATTTTAATCATAATATCAAACTTCATAGTCTTTTTTTTTTTTGGATTCCAGAGGTGTTTAATATATATATTTTTGATGAATGAAACTGAATTCAATGGAAGTAGTGAAATGAAGTGATATTAATAAACTGCAGTAATATGTGAATGGAGATTTATTCCTGGACAGACGGAGCGAGGGTGGAAGGGAGGATGCTAGAGTATCTTACTCTTTTTTCATTCAGTTTTTTTCCTTTTTCTTTTCCTCTCTGTCTCTCTCACAAAATCAGGCTCTTATGTCAGTGTGCATACGTCACAGAGAGGTTACAGAGAGAAATAATGAAGAAATGTATGAAGAAAAGCAGTATTTTTTAAAGAGATGAGATGTTCAGTGTCTGAATTATATGTAAATGCATGGCTCCTGATTATGCAACATACAGAGAGAGTTATTGTACATAGGTAAAATAATGTAAATATTTGCTGTATATATTTTATTTATGTAATATATTTTTTGCACATACTGTTGATATAATGTTTTCAATCACTGCATCAACCCTTAAATATGAAACCAAAACATCAATACTTAGAATAGTAACATAGAAGCATATTAGTTTTTCAACTCAAAGGTTGTTGTTTCCTTCGGGTATTTTTATTCCTACACCACATACCATTATGCAGACAGTCAGTCTCTTAAGTTGTTCATTTGTTGCTTGTCATTTGTTGTATTTTGCAATGTGAAAAACACATAATATTGTAACTTTACAGGAACTAAATGATCATAGGCTGATTACAGAACAACACCATATAAAGACAGCACACAATCTGGGGGTAATAATATTATGCCTGAAATATTTATGATTTATGCCAAACTGGAAAAGAGACGTAAATAAATATCTAAAGACTGAATTATATGTCTGTAATTCATTTTTTTTTTTTCTTGGTTAAATCATATTGTTATCAGACAAAAATGTGTTCATCAGTCTCTGTTTTCTCATGAAGTTGTGTTTTGGTGCCCTCATGTGTTCAAATGAAGCACATGGTATTCATTTCAAAGGTTTGCGATATTTCTAAATAAATATACTATATATACCTCTACCTATTATATATACCATATCCTTTTTGCAATTAATTTGTCTTTTTTTTTTTGTGCAATAATGTGACACCATTCGAAGTCTTGTTGGTAATTTGAGATTTATATTTATTTTAAACTTTAGATTGTTATAATGAACATGAGTTTTAGATTTTTCTGATGTGTCGTTTTTCTTTTTTTTTCATTCATCAACATATCAAAACATGTGTTGTATATATTAAATGCACATTCAGATGCGTCTGCCTCAAAACCCAATGAAAAATATTTGAACTGAACTACTGTGTATTTTCTATCATATTACGAAAAATTTGTGATGTGCACGTGGATGAAGAACGTCATAATCAGGAGATTATCAGGAGAAGCTAGTTTATTTTACTATATGCACAAGACAATATTTTGTGCTTCATAACCTCTGATGTGTTAAACATGTTAAATATATATTTGAATATGTCATATATGATATATTTACACAGCAGGGATGTGTATTCTTAGCATAAATAACAATTATGCCATAAAAAGCAACCATACTACATTACTACACAAGGAACGGTCGAGATGTAAAAGAAAAACAGAATGTCATCAAGGGAGGTTTTACTATATTAACAAAGTCTATATACAGGACAAGCACTGTAACTATTACTTCCAAACCACAATCTTAAAATAACACAAAGCAGTTGATATTCACAATGGGACATCCAGGATTAAAATGATCATGCAACAGATACATCATGCTTGGCAGACACTGCATAGCAGCTCAAACTACTAATTTGTTTCAAAATAACTTTACAGAAGAACACAGTAGAATCTCCAACTCAATTTGCTATGCTGTCTTCAAATTATCTGATTATTTTATCTACCTACAGTATGAGTTACACTCAAATTGACTGGTCCCTTATTACCAAAATTTGAGAACAACAGCTAAATAATTTCTTATTTTTTGTAATGATCTTTAATGTAATCTAAGGTTTATATTAAGGTGATTATAAATGTAAAAGAGGCTATTAATGTAATATTCTTGACTATAGCCTATTGCTGACAAGGTAAGTGCTGAAGGGTGGCAGACTGCCTGATATATTGTATGGGTGTGTAACTTCAGTCTTAACACTCGTCTAGTTGGAACTCGTCACTGATGACATCAGAACAATGAGTCAGGCCAATGATGTCACCACATTCTAAATAGAAAGAAAGAAGCCCATTTGATTAGTGTTAGAGCAAATGAAAAGATATCTACATAATGGCTCTTTATTAAAAGTGTTAAATGCGATGATAAAATGTCAGCCGATTTTTTATATCGAAGCATTAAAAATGCCTTGAAAATAAATCCACTTTAATCCATTTAAAATGATAAAGGTCTGACCTTTATGTCTGGGTCACTTATCTTCTTCAGGAAGCTGGTCCTCGGGGGCCGCATTGGGGTCCAGGAAGTCTTGGTGCTGCAGATGCTTTAGGTACTTAACAGGAGTGATGGTGTGGGTGGAGCCTGAGGGAAGTCAGAAACATGATCCGGGGCTCTTATTGGGACATGTTAAACACGTATTGCTTAAATGCAGTTCACTAATCACAATGATCAGTAAACACTTATTTTTTATTCATTGTCAAGACATTTTTTTTTTTTATTAAATCCTAATCAATGTGTCCCGCAGCAGAATGCTTTCAATGCTCAATAATTCATATTTTATGTCAGCAAAAAAATATACACTACAGTTTGGGACTGTAAGACGTTTGAATGATTTTAAAGACTGGTGTGCTAACCAAAGCTGCATTCATTTGATAAAAAAAAAAATACAACAAAAACAGGAATATTGTGAAATGTTACTGTTATTGTTAAAAATGTCCCATGTTGACATCAAAATGAAACATTAGCATACTGCCTGATCAAGTCTGATCAGTGTATCGCTTGGAATTTTTAAAGGCACAGTGACACAAGGCAGAATTGTGTAATGCTGTCTGTTGTAATGGACAGCTGACTCTGAAATAGTGAGTCAATGATAGTTCTGCAGTGTCAGAAAGGGCCCTTGAGCACTGCAACCCACCGATGAGAGCTTCCCATTTGCCGTTGGCCTGTGTGACCTCATAGACGCAGCGCATCTCGCTGTAGGTCACTCCCCCAATGATGAAAACCATGATGCGTGGGCCGTTGCGTATCTCTCCTGGGCTCTTGTTTTTATGCCAGTTTCCATAACGTGCGCTAAAAAATGGACACCGGTGGTATTGTCACTACAGTAGATATTAGATTAGAAGGTTTTGCAATACTGAGTCTATATGTTTGTGCAGGTAATCCTACCTGGTAGCTGTGGTGGTCTTTGAAGATGCTGTGCGTGTGGAGATGTAAGGGTACTGTTTTGGGTCGAGCTTGTCTTCAATGGCATCCTATAGTAATGTAATTAGGAGAAATTAAAGTAAAAGAAAGTTGACATATCCAAAGCGAGGCACTGTACTGTACTCTTGTTTCAGCTCACCTCCATGATGTCTTTGACCAAAGGAGTCCATCGGGAGAGCTGGTATGTTTGCTCACTGATTCTTTCCTTGCGGTCAGATTTCTTCCCTTTACGCGTGGTTGCTTGCTGTGGATACATAAAGTAAAAAGAGTTATTCATTTCAACCTCAGATATTATGATTAGTGATGCACTGTATTGTAAGTTTAATACAGTTAAAGAATAAATACCACCACAAATACAACCTCTGCCTCCGAAACTTTCGTCCGTCCGGTTTCAGATTTTGATAGGAAAGCATGCCGAATATGAAAAAACGGAATGCACGCAAACATTTCAAACATTTTCGAAAACAGATTCTGATTGGTTGAGCCAAGTTCAAAGTTTTGTTTACATTTATGTGTTGCTCAGCAACAACTTTTCCAGAGGAACTAGGTTGTTTGGCAAAGGAATAATGTTTTTATTAAAATCATTACATTATTATTTGTTCTGTTTTATTTCTTAAAACTTAAACTGTTTTGTAAAAGCAATAAGCCCTGTGAAGCCATTGTTTAAATTCATAAATTCATGGTCAACTACGGCTTCTTGGGGCTTATTGCTTTAATTTAACAGTGGAATTAAAAAAGTGTACAAAGTGTAGTTTCAATGTCAAGGTAAGTGGAAATGATGACCATACACTGCCACTCAACAGTTTGGGGTTAGTAAATACTTTTTAGGCAGTAAATAAATACTTTTATTCAGCAAGGATGCATTAAATTGCTTGAAAGTGACAGAATTGTATAATAATGCAAATTATTCCTATTCCATTTTAATGTTGTTCTTTTAAATGTTATATTTATCCAATAATCCTGTTCAAATGTATCATATTTTCTACAAAAATCTTAAGAAGCGCAACTGTTTTTGGGCACCAAATAAGCATATTCATATTGTTTCTGAAGGCTCTGGAGCAGTGATGCTGAAATTTAGATTTTTGGTCAGAGAATGGAGGGGAACATGTTTTGTGTGTATTAATGACCTCTGAAATAATGGGAACCCCCATATGTGCCATATTAGAGATGATGTCGCTGTCCTCTGGAGGGATCTGAGCGTGCTGGAGGAGCTTACAGAGATTCTCCTCTGACACACCTATGAGACACACACAATCAGCCAGGAATAATTATACATAATTATACACATAATTATAGAGTTTCTACTGATTCTAAATTCTTAAAGCCCAGCATTATAGCATTATGACAGTTTTGCTCACAGATATTAGCAATGGCTGTGTGTACAAACTGTACATGTCAAACGTACCACCCCCATCTCACCCACACACAGCAAAACAGAATACAAAGCATTGGCCCTTCTGCAGCCCTCTCACCATTCTTGAGAAAGATGTAGAGCAGGATAATTCTGATTTTGTCCATGATGGTAACGTTGGCGTCCAGTAGGATGGGTACGATGGCTCTCATGGGATCTTTGATCTTCTCACCCTCTGCATCTGTGCCCATCGCGAGATCCTATGACAGAGCACACATACACTATTAACACTTTTTTATACAGTATGAAGGTTTGGTACAAAAAGACCAATCCAAAATATACTTTACCTGCTCAACACGGCACAGTTTGTCCACTGTACCCTGGTAATGCTTCATACAGTCTTCTGCTAAGTGCAGGTGAGTTGAATACTGCACAATTATAAAACCACCATCAGCAATATTATCCCCTTGAATCAGCTTATATAAAACATGCAAAGGATCTTAGTACCTTGCTTAACTCTTTCTGGTACTGTGGCATCTTTTTAAGCATTTGGGAGAGCTCTTTCATGGTGGTCTGTAAGATAACAAACACTTTGTCAGTTATTGGCAATGATCAAGAAATTGCGGTTAGCGATTGATCAGTGATAAATAGCAAACCTTCTCTCCTGTGTTCATCTTTTTGCTTGCAGAGAAGTCCTTAAGTGATTTAGTCACAGCCCTAAAAGAGAAAACTACTATATTTAATACATTATTATTAAAATTATTCATTCAATTAGTTCTAATTTGCAAAAAATTCTGCAGTTTTAAATAAGCCAGGTTATCATATATACGTAACGTAACAGTAAAAACAATTATATTTTTACAAAAGATTTCAGTTTGATATTGTATATTGGAATGAGTATGATTGCTGAAGATTGGGCTGTCATCACAGCAATAAAATATATTTGAAAATATATAAAAACAGATAAGTTATATTAAATAAAAAATATTGAAAATGTATTATCACCTCAGTATAAAATAGTATGCAAAAATAATGTATTAAGTGTAAATTATCATTTATATTAAAATTATTAAATGGATGCCACCTTATTGGGTCAATATAAGCCCTCCTTAAACCTACCTAATACTTTATTTTCATAATGTAAAATAATATTTTAAAAGCAAGAAAAAAAAGTTTGGCAAAAGGTGAATCTGAAAAATAACGATGGCACATGCTTTATCATCTATGCCTTTAGAGATGGTCTTTCGAAGTGTTGACTAGCCCAATCACAGAGGCAGAGTAAGTGTAAACAGCCTCTGACAACAAGATGGGCTACATGTATTTGCATTCAGTGTAAATAGACAATCTGTATTTTAAACAGCAGTGTATATACAGTATATAAATGTGAACCTGATTAGGACTAAACAGACTTACGTGGACACCTCTGCTATGTGTTTATGTCTCAGAGTCATCCACAGGTCGTCATCTTCATCCAACATCACCTCCTTCATACGAGTGTCACCCATTCCACTGGTCTCATACCTGATTAACACAAATGCACCATCAGCAAGAGTAAACAGGCCATAGTACACATGAACAGCATAATGATGGATGGAGATATTAACATCATGAACTTGGACTTGACTGAAGGTCAGCTGAAATGTGAGAGAGCTCAGAGCAGTATATACTGTAGATGAATTACAAACTGTTGGAGTTATTACTTGTAGACATCATTGTCAATGGGCAGCAGGTCATAGGCCATGGCCTGAAATGTGAGCTCGTGTAGAAGTGGTGAGACAGGGTCAAAACCCCGATCCAGAATCAATAGCTGGGAACGTGCTTTATCAGGTCCCTGTGAAAGAAAGGAAAAAAGAAAGAGACAATGATGGAGCACAAAACAGTACAGCACGAATCAAAGCTGGACAGTGAGAAATTCACTGGTACCAGACAGAAGCAGTTTATTTTTATCATCCGAGACAAAATATTGTGCTACGAGCTCTGAGACTCACCTCTCCCAAAGTGGGGTCATCTGCTTTGTAACCGTCCAGTTTGTCCTGAAGCATCTGGGCCAGGACGGCATTGTCTTTGTACTCTCTTCAAAACACAGCAACACAATCAGTCGTGACATAGACCATCAATGACTTTCTAGATGAAATCTAATCACTATAACCTGTTATATATGATTTTTTAAATGCCAGTTGCATGCTTTTTTTATATTTTCTTTGCAGATGGCTGATGATGCTTGGAGTTACGTCAGCAGATGGTGTTTATGAGAATGTGAGATTGATGGCAAGACGTTGATGTGTGTGCTTCGTTCTCTCTCACCCTCTGTATCTAACAGCTGGGTACTCTTTCAGTGTGGAGCACAAGGTGGCTATTTGCTCGGCTAAACGCTCCAACACCTGATTCTTTACATCAGCTTTAAACGGGCTGTAGAAATCCTGGAAGGCATCTTGTCTGTCCACTGAGAACACCTGGGAACAATGTATAACAAAGTTTTCATCAGATTCAAAATTTTGCTATAAGTAGTAGGTCAAATACCGTTTTTTGCCTACTGTATAGTAGAGACATAGGCATATTACGACACATCTGTCTGTTAAACATAGGCTCAATAACAAATATAGATTTGAAATGCAAATAGTGTGTAATAACCAAATGTGGTGAGATAAAGTGATTACTAACTGCTTCTCTTTAATCTTTCATGCTAGTTTATGGCCCAAGCAGCCCTAATTCCAACAGACTGACAGAAGATTGTTTTCTCTTGCTTGTTTTTTATTGGCTCTGCTCACAGTAAAACCTCAAAGACCTGCTCCACATAACTGTAAAAAATAGGTTCTTCAGGCTACATGTTCTGTCCCTAAATCAGTGATTTTTAGCCTTTGTGAATTCAAGGCCTCTCACTGTCCAAGACTGAATTTGAAGATATTTCTGCTATGCTACTTCTGTAACAAAAACATTTAACTTTATTAACAGAAATTAGGAATGACAAAATAATTAAATAATGAATTTTATTTAAAATAGTTAAAACCCTTATATATCATATTTAGAGATGTTTTAGAAACTTTTTTACACTCTTTGAACTTGCAGGTTTTTATTCAGTCATTAAAGGATAAAGTGTTTATAATTTTTATTATTATTATTATATTTTTGACTCACAAGTAACAGTTTTTCAGTCATTTCTACCCAATAAAACATTTTGTAACACAACTATAAAAGTGTGTCCTTCCAATTTCTATTACTTCTATTACTATTACTTCTATTCTATTACTATTCATGAACCTTCCAAATAAGGCAAAAACAGACTGTTTCACTTTAGGGTTAAATTCTAGGGTTGTAAATGGACCTGTAAACCAGTTTCTGGCCATTTGTCCCCTTACGTAAGCTACATACCTTCTATGTACATATCAGAGAACAATTTAAAATATTCTCTCAATGCATTCTATGGCACCTTTAAGCACTTTAGCATATTATATGCTTATTTTGTCATATTTAAAAAAAAACATAGATTTAAGCCATCTTAGTCCCCTTTGGAGTATGATTAATCCCCTAGTGGGTTCCAGTCCCCCTGGTTGGGAACCACTTAGCCATGTAATATTTTTATTGCAATATTACTGATTCACAGCAGTAGTTTAAAGTTTGAGCCTGCTTGCTAATTTGCAATTATTTTAGTGCCACAGGTCACTTTTCCCAAGCAGTTTCCTGTCCTCTGGCCACTCATCCACCCCTGGAAATATGTTAATGGATATTATTGGGCTGTTAATGTCCTATAATCCTCTTTCACAATTGTAAAAGCTGATCGATACGTCAAGTGCCTGTATGTGTGTGCCGTATTCTGTACATTCAGCATGTTTGGCCAAAAACATGGTTTTTGGATTAATCTACCACTACATAATAACTACACTGTCCTCTTTTCATCCCTCAGCTTGACCTATAATCCATATCAGTGTTGTATCTCTCTCTCCCCATCCTAACATACTAGCCTCAACACACTGCCCCATCTGTCACATGTACATAACCCTACTGACATCCAACCAAACTCCAACTCCACGCTCTCTCTCATTGATGGGGTATTAGCCAATGGGGAGCAGGATTAGGGTTGGCATAGGGAGGGCAGATTCGGCCACGCCTCAGGATTAATTATAGAGGGCAACAACAGAGGATTGGCGGCAGAGCTGCTCTCGAACGTTCCACCGTGATACATCCCTTCCCCCCACATCTCTATACATCCACCTAAACAGCATCCCTTCTTTCTTGAGTCTCAGGGAGTAAAGTAGATGCTACTCACCTGTGATTCATAGGGCAGGAAGGCGATGTTAATCTCAGTCAGTGTCTTTATGGATTTAGAGGCACGGGATTTACTTATCAAGTTGAACATAGAGTCTGGAATTGCTAAAATGAAAAAATAAAAACCGAGATTGATTAAATGAATGTAGTAAATGTGGGAGAAAACAGTTGCTGAATACCAAAATAACAAAACATACTCACTGTCTGTGAAGAACACATGTGCCCCTCTGTATATGGGATTACGAGGATCTCTGAAGTCATTGATGAGCCCCTCAACTGACTGTTGAAAACAAAGACATTTATTATTCATCATAATTTATATAATTTATTCATTAATAATAAAAATTCTACCATTCAGAAGTTACAATTGATAACATCACTGTATTGTAAATCAGTAGCTATCATCTTTTGTACTGTATGTTGGGATACAACACAAACCATGTGAGCTCTGTTTTATGACTAAAAATAAATTAGAAAACTTACCTCATCGGATGGAGTAATGAGATATATGGCTTCCATGGTAGGAAGAGGCTCACGTCGCTTGGTTATGTCCTCGACAACTGGAGAAACAAAAGAAAATGGTTGTGGAAAATTTGCTGTATAATTTAGACGGCTAATTGGTTTTGAGCCTGTTTGAAGCATTTCAAGAGGAGTAAAACTCACTTGTGATTCCCTCAGACATAATATCTGTCATTTTACAGCATGATGAGACCATTCTCATGCTGAGTTTGTCCACCACCAATACCTGAAGAAGAACAGCATGCATTATAGAAAAACGCCTAATAAATCAAGACCAGTGTAACACTACATTTTTGCCAACATGGGATGCTTCTGGGCTTTTAAGCAAGAAAGCCTGATGTGATTAATTACAAGATTGTTTTTATCATGCATAGACTAAATACATATTGTGTTTTGACACAAACAAATGCTGCACATTTCAGCACATCAACAATCTTTTTCATAATCGCTGACATATTCTTCAGATTAATTGACGGTGATTGATGTGTACCTTCCATTCTCCCTTCTTCTTCACCTTCTTAATGACATCATTCATAATCTCTGTAGCACACACAAAAAAAAATGAAAACAATGTGATTTCTGCAAAAAAGGCCCTGTTCAGGGAATGCAAGAGATGAAGCAAATTAAAAATCAAGACTAGAGGAAACTTCTCAAATCTCAAATGCAAGAAAATAACTTATTAAAGAAGAAATTATATTTAATGACTCTAAAACACACCCTTACGTTCTCTAGCCTTGGTTCTTGCCAGCATGACTGTAATATTGATGTACCGATATGTTCTAATTTATAAATTAATCTGAAATAATGACACCATTGACTGAGACAGATATCCACACAAAATTCTTAAATGATTCTATTTTATACTCAATGTATGTTAAGAATATTGACAGTCTAAATGTAGAAAAATGTTTGAGTTAGAAATATACAGTAGAGTGTGTGATATTGGGAGCCTCACTATAAATATATCTGAGAGAATGTCACTTTAAATATATCTGTGTTAAAACACTGCATAATCACTCTCTCTGACAGACTTTTTCTTCCAAACAGTCCACTGAGACAACTATGCAGAGCTTGCCAAAAGTATCGGGTATTGTTGAGTTCAGACCTTCTCTCCTGTTATCGTATGTTTAAAGCAGCAAAATACCCTCTGCATGGACTAAAGCACGTAGGTTTGCTAAGGTTTGAATTTATTATTATAATATTTTTTTTTTCCTTTTTGCATTATTGATTTAAGACGTTAATGTTTAAGAACATTGTAAGACACTGCATAGTAAGTTTAAATCATATACTGTATATGGTGCTGTGAAAGAGACCCAGCAATCACAGGCCTAATCTCTTCCCAATCCTCTTACACCACCAGCCTCTCTATTTTTGTTCTTCCTCTGTCTCTCTTTGCCACTCCTTTTTTTCACTCTCTTTCTCTCTTTGTATATCTCTGCCACTGGATGTGAACCTGAATCATTTTTACTGCCCTTTTAAAAGCTCCATTGAATGGTGAGATCCCAAACGCAACAGCTTCCTGCAGTCATATAACACATTTCACAGCTATTGACACTGGATCTGTCAGTTCTATCACCCAGAGGTGTTGTTGCATTAAAATAAACTTGTGATGTGCCTCACAGGCTATTACAGAAATTCTCGAACAACATATCAAAATCCAGTCTGTACGAAATTTCTGTTGATAAAAAAGTTACTGGTGAGATTAAGAGGGGTGGAAAACGGAAAGCTTTATAGATACCTGCAGACTAAAAAAAAATATTGATAAAAAATCAGATAACGATGGTAATCAAATAGTATTAATAGTATAAACCAATATGTTAAAATACATGAACAGACAAATACCATTCAGCAGCATTTTCGATATATGCCTATTATGCTATGATGTGTCGTTGTATCCTGATGTTGATGCAGTAATGAATATGT
This sequence comes from Enteromius paludinosus, assembly GCA_032361165.1. NCBI lineage: Eukaryota > Metazoa > Chordata > Actinopteri > Cypriniformes > Cyprinidae > Enteromius > Enteromius paludinosus. The sequence goes on along the minus strand of JAUMHQ010000053.1, from coordinate 6,093,134 downwards.
AGGCCTTGATCCACACATTTCCAAAAGTAACAAATATTCACAACTGATAATTGGTGATGTTTTCTTCTCACAATCTTTAATATTTAATCAATACCAGCACTACATGTGGCAACAGACATAACACTAAAGGATGACACTTGGCAGATGGCAAGAAGTGAAGTCTGACTGTGATGAAAGAAACAATCAAAGAGTGCATTGTGAACACTGGAAATCAGTCACGCCTCATAGTTGCATTTAGAGCCAGAAAATATCAAGGTCTAAAATGACATAATGGAGTTAAAAATGACAGCCTAGCTTTTTAACCTAGCTTTTCTTTACAGTTTTCAAACAACAAATTCCTGCCTGTATTAGTTGTACTCAGACCTGTTTTCCCCCTCTTTGTGCTTCACCCAACAGCACCATGAGCCTCCCCTCATATCTAGATCCTTAATCCCACAGGACTACACAGATTACTGTGTATCTCCAATCTCCAATGTGCTTTTAGCTACATCACAATTATCTACATAGTGCTATAATATAATATAATATAATATAATAATATGACTGTTTAATAAAAAAAATGACTAAAATAAACAGAGCAGTGTTACCGAATGAGGATTATGTTGGCGAATGTAATAGCATTTCATTCAACATATAAAACACACGAAACTTTCAAGGAATTACATTAATACCACAAGTTAGAAATAGCTGAAATATCACTTTTAAAAAAATGTAGCCCTAAATCAACTTTAACAAAATATGTCTTACTTTCTCCCACAATCGCCTTGAGCCCCAGAGATGCCATGTCGTCTCCTATTCTGTCTCGCGCTCTCTCTGCTGGACTCGCAGTGCGCGCGCGCTCTGAGCTACAGTTGGTGTTGGTAAACGGGATGCTGAGATTGCGTCGATGCCTAATCCCAGCACACGCCTCCGCGGCTACACTGTTGACATATGCTGCACGTCTTGTAAAACTATACACACACATTTGTGCATATTAAGCTAGTCTACTAGCAGCCTCTGTCATTTTTTGTTGACTGTTTTTTTGACCGAGCGAATTGTTTTAACGTGTTTTGGATGTATTGCATGCAGTTATATGAACCCTTTTTAAAAAAGCACGTGATTTTTATTCACATCAAGAAAAAATAACGTTTGCGCTATAATTGTGTTTCAATGCATTTACTGTAGTTGTGTGTTTCTGTATGATACCAGAAATGAGCACTAGCACCCGCTAGAGGGCGATATCATCTTATGATTCTGCCCAGAGCAAGTGGCCGTTTGAGAATGATTGAAATGATTCATCCAAGATTCGATTCTATTGAATCTTTCGGAAGATTTAGGCTCGAATTTATCTGTAGAAAGGACAACAATAGATTTAATTTTGAGTTTCAGTTACATCATTACACCCACTTTTTGTGTAAAATAGTTTGTCATTTGCACACATTCATAACGAGATGAATTAATGAGTTGATGTGCTACTTGTCACCTTTATTTTTTCAAACTAGTCCTTGAAGTCAAGGCATGCCCTTCCAAAAGTGAACAACTTGAATCAGCAAATAGAGTTGATGGGAAAAAATCGTTCAAAGAGTAGTTCGAACCTCTTTATTGGCTCTTAGAATTATACGACTGATTGAAAACAACAACAACACACAAAAAAAACGATAGACTGATTCTATATTTGCTGGTACATTTGGTGTCCCCGCAAAAATAAAGTTATTATTGTTTTATTTTTTATTTTTTTCAAACGGTTATATATATATATATATATATATACATATATATATATACATATACATATATATTAATGATTATTAGTATCCTATACTAATTGCTTTGAATTACAAGATGTTATAGTCCCTAACAATATAATAATTAATTTACAATTTAAATAATTTATTATAGCTGAAAATCATGATTTCTTCTTGTCCAAATTAGTCAGTGTATTTTTTCCATCATGTATCAATGTGCAATTAAAATATTTTATAGTAATTTTATTTTGGCAACATTTTATTCATTAAAAGCCCTAAATAGTTACTTACCTAACTCAACATTAAATTATTTAAAATTATTATTTTTTTCTCAGAAAAATGTGTGTCCCTAAATCTTGTGTCAACTCTGTTACCATTCCATATTTTCCCTTTAAATTGGTGGAATTATATCTCAGAATTGCGTACATTGCAAGAAAATTATGTCACATTCACTCACTGATAAGATCTGAAGCACTGAAAAGTATCTGTACTCTCTCTGAGAATACAATTTATTCTAAAAACACCAGAAGTTATTTTGTAAAACGTCAACTCTGTTGCCACTATATCAAAAAGAAAACATAATTTATTCCTCATCTCACATTGGGTTATTTAATAGGTCTTTTAATCATGTTTTCATTAGTGTCATGTGTTCTTAGCGTTTATGCCAGCAAGTGGAGTTTTTGGAAAAAAATTTAATAAACAGTCAATTCTGTACTGTCACTCTATGTAACAGAATTAGACGGTAATAGAATTGTCAGACACCAAATGTACCCGCAATTATAGAATCACCCATAGACATACCCTGCGCTCCATTGTATTAGAAATGCGCTTCTAAATAGCATTAGAAATTACTAAAATTTCGAAATAGTACGGTCATTGGGACGCACGCATGATGAACGCACAGCCCCGCCTCTAATTGGAGGTGACTTCAGAATCCAGCAACCCCGCCTTCAACACGCTCATGTGTCTCCTAAAGAAACGTGTGTTTTGAAGCAGAAACCGAGGTAGCACAGACTCTGTACTTCACCCGGGACTGGAGAAGCGTTAAACCAAGAGCTATGGAAAACTAAGCCTTCTTTAATCCAGCGCGGTGCCTGTCAGCTCTGTTTGTAACTCCAGCCACGCTTCCTGCGTTCAAACTACTTGAGTAAAAAGAGGGAGGAGCCGTTAAAATCAACTTATATATTATCATAAGAAACCAGCGCCCTTCTGCTACCACACAGCTGCTCCTCTGAGAAGAAGTTGACCGGTCCAGCAGAATTTGCCAACTCTCAGCGGCGCGATGGGGGATTTGATCTCAACTCATCTGGACGAAGCCAGGCGGGAGGTTATAACAGGTAAGGACGTGTCTGCTTTACTAGTTGCAAGAGGTGTTAGATGATTAGTCTTGGTGTGTACAACACGGTGTTGCGAAAGGCTTGTAATGCAATTTCAGTTAAGGCCAGTGCGCAGGTTTTGGGTGGAGGGTTCACATTCCACCCCGAAAAGAAAACGTGCGAATAAACTTTTTGCTGTTACAGCACTAAAGAGCAAGTTTGTTGCGACGTGGCACAGTGTTTCCTGTTATTTATTTAGAAGTTTAAAACAACACCGTGCATAAATAATTGGGGAAAAAAAATATTCACATAAGAAACACATAATGCTGCTCCGTTAGGATCCACATGATAAATGTTGCGGTATTGTTAAATAAATCATGAAAAAAAAAAGTCAATTATAAATAAATTCGTGTGGGCGAACAGGTGGCCTGCATCTCTTCAGACCTTTGTGGTCAGGTGTGGTTTGGGTGGAACATGTGTGAGTAAATGCTAACATTCACACTGGATATTAGCAGAAGTTTGCCTACCAGTGCCAGGAATAGTGTATGTTGGAAGAAACATCATACAGTACATTTATGTGCAAACAAATCATTTAACTGACATACATAATCAGTTTGATCAATTATGGGTATTACCTATGAAGTCCTATCAGGATCAAATGCATTGTAGTTGTATGTAATCTGTTTCATGAGCTGTTGGGCTTTAACGTTCAGCATTTCGAAGCTGATTTTAATTGTTTTGTTGTTGACCAAAACCATTCCATTTTGCAATGTTATTTTCTAATGCGGTCAATCCAGATATTTGACAGCTGCAGGTGTCTGTAGAGACACTAAACTGAAATGATGCAATCCTATAATAATAAAAATCCAACTAAACATAAAGGACAATCTAAATAATCTTTTACTTATTGATTTAGTCTGGCTAGAGATTGGCTCTAAAAAGCACAGTTTTTGTTTATATTTTTGAATAACCACTGAATAAATTTATACTTAGATGGATTTGAGAAATGCAAGAGAGAAATGTCAGCTTTCCCTTTTCTCTCCTTTTGCACATTTTAAGAGAAAGCGCATTAGGTATGGAATCTCAGGAATGCATGCAGAGACTAACAGCAGTAAGAAGGCTGTCTGGATGATCTGTCATACTCAACATTTAGATAACCTTTGTTCAGCAGGCCATGCATGCTTAAACACACATTTTTTAGGTTCTGTAACAATGTGTTGAACTGTAGCAGAATCTGCCTACTGTATATACATTCTGCTTGTCAGACGATATGACACATCTACAGTAGGCTATTGTTTGTTGTTGACTGCATGACCTCACCTTTCTCTTGTCGATGAAGAGGGAGTCTCCCAATCTGAAAAGTGTCCAAGAAAGCCATACTTCCTGTAGTCTAGAATGAATGAATGAAGTCATCTTCTCAAAATAGTGGGTGGGGAATAAAATGACCTTAGCACTTCCTGTCTCCTATCTTTTTTGAGTTTACGATGTTTGACAGATTTAGTATATTTTACATTCTGTCCTATAAAATGTATGGTATTTTTATGTTTGTTGGAGTATGCCTTTGGGTCAGATCTTCCATGTTGAAGAGATGGGGACGTGTGAGTCAGTTTGGGAAGTAAATGACACCCCCAAACCACTGTTTTGAGTAGCAGGGGAGACGAGGGGGCTCTTGCTGGAAGTGCTTTAATTGAGTGTTCATGGAAGGGTGTTTCTTGGGAAGAACACAGTGGACATTTTCTAAAAACAAAATGTTTGTTATAGAGCTTTATAGTGAGGTCATAGTGCACAATGCATTCAGCTCTCTGTATAGTGTGTGTGTGTGTAGCCCCTCTCATATTGCTAACGCTAACTCATCCTCTTCTAAAGTGAACAATTCTTACTCATACACCAAACTGACTCGAATTTAAGCAAAAATGGAAGTGAGTGGGGAGTTAGTCTGAAAAGTCATCTGGCTGGAATGGTGGTGTCACTGTGGGAAAAAAACATATTGACTTACTGTATGTTGTAAGTCATTCTTCAGAATTAGCATTTGTTCAAAGGCTTTAATGACTCCATCAGCAGCTTTGACTGGGAACTTTCCATGATGAACATCAGGCTTGCTCAATGTTGGACTCAGCACCAATGAGGCTCTCAGGACAATTAAAACGAATGATGACCACAGCATGTTTATAAATCACATCCCGGCATGCTTCACTTACTGTTGCAACAGATCATTGAAAACACAGTAGTTTGGTCATAATGTATAACAAGAGTTACTTTTCCATCATGTGCTGAAGAATTTTAACTTTTTTAGAAATCATTGCACTTTGTCCTTAAAGGGATAGTTCACCCAAAAATTAAAATGTGATGTTTATTTGCTTACCCCCAGGTGTAAGCAAGATGTAGGTGACTTTGTTTCCTCAGCAGAACACAAACGAAGATTTTTAACTTTAACCGTGGCAGTCTGGTAGT
>JAUMHQ010000053.1:6032807-6043146 GCA_032361165.1 Enteromius paludinosus | reverse complement strand
TATTTAGTGAATAGTTGTTTTCATTTAATCTTCATAACCTGGGTGCATGTCAACAAATGAGTGATAAAGAAGAGATACTGATCTACTTACTGTTGAAATACAAACCGTTCACTATGTGGGATGAATAAAGAGAAGGAAAGCCATTGACCTTCAGTGTTAGCAAAATCCTTTTATTGATAAAATATGACCTATACTGTATGTCACATTGCGATAACAAGAGAGGCTTACGATGCTTACAACAATAAATATTTTAAAAAAAGATGACTAAATTCCCAACAAGTGCACATTACATAAATAATAGTTAGACCACAGAAGTTTATCAAAGTACTTTTATTACTTTTTAATTAGAAATGACCTATAAAACACAGCAGACACATAAAATGTAGTAAATTAAAAACGGACCAGTAAATAGACTAACTCTGTATGAGATATGAGCTGTATGAGCCAGCTGTACAGCCGTGAGAGAGTCGAGTTCCGGCAGCTTGACTGACATCTTACTCAACTTTGATGCATTACATAAGCCGCATTCGTAGCGTAAGCTCAGGAGAGAATACAAAAACAATACTAAATGCCGGTTATCAAAGTTAAAAACAAGAAATAAAAAAATAAATATTACAGGACATTTCACTTTAAGAACAAATGTAGCTTACATCATACGTGAAGTTGTGAAAATCCATCTATCTGCTTCAGAAGACATGTGTTAACCCCCAAGAGGGCTATAGGTTATTTTTTTACGATGGATATATCTGATTTATGGAGCTTCAAAACAATGGCCATTATCAACCAGCATTATGAAGCTTGGAAGAGCCAGGATAATATTTTTATAAACTCTGACTGTGTTCATCGGAAACAAGAAAATCATATACACCTAGGATGGCTTGGGGATAAGTAAAATATGGGATCATTTTCATTTTTCCAACCAGCGCTTATATTTATAAAAACAGTGTTTTGACGTGGAAAAATGCTTAGCATCATGTCAGAACAGAAATAAAACACATACAAATCACTTCTCACTCCTGTGTGTGTGTGTGTGTACACTGCGTGTGAAATGCAGAACACAAATTCCGAATAGCCTATACATTGCCTTTCTTCCCTTTCATTATGTAGTATAATTTAGCAGATCTTTTAATTAAAAATGTCTTATTTTACCAGCAGATGTGTTTCTTGAGTAGTCAGCTATTTAGTGAATAGCTGTTTTCATTTAATCTTCATAACCTGGGTGCATGTCAACAAATGAGTGATAAAGAAGAGATATTGATCCCCTTACTGTTGAAATACAAACCGATTTCTAGAATGAGTACAGAGAAGGCAAGCCATTGACCTTCAGTGTTAGCAAAATCCTTTTGTTGATAAAATGTGACCTATACTGTAAGTCACATTACGATATGAAGAGAGGCTCACAATGCTTAAAACAATGCACATATATTTATATAAAATGATGACTAAATTCCCAACAAGTGTGCATTAAATAAGGTAGACCACAGAGGTTTATCAAAATGTAATTAATTAAAACACACCAGGCACATAAAATGCAGTAGGCTAAATTAAAATGTTTTTTTCTTGAAAGTTTGTGACTTCTCCTCATTTAGGATCAAGAACATGCATGCAAAGTTTCAAATCGGTGATGTATTTTAAAATGTCAAAATTACAAAAACGTTGTTATTATTGACCCGCCTATTTTTATGTTCTTAGGCCACTCTATAGTACCAAAGTAATAACATATATTGGCTACTTTTTGTTATTTTAGGTTTTATCTATGCTATGAAGCCAAAAAATAAGCATTTTCCCAGTGGTTTCAATGCAAATAAATACTTTGTCAGACAAAAATTTAAAAAATGAGCTATCATTTATTTATTAGAAATACTAATAAACCAGTTTTTTTTTCTTGAAATTTTGTGACTTTTCCTCATTTAGGGTCATGAACATGCATGCAAAGTTTCAACATGCTGATGTGTTGTGAAATATGCATACAGAAATTTTTATAGTTTGTGATGTTCATGGGTCAATTCGACCCTCCATAGGCATCCATTCGAAAGCAACTGAAATACACAAAAAATAACAATATATTTCTTTGTTGTATGTCAGAGCTCCTCAACTCTACTGTCAGTGTCTTGATGAGTTTAACAACTCACGAGTTTTAATTTCAAATTTGTGAAGATCAAACTGTTAAGCCTTTCAACTGTAAGTCCCACTTTTGAGCATAGACATAAACATTTTATACATTTGAATACTTCAGAGCACAGACGCAAAATTGGAATATACAAGGACTCTTGATTTCCATTTATTGTTTGAGCATTATTAATCATATCTTTTACAAATATTTATGAAGTTTTTAAGACATCCTATTCAGAAATATTTTGGAAAGCAAATATTTGATTGTAAATCTCTTGAATCTCCAAAAAACATGTGCACATAGAATAAAAGTGTGTTTGGCACCATATCACAAATGGAGATTCTAAATTATTATTAAAAACAAAAAAAAATCTCTTTACTGGAAAATGACTAATGTAAATGTAAATTACATAGGTCCTCTTTACTCGTAACCCCTGTTCGTTTTGCTTATGCAAGAAGCAGAGTACAGAATGCATGTCAAAAAAATTAAAAATATGAGTCCATATTGATCTTCCGTTAGCTGATATGCCCAGTTATCACTGAAAAAAAACCAAATGGCCTTCCTACCTTCAGCCACAGCAAAATATTTTTATTGAAAAGATGTGATAGTTACATAACCATAGGAAGATAAACAATCAGAATAACAACATAAACAATTTTGCCACCATACAGACAACCTTACAATAAAAAATTCTCAAATATCAACAATTACATTTTTTTTTTCTTTGATTTTGATGTTTTTACCTGTACACTGTAGAATTATTTCACACTTAGGATCAAATAAGATTTTGTAATTTCTGCAACACTTCACACTACACTTCTGTAACATTAGTGAATGCATTTAATGTGTGTGTTTTATATATATATATATATATATATATATATATACTAGTCAACATTCAAAGTGGATAAAAAACTTTAAACAAAATTAAATCATAAACAATACCAGTTCTTGTCTTAGGACAACTTTGATGAAAGGTTTTGATCCACTTCGAATGTTGACTACTATATATATAAAAAATGTATACAGTATTTATTAATAATTGTTAATTAAAATTCATAAATCTAATATTGGTCATTAGTACATTATTAGTTCTCAATGCATTATGAACTAATAATATTAATGTTAAAATGTATATGTAAAAAATAATATTAACCAGGATTAATAAATGCAGCTCTGTTCAGCTGTTTGTGTCAACTACTGCATTAACTAATGTATAAAACAATACAGATAAATTGTTACGGAAGTTTGCAGTAAAATATAAACTTTGAAACAAAGAAAATTGAACAAAGCTCAAAACAAACATTTAATATCACATACAAACATCACTGAAAAAAATACAAAGTGTGTGTGGGGGGGGTGACTAGTGCAATTAAAGAAATACATTTACAAGCCCAATAATTGATAAATTCAGCTGGACATGTAAATATTTTACACACAAACATAATAGCCTATAGACAGTAAAAACAGGTCACTGCTTTGACTCTTTCCCCTTTCTACTCCTCCTCTTTTTCAACATTATGTTTTTTAGGCACCTGGTAATAAAAATGCAAAATAGAACAGGTCAAAAAGTATATGTAGAATCAAAATGTGTCATGTGTCATTTTAACAGGTTAACCGTTAACTGCGATATGATTTTTCACCGATTAATACAATCAGTTAAACGGTTTAAAAGGTCATTTTATTTGTTATATTTATTTTATTTCAGTATTTTACCTACTTATAATCAATATAAAATTGTGTTTTATTGGGCACATTCACACAGCAGCAGAACACAGTTGTTGAGTCCTAGTACAGGGAGTGACCACCGCGTTCTGTAACGGAACTCACCTGGAAATGGACCACATTCTCGGAGCACACGCGCTGTGTGAACAGAACAGGACTCGTCATTCACTGCTAAAGAGAGCCGCTCTGCTGCACAAACGCGCATCTACCAGGTGTTTTTATGTGTTTTGGGAAACTTCTAGTGATGGAGAAATGAGCTGCATGTCATCTGAGAGTTTTATTAGATCTCATCAGTTTTCATGTCAGAAAGTGGTAATACTGTTTTGTGGACGTTGCCATGGTTGATATTATTTGGGTCACTGTTGCTAACTTTTTTTTCTTTCGTTTTCTTGATTTATCATTTAACGTTAGGTATAATAGCTAAAGTTATATATGTCTCGTATAGGCCTAGTTATCCTATGTTTTTTCTCTGGTCGCAAAAGTGCTGCGGGTGTATTGATATGAATAGATATGATCATGTGAATCTTCGTCTTCTGTGGTTTTTGCGCATGTACAATGAATCCGCAGAAAATAAATATTACTATTTTTAACGGGTCACAGGCGCTTATCCTTTCTAATTGAATTCAATTCTCATTTAAAATAATGTTGTCTGTTAACGGTTTATAATCGGTTAAAGAGCGTCGGTTACGAGAAATAACCAAAATGAGCATCCCTAGTCATGCGATCTAATATATTTATGATCCTGTGACAATTCACGTATATACCTTTGGTGTCTCTGTGTTTTTATCATTCCTTCGACCTTCCAGTCTTCCTCTATGTGGGGGTCTGTCATGAAAAAAAAATTACATTTTAATTTTATCATCATACCTATATATGCACAGAAATTATTTCTGCAAAATATTTAGCATACCCCGAGGTGGTTGTAGAACGGGGCTTGAGGCTATCGTTGAGGTACGTGTTCGTTTCTACTGCTCTGTGCCTTTGGTTCCTGCTCTTTACCTGGTGCTCAGTGTTTGTGTTCTTTGTGCAACCATAGCTTGAGGACAGCCATGGGTCCACACCTGAGGGGCCTTTCTGCCACCCCTGAGCCGTCTCCCGTAGGAGCTCATCCTCTGGGTCAGCTGCAGTAAGACATGGAGGTACATCCTGATTTTAAATGCATATATTTTGTGAATAAGAAGTAAAGTTAGTAAGTGGACTGCACAATGAGATTGTGTTCATCTTTATTTTGGTGACTCACCTTGATGTCTCACCCTTCTCAGCCTCTCAGGAGATCTCCTCTCTTGGGCCTCTTTGGCAGTGTGGTGTGGTTTCCGTGGAGACAATCCAACAATTGAATAAGCTGTCTTGGGGCGGAAGTCACATTTGTCCTGTACAGTAGAATGAGATTGAAGAGTATCAACTAAATGGTGGGCTCCATTTCTGCTCTATTTTCTTAAGTGCTTACACATACTAACAAGCACATTTTTTATGAAATACTGTTTTTTTTAGAAATAAATTTTTATAAATTGCTTAAATCTAGAATGTTTTTTTAAAGGTTTTTCTTTGCAGGGTCAGAAACTCTCATCAAAAATGTATTATTTATCACACAACTGAAGGTCTTAAGAATTTGGAACAACATGAGGGTGAGAAATAAATAAGAGAATTTTCATATTTGGGTGAACTATCCCGATAATACGTAATGAGCTATGACAGTAAAAATTATACACATATTTGATTCTATATGTCTGTGGGTAAAACTCTATTTGTAAGGCCTGCAATGTACTGGAGAAAAACACAGGGTGTTCTACCTGATGGTGGAAGAGTACATCCTCTTCCAAGGCAACGCCACAAAACTCACAAGGAATGAGCACGTCGCCCTCAACGGGGCTGGAAGAGGAACTGTAGGAGAGCGGCGAAACAGAGAGAGGCAGGGTGGGCGGACTGGGTGTGCGGGGAGGAATGACATGACTAGCCCCTTGACCGATGATTTCTTCATACTGAAGAGAAGGAGCTTGTTTACTGAAGGAAGCGATAGCAGAGGCCGGGCTGCAGCCAGTCTAGAAGACAAAAAAACGAATATTTAGTGGCCACTAAAGGAAAAAATCCAAAACAAGCGACTCAGATAGCAAACCCTTCTCTATGGCCTCAGAAAGAAGAGAAGATTCTGATCAGGGTTCGGCCTGTGGGAGAAGCTAGAGGGCTGAAATTTGAGGAGGTTCCCATGGAAACTAAACACCACATTATGAAACAATAGAGACCTGACAAGAAGGAATGAAGTGGGAGATTCAACATCAGTGCTGACATTACAATAGCCTGCCACGAAAAACATGGCTTAAGTTGTACTCCGTTAACGTAGACATGTAAACGGCGCTCAAAAGAGGCGACTCTAGAGGCTTTAAGTACTCTGATGCAACTTCACACTTGTGTCTGTCAAGACACAAGAGGCCTGGCTTAAATATCAAGCCAAGAGGGAGTGTAACGTGATTGAGGCCTCATCACTTACCTGGTGTAAGATAAGGTCTTCCTCTGGAAAGAGCTCTTCACAGAACTCACAAGGCAGCATGATGTTTGAGGAGGGGCTGTTGCCCACTGTTGGGTTGCTTTTAGGGGAGGCCACAGTGCAGTTGTTGTTAGTGCTGGAGGAGAGCTGGGAAGTGAGATTGCTCGGGGCTGGTGTCCTTCCCAGCCGACGGTCCCACACATCAGTCCACACACCCTCCTGTCGGGGGTCCTCCAAGTCACCTTCACTCTGCAGGCTGAGGGCCAGCATGTAGTCCAGACTGGAGGACTCATAATCTGGCAGCTGTCCCAGAGACCACAGCAGGCTGTTGTTGTTGTTGCCCAGCTCCGTTTCCTGATCCAGTACTGAGGAAATGAGCAGAGTGGAAGGTTACTTTTTTTCCTCCAGCATCCTGTTAAAACCCAGACAAAAGCTCAATACATGTTCAAAACCCATTGTTGGGATAAAGTAATATTACAACTCTGACTCACATTCGTTCAATATTATGGTCAATATTTAAAATACAGAAAATTACACATTTATGCAGTTCTCAGATGGGTTTATCCAAAAAAAAAAAAAAACACCCTTAAAAAAAATATTTTAAATGCTGCAAGTAAATTCATACATTATAATAAACATTATAATTTAGGCCTGGTTTCACAGAAAGGGATTAGACTAAGGCAGCATTAGGTCATAGTTTAATTAGAACATTTACATTATTTTGTATAAACATTAGTTTTATCATTAGTGCATTAATTATAATAATTATAAATAATAAATATAATAATTAGTGCAATTAATTTATAACTGATTTGCTAAATATTATATTTAACAGTGTTATTACATTATTAGTAGCTTTTGATGATTGACTCGAAGTGTTATAATACAACAGAAGTAATCTGAAGTGTCTGTGCTTCGTGTCTAGTGTCTGCCCATATCTGTTAAGGCTATGTTACCCATCCCTGGTGTATTATAAATTGTTTTTTCTGAAAAAGGACTAAAACAGCCAGATAGATACGTACAATAAGCAAAATCGTTGTTCCTTGTTTCTGTGTTTCTCCTGGTTCCTCCCCTTACTGTTCCTCTGGTGCTGTTGTGAAGTCTGTCCTCCAAGGGTCGTGGCGGACCCCTGCGGTCTGCTGCCCCCGTGCTGTTATTATTGTGTATTAGGTTATGGATCGAATGCGCCTCAAACCATGCTCCTGGGGTCTGGGCCTGCCCTGCCCTACCGCTGTGCCTCTCCTGAGGTGGAGTCAGACTTCCACACAGGGCTGGATGGATGTGCTGTTCTCTCAGCATAACGTTACACTTACAGATGGGACAGGGCTCGGTGCGGGTCCCACAGTAATCCTCGTGCTCTTTAGCCTGAAAGGAGGCCACCTCCAGATCACAAAACTGACACGGGACCAGACGATGACTGCACTCTGACTTCTGAGGGGGCAGGAAGTCATCAAATCTACAAAACTCATCAATAAATACAACAATATGCCAAACAGTTTATACTGTACCTGGTGGACCTCCATGAACCTCTTCTCTATCTTTAATCCACACTTGCACTGTTCCTGTAAAATAATAAAAACTTAAACTTAGTTAGGGGAGGAGAACAACTACTCTGTTTCTGTTTTATTCTGCAGAATGCATAACATGGATGATGTATTTATATGAATGCTATTTAAAACAGTGCTGCTGATGTTCAATATATCCTTAAATTCAGCGCGAAGAGAAGATTGTGATTGTGTTTTCTTCTCTGTTGCTATGTATATCTGTGTCTTTTCTAATGAGGAGAAAGAAAAAGAAGGGCTGGACTTGTTTTCGTCTGGAATTTATTGGATCATTGTTGTTTGCTGCTTGCTGTGATCTACTGTATGAGTGACAGATTGCGAGCAGAGATGTTGTTGCAAGAGGAAGGTTCAGGTAATGTTTTTGATTAAAGATTACAAGGGCATACCAATTTCTAAAAAAATTATGTGCATGTCAAAAAACACTGAAATATTCTATTACAAAGTAAGAAATGTCAATTGATTTGATAGTGACGTTTTTATTGTTCACCCTAAACAAGTCTGTTAAGATCACTAAATGTCCTTTTTTACATTTCTGTTTCGACTACACTGACCTTCATTGTACAGACATAAAAATATGCCACAACAAAATATTTAGTGTGTCTGTTCTGCAGGAAAAAAGTAATACTGGTTTGGATCAACAGTAGGGACAGTAAACTAGAAAAAAATAATGTCTACAGTACTCCGACTGGGGTATATTATCAAATATATGGTCAATTATTTATACATCACATCCAGATTGTACCTCTGCATGGTCCATCTCTTTGTGCTGCACAAGCTCAGCATGAGGAAAAGGCTCTTGGCACACCTCACAAAGAGCAATATTCCTCCGACAGTGGATCTCATGTGTTGTAAAGTTGGCTTCTGGAATGTCATGCTTGCTAGAGACAGAGAGCACATCATTGTCAGTTTGTTGATACAGTACAATAAGCCCCACAATTGTCATCGTGCCCAGAGATAATTAACTGATGGTTACTCCTGGGAAACTGTCACTGTAAAAAGTGTAACACAAGTTGCTTCAGTCAAGGGAGGACTCTGACTTTGACTTTTGGAAGGGACTGGTAACGCACCTAAGTGAAAGTAAAGGGATGTCTAATGAACTGAAACTACTAAACATTATTCCTTATCCAAAGAACCAAAGATGCCCCAAGCCTGTTTATCATTCAGTGCAATATAATAATTACAGAATGTCACCATTCAATTTATTTATTTGTTTGTTTTTGGTGGGGGAAAAGATGAAATGACATTGAATAGTGACTGAAACTGTCATTCTGACTTACATCCCCTTTTGTGTTGGACTGGGGAAAGCATGTGGGTAAGTGACGACATCATTTTTATTCATTTTACTTACCAATTACTGCAAAACTGGGTATTTTCTTCGGCCATAGTCTTTGTGAAAAAGAGAAAACTCATTCAACACATGCCTCCATGAAACTGTTTCTGGACATGCCCTTAATAAAATATAACGTTAACAGATGGTATGGTAACGGGAAAGATACACGGTAACGCTAGTGAAACAAATATTGTACTTCGTTCTCATTTGGTGAAAACGAAACCCACTAAAAGGGTATCTGCTATGATGGACATACTAACATTACACACTTACCTTATTAGACCTTTTTAGCGACCACCTGACGCTGTTGTTCCGCTAGAGAAGTAAAACTGCTCGCTCGCTAATACTTTTCGTTCTTATAATCAGCCGTGTAACGTTAGGCATTCAATGAATTATTCGGTGAACAGTAAATGTTGTTTTGTCAACACATCAGAATAGGCACAAAGGCATTTTAAACAAATGCTCTGAAGTCTGATTAGTTTAATCTAACGTCAGACGCCTGGGCTGCCATCTCGAAGAGTATCCATTGCTGGTCAGCTATAACGCTCACTACAGTATTGGTCATGAGATACGAGTCAGTAGACTCTGTAAATCTACACAGAAACAAGTAAGAAACTACTACTGGCCTGTGGTAGATGTGTGCCAACTACCGCAATAATCAGTCCTGCTTTCGTTTCGTGACACAACAGTATCAACAAGAGGCGGTCTCCGTGAAAACAGCAACACTGTGACAGATGGTGACGGAGATATTAATATTTCCAAAATAAAAGTTTTATTTTTCAGTAATTTCAGTAATGGTGGGAAATATGATGCGTTTACATTTGACGTGGATTATATACAGGTCCTTTTAAAAAAAATAGCATATTGTGATAAAGTTCATTATTCTCTGTAATGTACTGATAAACATTAGACTTTCATATATTTTAGATTCATTACACACAACTGTGAGTAGTTCAAGCCTTTTATTGTTTTAATATTGAGGATTTTGGCATACAGCTCATGAAAACCCAAAATTCCGATCTTATTAGCAAAATTAGCATATTTCATCCAACCAATAAAAGAAAAGTGTTTTTAATACAAAAAAGGTCAACCTTCAAATAATTATGTTCAGTTATGCACTCAATACT
>JAUMHQ010000053.1:5985467-6025341 GCA_032361165.1 Enteromius paludinosus | reverse complement strand
CTCCTTTAAATGTTGGGCAAGCATGACCATCACCGCTATATTACCAGGTACTCCCAGAGCACAGCACAATCCCAGAACAGTGCTGGATACTAGCTCCTCCGCTGGGGTCCAGACAAGCAGAGAGCTGTTAGAAATGTTCTGGTACTCCATCTTCACCTGCCAGTTGCTGATGTGAGTGGAAAGGTTTGGCTAGCAATAGCTAAGGAAGAGGTCTGGTTTTATTCTCGGTCTGGAACGTAAGATGTGGTTTTTCACACATCACTTCCTTTTTTTATTTCATACATGTCAAGTCAAGTCACTTTTATTTATATAGCGCTTTTAACAATACAGACTGCAGCAAAGCACTGAACATTATCAAATAGAAGAACAGAGTGATGGTAATGTATAATGACGAGAATTAAGTGATGTTTATAAACAAAGTTTCAAGAGGAGCGCGCACGTATGATTAGCCGCAGCTGGCCCGCATTATCGAATTAATCCAAACTTCGTCCCATCCAATCAAACCTTCCAGCCTCCTCCTTAAATAAGATCACTTCCTTCCCTTCCTTATCTCGCATCCCTCCTCCACCCCTTCACCACCTAATTCCAGTCTTCCTACACGAAGGGTTCGAGCCGGACGCTGAGCTCAACCCCCCCGGACAGCACGCCAAACATGCTTAAATTTATTATCATGAGGAAGCATGAACTCGTGAAACTATTTATTTATCAAATGCAGAGACGGTCTCTGTAGTCAAGACGACCATAATCACTAGAAATTAGGTGTCCCCAACTAAGCAAGCCAAAGGCAACAGCGGCAAGGAACCAAAACCTCACCCATGAGAGAATGGAGGAAAAAACCTTGTGAGAACCAGGCTTAGTTGGGGCCAGTTCTCCTCTGGCCGGACGCCCAGCACCTAATTTCCAGTTCAATTTAAACACGTCAGATTGTGTAAAGGACTTCTAGTTTGTGTGTAATGCAGTAATGTATATTTGGGAGGGTGCACAGAAGTCTTTCAACCTTTTTGCCTAGACAAAAAGTTATCTTATTGATTCAAATAGAGGACACCCCCCATCCTTTTTTTTTTTGAAGATGTACTTTTTGCACAAAGCCCATAAAAACAGTATATATGTATATAAATGATCAGGATCAGAAATTAAAATTTTTTATTAGGTAGTCTTGCTCTCCAAGCAATATCCTTTTTTTGTCCACTCTCTGTATTAATGAGAAGTGTGTCATAAATCCCGGGGTGCATGCAGATGGTTACAGTAATGCACTCCACGTTGCCTGGCAAGAATTTACATTCAATTGATGTCCACTTGCATCGTTGCGTTGACTTTGGTGTGCGCACCATTAGATTTGCTGGCAGTAAAACGTGCCAGTCAGGAAGCTCTGAAGTTGTTGTTGAATTGCACTGTCACTTGTTTAATTTGCTGCCCTCATGATTTCCCTCATTATAAACAACACAGTACAGACAGACACAGTGTAAATAAAATAATCATTTTGTATAGCCTCAGTGATTATTACAGGAGTTTTTGGATAACTTGCTAGAGTTATGGACCAACATCAACTATACCTGCATACTTGTGCATTTCTCTGCTTGTAAACAAGCCGCAGTGCATCCAGGCCGTCAGAACTTCGGCTCCAGCAGCACCACACACGTACTTGTTTTGACGTTACTACCTTGCATTGTTATTAATCCGGAGACCTTTTTGTTTATTCCTAAATTGGTGAAGCAAAACTTCAGATGTCTCTACTCAATCTCTTGTTTATAGGTGGTAGGTTATGAATTATAGTATGATTGTCTCATTATTCCTTGAAGGGATCAACCATGTAATTAAGAGACAAAAAAATATCTAAACTTTAAAGGGAACAGGCTCAGATTACTATTTTGCAGGAAACCTATCTGGTTTAAAAAAAACAGATAAGGGTAGTTGGGTTAGCTTTTCAGTTCCACTTTCAAAGTATTCATTTTTAGGTTTGGGGATATGATGAAAGGTTCAGGAGGATGTTACGTTCTTATTATAGGCCAGGTTTTTGGAAAAAGGATCCTTATCAGACGTCTGTATGCTTCAAATACATTTGAACCTTTTGTTTCTGAATTAAATGCAAACGTATCATCATTTTTGTTAATGAAAAAGTGACAAGAGTAACTTTCAAAGAAAATTATTTGTCTCTCTGCCTCACCATAGCTCCCTTATGGAGTGTATCCGTTCACACTACAGGTGCTAGGTTTTATGGTTTTAGTTCTAGGGTCTCCATTTGGGGGAACTAAACTTAGCTGAAATTAGCCCAAAACTGTTCTGTAGGAAATACACTGATTAGCCAAATGCAGGAAAAGGGGCAAATACAATATCATGAATACTTTAAAAAAAAATTGATAGCTTTGGATAGTTTTTTTCAGTTTTGTAGAGATGGTCATATATAATTTCACCTTTTTAGCTTTTATTATTGTGTAATGTAGCTATGTGAGCATAAACAAGATATGCAATGTTACGAAGCTCAAAGTTAAATGCAAAGGGAGAAATAGCCTTTTACTGAATTAGCATAGCATCACCTAAAGCGAACAGCTGTTAAGGGACTTCAACAAAATACTTCAAGGTTAGTGACATCATAAACTTAGATAAACCCAGCCCCCGAGGCCATGCTGCGCTGCTTTAAAGAAGAAGGAAAAAACGATTTATGCACATAAAAAGCTATTCATATACTGTATAAACTGCAATTCTTTCTTCTAACGATTATAATACATTTACAAGTTTCAGAATCAATGTTCTAAAGCAGCAGTTCTCAATCCTGTTTCTCGCTTCTCCCTACTCACACACATTATGCTCTGCATCTCTCATTCAGATCAGCTCAGCTCAAATGTATGCTGTTCCAAGTGTACACTTATTTTCACATAGTGCTAAACATGGACATGCACCTCATAAACACAATCAAGCCTTTGAAAAAAAAAACATTAGACCACCCCTTTAAATACTTTTCAGGAGTAAGATGATAAATACTTTTTAATTTGCAATTCTGTTTGTTGTACTATGTACTACAAACATGAGTTTCCAAGGCAAAACGAGTAGGACTATGCTTCTCCTGGTTTCCATTCCTGCATTAGTGTCACCCCAACACTTAATTAACTCGGCATGGCCAATAAAAGCAGAAGTTCAGAGGTCACAAGTGGGCCCCTGTAAGGTACACACCCCAGCTCTCAAGGTCAGAAAATGGTCCAAAGTTGAGAACAGTGCAGTTTCTCCCAGGAGACCGAGAGTATCTAATGACACCTCAGCAGGATGCTGGATTGGTACATGTCTGTAAAAAGGGGCCCTGAGGTTGCTTAGGTCGTTTCTCTTCTTCCTCTGCTGCATTCTAATTGGACAGGTGGCAACAAGTGGTCTGAATGCACAAACATGTGAAAGGTAAAAGGGTGAAAAGCAAGGTCAGATGGGATTGCTCCATGTGCAGTGGGTGGACATTGAGAGCCACCATGTTATGGTTCATGACTGCAAAATGTTTACACTGAGCACTTCAGTGATATTAGACATTACTAGTTAGGCTAAAATCTCCAGTATGTTTTCTCCTGTGACCAGTATTTCATTATGTACATAAATTATTGAAGCCAGTAATGATGCAATTTAAATCAAACAGAGAGCACCGTTTTGTTTTTTTTTGTTTTTTTTCGAGGAATAGTCTCACCAGTATGCAGATCACGAAATGAACACTCTTAAGAGTCTTTAAAGACAGTGTTTATCTTCTATAGAGTGAATTTCATAAAATCAATGGTTCCTTAAGCGTGCAGAATCCTGTCAAACTGTAACATTTGGAAAATGAACAGCGATCCTTTTATAAGGTAGAGAAAAGGCTCATTTTCTACTTTTTACCCTCATCTGGCAGTGCCTAAATTTACTATAGACACTAGAAGCTCCAACATAGAAATTCCTTACAGAATGGGATTCATTTGTCATTTTTAAGATTAGAAGCATGGCAAGAAAACTAGCATGCTTGCGTGGCAGAAAGGAGTGAATTATGAGGCTATCAGAGGTTTATCCATCGCAGTTTTTCAGGATGGGCAGCTCACAGAGCTCATGGAAACTTGTCTCTGTGCTTGAGAGTAGAAATATTTATACCTATTGAGATGACTGCCCGCTGAAGGTTGTCAGTGAATTTGTATTCCACAGCGGTCTGTACATAGGTTTTTATTGTAGCGTAGCATTGCGCAAATGGTCTGTGTCAGAGTCTTTCAAAAATATTTTAAAGCATCATAAGTAAAGTAAGGAGCTTGTTTGTGCTGTGCCTTCTTTTGGCCATAGTTGAAGAAAAAATCCAATATGGCAGAGAAGAAATGTTAATTATAAATGTGGCTACTTTATTTGAACATTCAATCATCGCTATTAACTTTTAACCGTGTGTTTCGCCTCAAACTCATAATTTGATGCTTATTCATAGTTAGTGAGCATGATTTCACCAAGTGTTCCTGGATCAACATCCTTGTTGATCCTGGAACAACATTCTAATCAACAGAATTGAGGAACAACATTCTAATCATCAGAATTGAGGAATCATTTTTCTGGAAATATCTGTTTTAGGCTTATACGTAATCATGGTTAGGTGCTTCTACGCCCTTGTTAATCAGCTATCATTTCCAACTGATTCTAGGCAACAATTTTGGGTAGGGGTAGGTTTAAGAATAAGGATTGGGAAAAGTTTATATTTTTGGACAGTAAAGTTGATCCAGGATCATGTCTTACTTGGCAAAATCACGGTTACGGTTGGAGATGTGGAATATGGCCATGCAGAATATGTGCTTTTTAAGTGTTAACAAAAAGACAATTTTAGTAATAGGCATGCTAATAAGCCACTAGTCAATATTGAGTATTGGTCCCTATACTTAAGTGTACTAATAAACATTTCAGTGTAAAGAAAACAGATTTGAATGAATATATTGAATTACTTGAGAGTAACCTTAATTTTGACTGCACCTTTAGAAGGATGACTAGGACTATACAGCCTGTCGACAGCGAGGCTGTGCAGTAGGTTTTGGAACAGAGCTACAGATTTTATGTTACATTTATGTCTTTGCCAGATGCTTTCTTTCTAAAGCACTTCGAAAATTGGCTTGTTCATATAAAACTATGCATTACACACCTTGTGGCGAAATACAGAGCCTGTTGCAGATCTGCTCAGCATTGTACGCAAGGAGTATGACTTTATGAAAAGTTTCGAACCAACTGGAAACTGACAAGTTTTGGCTTTTACTGTAGACTGATTTATTGAAGCAAACCTGAAGTGTTCTGGACCACCAGATGCTTGGAATGTATAGCTGGAACACGGCAGTGAAAGTACTTTCATAAAGAATTGAAATGATAGTTCTAAAACATGTCTGTAGAACACTAGTCTCTTTTTATCTCGGTTCTGCTTGAATAGCATTTTGATCTACATTTCCCGTTACAAGTAATTTTACAGAGCATCAAGCAAATAAAAGATATGACTTTCATGGTGATTTAATTTGGAGAACTTTGTTGTCTTCATGTAGCCCTTTAAGCTTGGCTATCATCTTATTCTCTTAACAATGAATCCATTCTTTAGCGGTTTTATAACTTAGCGGAGGTTCGTGTGGTTAGATGTAGAGGAGGCTCTGTCTCTAAACTCCCTTGATCACCAGGCTTTATTTTCCTTTCAGGAACACAGCTACTGTGAGACAGGAGGGCCCCTCGAAAAGGCTGTGTTTTTCTTGTCAACGGCTACTGTTTTTGTTCGTGGGGCTTGTGTTCTCGCTGATCGAGCGTTGCTGACGTGGAGAGGCATGGTGCTAAATTAAGAATTTCCCTTCACATCTGCAAAAGCCTGCGAGAAAGGGGAAAATCGTTCAAAAAAGCAGGAACTCAATATGGCTCTCATTAGGAAGTGCATTATGAAGGGGTTTATTGCATGTCTGCAGTACGTTCGGCTTGGCGCAGACAGTCGCACAGATGTTAGCACTTTGTCGTGTATTGCCGCCTATGTTGACTATGATAGGAAGCTTGATCTTCATCAAGTAACATGCTTTGTCTTCACAGCTACTGAGAAAATTTATTTATTCCCTTTAGTCTTTGCACTATGGGATATTGAGGAGTAGACAGGAAATGTGGAAAGAGGTAGAACAGGTCCGGGAAGCGGCACAGGTCAGATCCAAACCTACGTTCCCGTGAGCATGTGCACCACCCACTGTGCCACAGCTCCAGCAGCTACTGAGGAAATTGAAGGGGACATGGAAAACACAACTCAAAAAGTGGGTCATTTAGAAATAAAAAGGGACGCCTGTTTTAAAGAATGGTAGAAATATCAAGAATATAAATGCAGAGAATTCGCAGAACACATGTTCCGCTCCTCTTGTCAGCTCTCGAGAGGTATGAGGACGGAATGGGGACATGGTCTAACAAGGCAAATGGTATGATTGAAGATTGCAAATATGTAAGAAGTTATTTGCAAGTATGGGTTTTTGTCTTTAGAATAGGCTTCTCCTTTTAGATAACACTTTAGCAGTGTCGAGGAAGGTAATGTGAAAATACAGTGAAGCTACTATTTTGATGTAGTCAATATATTTACATAAAACAGTTGTGCTCATAAATTTACATGCCCCTTGCGTATACAAAATGGTCATGATTGTAACAAAGAGGGATCATAAAATTGCTACAACAAAAAAACCTGAATTTATAAAAAATGACCCCGTTCAAACGTTTTGAATCTTAATACTGTGTTGTGTTGTTTCCTGGATGATCCACGACTGTCTTTCTGTTTTGTGGCGTCTGTTCATGACTCCCTTGTTGGTCCTGATCAGTTCAAATGCCTGCTGTTCATCAGAGAAATCCTCCAGCTCCTGCACATCCTTTGGTTTTCCAGCATCTTCTGCTTATTTGTACCCTTTCCAACAGTGGCTGTAAGCTTTTGAAATCTATCTTTTCACATGGAAGACAAATAAGGGACTTAAGTATGATAGCTATTATTATATAAGGTGAAAACATTTACTGATGCTCACAAAGGAACTGCATATTATGCATATATAATATGTAAATGCATACGTATTGGGTAACACTTTATTTTAAGGGTCCATAATACTGCATTAGTTAAGCATTAATTAATGGTTAATTTGTTCACAATTAAGCATTAGTTGAGCAAAAACACAGTAGTAATCAATGATTAACCTAACATTTTAAGGACCCGAATTATGCATTAGTTAAGCATAAATATATAGTAAGGGCATATTAGTATGTAAAAACATACATATACACACACATATATATATGTTTGTGTGTCTTAATAAGTTGTTAATAATGGATAAAATGTGGTTTCTGTACATTCAGTTGATTATTAATTCCTAGCTTATTTTTGTATATAAATAAATGCATAAATGCGTTTGGTTATAATCTTTAAAATTACTAATTAATTGTAAATAATGGCTAATATGCCCTTACTATATATACAGATAATCATTAGTTATATACGTGTTCATGCTTAACTGATGCATAATTGTTAATCATAAATAACCAGTTTATTTATGCTAACTAATGCCTAATTCAGCCCCTTAAAATGTTACAGTAGGTTAATTATTAATTACTAGTGTGCTTAATTGTGAACAAATTAACCATTAATTATATAATAATGCATCTTTCTGGCCCCCTAATCTGAAGTGTTACCAAGTATGGTATATAATTATAACATCCCCATTTAACTACACTTTCTTTCTTCTGCAGAACACAAGAGAGGGTAATTTTAATGAACACCTGGTTGGAAGAATTCCTCTCTTTTTTTGGTGTTTGGCAAACTAAAAGGTGCTTTTTATCATTTTTGGGGGAGTTAAATATCAGCCTTTTGTTCACCAGAACACAAAACACACCTGGCAAATAAATAGAGAGCCACATACACTTTTTTTCTCTTTACTTTTGTGAGCTTTATTAATCTAGTGAATCCCAGTTTTCTGCTATTGTAGTTTATTCACCCAACCGAATGTCTCCTATTGTGTTCCACGGAAGATGCCATACTGATTTGAAATTAAATGAGAGTGAGTAAATGAAGACAGAGTCTTTTTTCAGTGAACCCTTTAAGTTATCCGCATTGCTATTTTCATTTAGTTGAAAACCGCTTATTACTTTCAACACCTTCTCTTAATTTGTACAGATTACCTCTATGTATTTATTTAGTTCTCCAGACGTTGCCTACAGACAACGTTACACCTTTTAAAATAACTCTCCGCTTTGATCATGTCACTAACATAGTTTTACAGGGTCATGCACCTACACTGGCACCTGGAACACGTCTGTAGTTTGCATGGTAGGATGTTTTGTACATGATAATGACAGTTATTTAGTGGATTCACTTCTGTTTTGGAGGTCTGAAGTAGAGGCGTTCAAACAGTGGCATTGAATTATATAACAGAAGGAGGCTGAGAAAAGCAAAGGACAGCATAAGTGGTCCCTCTGTGGTTCTAGGAAGCAAAAGAGAGAGAGACATGTTGAATAGAGGCCTAGACACCTCTACAGCATGGTGAACTCATTTTGCCTCTCTCCTGGATGCGGTAATAGATTGGGGATTTCGCAGGCCCAAAGCTGTGAGTGCTCCGGCACTAAATTTTGTTTCAGTTACTCTGAGAAGAAATGGTTTTCATAGAGGACAGCTCGAGTCAATTTCCCTCTGTCTTGAAGCCTTGTGGGATTTGTGTGAGGTAACAGTGTTTGCGTGAAACATTTGTTTCTCCTCATCTTGAATCTGAAACCTTGGGATGTTGTTAACAATCGTCTCGAAAGAAACTGGTAAATGGAATAAAAGTGTAGGACTTTGTAAGTGCATAATGAATGAAATGCCGGCCTACAGACAGAGGAAGTCAGGAGAGACATTGATGGATAACTAAAGGTCTCAGTAAAAGCCTGTAGCATAGCACAATGCTTTGTATAAACATACATAAAGTAGCAGGGGTTCACCTAGTCTGTGAAATGTCTGCAAACCTTCTGGCAAGCCAAAGGAGGTCATGACCTCGGAGGGAAAACAAAGATGTACTGTTTGCTATGTATACACTCTGACTCTTTCGTTTAAGACTATTAGGGTTGAAGTTTGTTTATTTTTGCTCAGATACTGCATTAAAGAAATACTCTGAACATCTGCTAAATTGAAACAACTAATTTTATGCTTAATGCGCTTTAATTTTATGGAGGTATAGTGCTGAAATCCTATTGAAGACATACTGAAGTATATTTGATTGTGTTAAAGTTCACCTTTTTGAAGAAAACATCAGGTACCCTCTAAATATCTTGCATCATCAATAGTGACATTAAAACACATTTAGGCTTAATATTAAGACTCCAAATAAAGTTTAATTATGATTTTTATGTCAGTCTTGAGCGATATCTCAGTAAATATGTTAATTGATTTTAACTGTACTTGGTATGAGTACCAGTATATTTAAAGTATTTTACATATATTTTACTAATGAAGCTTAGGGTTTCATGAAAGTACTTTAATTTTAATGTGAAAAAAAGTGTATTACTAGAACCAAAAATTTTTGTAATTTCCATATGGCACAAAAGCTTTTGGCTCGTACTGAATCTGGGATATTCTGTTAGACTTAATGTTAATAAAGTCATGATTTCGCTTCGTCTCTGTGTAGTTTTAAAACTCATGGCATGTCTGGTCTGCTTATTCACAGAGAACAAACTAATGTCTGTAGACATCTTGTTGAACTCTTAATTGGTGCCATGCGCACTGACCCGTGGTAGCAAGTGCCCCTGTTCTACGCGGGATTGACCTCAAGAGGAAAGATAAATAGTGAGAAAGGTCATAGATCTCCATTTCTCTTTCAATCCCCAACTGTCTTCTGGAATCCAGAGAGCTGCAAAAAGATACCTTTTCAGGTTAACAGCTTCCTGAGCCAGTTTCAGCTGCTAGACCACTGGGTAATCTCTGCTGGCTCAATATGTAAATACAGGTATAGCTTAGATGGACTTACTGAACTGAGCAAGCCATATGTTTGTAATATGTCAGAATTCAACACCATTATCACATAGCTGACATTGTATCCAAAACGTGAGAAATTTAGGGGAACTGTATCATTTTCTGTCTGTCTGCCGTGCACCCGGATAAAGTTGAGCCTGTGAAATTGTCCATTTACCCCTTAACTTTTTGAAACTTGATCATTTCCAGATGTCACTACGGTTCTAGCCCAGAGCTATAGCAACTAGAATGCAAATCACATACAAGCACATCAACACACAGTATTTGTGTTTTTCAATCCGAAATTTCCTTGTAGAAAAATATGAGTTTATTTCTGAAAGATGATGGATAACAGCTTAATTTCTCTTCTGTAGAGGGACAATTCTGTACAGCGTTGTGACAGTCTGTCATCGTGACAGTGCCTTGCAGACACTGAAATGATGCCCTTACGAAAGGACACAAGGAGTGAAGACGCATATCTACGTGAATGCATTAGTAATTGCAGGTATTCTGGTTCTTGCATATGCACATTTAAACACATTTTCTTTATATAGACACAGAAATGTGCCTTATTAGCATACGGACAGCATGTAAAAGGTGTTTTATGAATTAAACATACAAATATTTTAGATGATTTTAAGTCATGATAACTTTTCATTTTAAATGTAGTACTTTACATATAGCCATTTTCCAGTCTTTGCTGTCACATGATCCTTTAGAAATCATTTTAATATGCTGATTTGATGCTCGAGTAATGTTTCTTATACATGCTGACAATGGATATGCTGCTTAATGTTTCTGAGGGAGCTGTTACCTATTTAGAATTATTTGATCAAATGAACAGCATTTATTTCCCATAGACATTTTCTGTAAGGTAAAAATAATTAAATAAAAAGTAATGTCATAATTTATAATGTAATATAAGAAATTCATAGAGTTTAATATTTTTAATAAAGGTATACATACAGTATGTAAAGACGTTTTAAGATGCTGCCAGTGTGTGAGAAGTGTGTTATAATTCTATGCTACAGCGTCTATACAATACTGTACAAAAAGGGTAACACTTTTTTACGGTAACACCTACTGTATTAGTTGCTTATTAGCATGCATATTACTAGAATATTATCCATTTATTATTGCTAATTAAGCACATATTAATGTCTTATTTTACATCCCTAATCCTACCCAATACCTAAACTAAACATCTAACTTAATAAGCAGCAAATTAATCATTTATTAAGAGAAAAGCCGTTGTTAATATAATAGTTAACAAATGTTACCTATTCTAAAGTGTATGTTTAAGCATTATTTACGTAATATCATACATCAAGCTGGACTTTTAACATGAAATAGCGCACATGTTTTTATGTCCAATCATATTTTGTTTGAATCAGGATTCATGTTTTGTACTTCAGTACTGAGAATCCACTGGAGACATCATTAGACTCAGTCTAGCGTGAGGATGGGTTTCAGAGGCAGTTGTATCGATTATCTTTTGCAGTGTTCTTTCATTACATACCAAATCATTCCTACAACATCTACTCCTTAGTTTCTTTTTCTCTTTCTTTCTTCCTGTCTCTGTATTTCTGAAAGCAGTCTATGGCTCCAGGCCTGAGCTTTTAAAAGCTCTCAAATCTGGAGCAGGAACACTCCAGCTGGGTCACGTTATTGTTGCGCTTCCCATATTTCCAAAATCGCAAAAACTGTCAGAATTAGAAAAGCATGCTGGCCATAGGATATGGCCCATGGAATATACTTAATATAATGTGGATAATAGTTTAATATAATAGTGGATACAATTTCTTGAGGATTTATTATTTGTTCAAAGCAATCCGTTACTAATGTCATGTTTTGAAATCGAATGAAGAAACTGTGATATAGAACCCTTCACGGAAAATGAAATTCAGAATCAGCCTTGCCATCGCTTCAGTCCTTTTGTGACTTGGACTTAAATTCAGGCTGAAGTCTGTTCGCCAAATGTGAATGGGGAGCCTGTGAGGAAGTCTTTTTGTCTCCAATGAAATAATGAAAAACGGCGCTTAAAATCAGCTGAGCAGTGATGTCACCGGGGAAGCCCTGACCTCAGACAGAGCCTGAGGATGGGAGCCCAGCCGCCTGGAACAGAGCACTATTGTCCATGCGTCACTGTATCGAGACTTGTCTGGTGGTGGCTTCAATTGGATTGCACCGGTCCTTTTTCGATGAGTCAGTTTTTCTGTGGTATTGGCCTCTCTTTTTCCACAGACAGTTTACTTAAGAACTTGCTTGCACAAGAAAGAATGAATGAACAGACTATGAGTAAGGAGCAGCAGAAGTCATAAAAATCCAGAGCAAGCGTAAAAGAGACAGAAAGAGACAACTGCATTTGCTGCTTGTGGTGATTGGGACACATTCCAGTGGTGCTCTGCGCCTGTGATTAGAACCCGAAAAAGCAGCTGAGAATAAATCACCTGGCCTTCGCATGCAGTCCTTTCTTTGTTCATGTTTGTTTTCGCCCAAGCATAAATATATATGGTATATAAACTTGAATGCAGAAGCATTCCATCCTTATTTGTTTCTCACTTCATGGCCGGTTATGCAACTATGTTTGGATGCTTAGTTCACTGACAGTGATCCAGCTTGCTTTCAAGTTTAGTGAAAAAGAATGTCTTTTCTCCTGGCATCATGGCAACACACACAAAGGTTTGTTTTGAAGCAAAGCAACAGTCTATATCTCAGGATGAAGTCTAAGATAGAATCAAAACCTATTTATCTGTCAGACACAGGAGCCAAAAATCACTTTAGTAATTGAAAGAGATGGCAGGAAATGGGCAGTCAGCTAGCGTTGTTATTGGATGCTTAAAGAGTGTTACAGTGTCGTTCAGTATGGGGTCAGTATAATTATTTTTTTTTTTATTAAGGATGCATTAAATTTCATACATTATATGATCACAAGCTTCAAACATGACACTGAATACTTCTGTTTTTACTAAAATAAATGTATTCTTTTGAACTTTATATTCATCAAAGAATCCTTTAAAAAGAATATTAAGCAGCCCAACTGTTTTCAGCATTTGGTGATAAGACATCATAGAGAACCAAATGTCAGATATTTCGAAAATCATCATAATGTGCCAAATATTATCAGTCTTCTCACTGATTTCTGAAGGATCTTGAGGCACTGAAGACTGGAGTAATGGCTGACAAAAATAATTTCACTAGCACAAGTATATGTAACATAAAAAAAAATAAAAATTGAAAACATTTAAAATGTTTTAAGTTACAATCTTAGTACAATTTCACCATATTTTAATCAGATACATTGAGCCTTGATGAGCAATTAAAAAGTCATTTTTTAAAAAGCATATATATCATAAATGTAATAAAATTCATAAATATAATTTATTATAAAATCTAATACATTTTATATGAATTTTGAATGTTGTGGGTCATCATAGGTGGAGGCTGAACCAACTCTGGGGTAAGGCTAAAAGCAGCCACCTCTTAAACCTCTGAATTTGGGACTAAATTTGAATTTAATGTGACAATATTGACTCATCTGAACGCCTCTGATTGGACATTACAATCTTAAGCTCAACAGAATTCTGTTTGATTGGTTAAAATGCGCAGCACTGTAAAACGCCTAAAATGAAATACTTTTAAGCAGATTTGAATTTAATGCCACAATCTGCACTGTCTATTCATATTCACTTTGTTAGCAACAGATCTAATAGATTATGGCCCGGTTTCACAAACAGGGCTTAGCTTAAGCCAGGACTATGCATTAGTTAAATAAAGATATTAAAGCAACTTTCACAAAAATGCCTTATAAGAAAATATTACAGGTGTGCATCTTAGGGCAGAACAATGACAAAACAAGCTTGTTTGCACAAACAAGCAATTTAGTCTCGGACTAGCTTAAGCCTTGTCTGTGAAACTGGGGGTTAATTTGTTTTGTTTTGTCCAATTTAGTGGCATTTTTGCCTCAAGTCCCTGCTTTCCAAACACTCTGCCTATGTTGGTCATTATACTTTTCAGGTCACACAAACACCATAAAGTATCGACAAAATAGTCAGCTGGACTTGTCTGTCAAATTCCGAGGCTCCTGAAGCTACATGGTAACATTTAGATATCAGTCTCCATTTATTGAGTTCCCAGAGGGAATGAGATGGGTTTCTGACAACAGCTAGGAGATAGAGTACAAGAAAATTTTCTATTATAGATTGGGTGGTGTTGTAATCAGCTAAGTAATCGGCCAAGTCATTGTCACTGATTCAGATTTGACCCTCTTCTGGTCAGCTATGCTGTATAATGTCACAGTGTGCCACATATTACTGTAATTATGAATGCCATGACGAGCAAGATCTTCAAAACATTGACAGTGGCATATCCTAATAATGATATTAGCTAAAACAGAAGAGACAGACAAAACAGAAAAAGTAAGAGAAGCCTGGTTCTAATGATCAGAGAATTAACCTGTATGTAACAAGATACTCTATACAAGAACTCTATATATTTAAATACCATGTATTTCTTAGGTTTTTGTATTAGATCTAATAATTTCTTATCAGCATGAAGGGATTAGTTGACTTGGAATCAAAGAGACAGGATTGATTTGCCACATCCAGCCCAAACTCAATCTCCCACTGTCACGAGTGTGAAAGTGTCCATATGCTGCCACTACAACCTGCACTGTATGTGCTCTCAGTTTGGCTCTTCTGCACGCTGTTATCATTAATCTGTCTTCAACTTTCATTGAAATCACTGTTCACTCAATCAATAGCATGTGTTTCATTTTCACTAGAGGAGGGCTTCGATGATAATGTCAACCGTGATGATCCTTAGACACACGACTTGCTTGCTCGCGTTTGGTTCTGTCACTTGTTTGCCCGTGAGTCTTCAGATTTGTAAAAATCCTCCAACCCAGAACAAACAATTATAGAGAATCTTTGTTGAGCTGTTAGAGATGTGGGTTGACAGGGAAGAGATGTCACCCATGGACACGCAGAATGTTGCTGGCAATTACAATGAAACTGGGTCATTCCCCACGGCTAGTTCAATACATAATTACGCAGAAACGCCTCGATTCGGCCTCTATCCTTACAGGCTCTGTGGCGCACTCACGTAGGAGTCACGCCTGGAGTGAGAACATTTGTGAGAGGTCCAGCTGTGCTTGTGCTCAGGGATGATTTTCACTTGAAGTACCTCTGCCCAATTATGGGCCATTTAGCTTTGTGGCATTAACGTCTGGAGTTCTCTTTTCTGTGCCAAGACTCAGATTACTGGGTTAAGTTACCCTAATAAATAAATCACTGTAAGATTTTTTTTTTACTCCAGAAAATTAGCCCTTTACAGAAAAAAAATCCTTTTCTTTTAAGATTAATATATTGAGGAGAGTGAGGCAAGCTGTGCCACTCTTTGCTCACTCAAGGAAGGATAAATGGGTGTCGACTATATATAAATATAGTAATGCATTTGCTATAATTATATGTAGTAGACCTCCATTTAATTTTAATAGCTACTAATTATATTTTCATTCATTACATGCTATATTCGCAGTGAAATGTGCATTACTAAATATTTTAACAGTAGTATTTACTGTTTTGAAAAATTATATTTATATTTTGTGCCGTCAAACTATTAATCACCTTTAATTGGATCCAAAATAAAAGTTGTTTACATTATAATATATGTGTGTAATTTTTATTATGTATTATTATTATTTATTATGTTTAAATATATAAACACATGCATGTATATATTTAAGAAAAATATATATTAAATGTATGTAATATAAAATATAAATTTATAAATGTGTATGTACAAGTAAATATTTTGGTAACACTTCAGAATTGGGGTCCAGAATAATGCATTAGTTAAGCATTAATTAATGGTTAATTTGTTTAATTGTGAACAAATTAACCATTAATTAATGCTTAACTAATGCATTATTCTGGACCCCTATTCTGAAGTGTTACCAATATTTTCAAAATATGTTTATGTATTAATCTACATTCTAAATTTACACATTACACATACATGTATTATGTAAACAAAAACTTTTAGTTTGGTTGTGATTAACTGCGATTAATCGTTTCTAATTTTAATATGTCCTTATTGTACATTTGAGCAAATTTCCAAAAGTTTATTTTTACAAACCATACAGACATAAGGACTCTAATTGTAACTTATTCAGACAGAGGCAGCTATTATTTTCTACCTGGGAAGTATGAGAAACACCATCTGGTTTGAGTATCCTTTGACCTTTGATCTGTTTTGGAAGTGCACATCTTTGAGAATTTAAGCACTTAAACTCACTTCCTTTTCCATCGTTTAACAGGAGCCATGACAGGACAAGAGCCATAACATCTCCCAGTGATTAAAAATCTCTCCCAAGCACAGTATGGCTGTTGATAACAGAAGCTGCGAACATTTATCTGAAGCAGATGTGGCTCTAGGCGTAATTATCTTTATTGACCATTATGTAAAAAGAACCCTTGCCGAGTTAGAAATCCCATTTGAGATGGTTTTCGTTTCTGTTCTTTGGCTTCAAGTTAACTGTTATCTCTATACTAAAAGCAGAGTAAACTTAAAAGCCCAGTGTATTAAAATAATCAGTCTGACCTTACACAAGATTTCACTGCACAGGATGAACATGTGTGCCGGTACTTGTACTCAACAGCATGAAAAATAGCTTTCTTTTAATAATTAAATTACCTTTCCCTGCACTCCACTTTAAAATGATAATTCACTCAAAAAAAAAAAAAAAAATACTTTTCTGTGCCTTGAATGTGATAGTTCTGTTGCTCACTATTCAAGAAATCTCATGGATTTCATCAGAAATATCTTATCTTAATAACTTGTGTTAAAGGTCTTACAGGTATGGAGGGACATGAGGGTTAGTAACCTTCAGAATTTTTATTTTTGGGCGAAATATTTCCTTAACAGCCTTGACTGCGTTGCAAAATGGACCCACTTATCAGTTTATTATCCTTCTTATTGTGTAAATCATGTTGGTCATAAAAGTATCAATGTCTTAAATCCTGCATGTGAGATTTCAGGAATACTGCCCCCAAAAAAAGACACATCCTTTAAAGAGAGCCTAATAAACGATATTTAATGTCACACATCAGTAATGGTAAACAGACAGCTGCTTAGCTCATTCATATTGTACTTCATTCACCTCTGCAGTCCATCTTTTGATGGGAGAGGAAGTGAGCTTAAATTGTCAAATGTTTCAGCCCCTCCGTTATGGATAGCAAGCTGAGCTTTTCTAAAGTGTTCACATCTGTTTCATACATTATAGGATCACGTGAACACGTGAGTTTGATAACTTGGAGATTGTATTTTAGAGGTAGTTGATTAACTAAGAGAAAAAATCAGCAAGAATTATTTGGACTGTTTTTGCATATTAGTTCTGAATTGAATCTCACAAGATATGCTTATCTCTTTAAAGAGAATATATGTTTTTCAACTTATATTTGGCATACTGTTCATTACCATCAGCTATTTATTTCCGCTCATTGCTTAGCGAGACCCATTAGTAATCCAGGTGTAAGTGGACGGCATTTTGAATAAACATAAAAAGAAAAACATGCAACTCTCATATTGTTATGAAGCAGACGGGACACAGATGGTAAGTGAAAGCAGTTTATTATAATGAGTTCAACAGACCGAATGAGATAATGAGGTGAGTAAACAATCTTGAGTAGATTTGAGAGTGTTGTATGAAGTAGTAACCAATCCTATTTCCTTTGTACACATAGATGATAGGATGAAGACGAAGACATAGATGAACGCCACAACCACACACCACAACTCATAGGAGGACACGAGGGAGATGATCGCTGGGAATCTGGAGGAGACAGAAAACAACGAGGAGCCAACAAGGAGATCACAGGTAAGTTCAAACAGGTAAGTATCACAGGTAATATGCTTAGAGTAGCGAGTCCACTTTGTATGATCGAGCTTGGACCTGGAGTGCTGTGTGGTGTGGGTTTTTATGTGAAGAGTCATTAGTGCTGAGATCCCTCACAGGTGTGCAGACAGGTGATGATCATTTGTTAAGTGAAGGTGACTGAGTGAGTAGGTGGAGCCTGGCATGGGCGTAACACTTATAGTTTTGACTATAAGAATTAAATGCGTTGAGCATGAGGCTTGTGTATAAATATTGCTTGCCCAACTTGCTTTGTATTCATTTACAGATACCAGGAAGGCTACTTAATATCTAATCGCAGATGCAGAAAATGAAAGATAACTTAATACTTTTAAAATCGGAACAGATTTTTGAAATACAGTTTTATTGGACATTTTAGTACTGGATATAAATATACATATTTTTTTATTTTTAAATGGATATATAGCAGAAAAATCTAAAATTAGTCTGACAAAGGACAGACAGCCAGACGGAGTTTGGTTGCCAGAGGTGTTTGTTATTGATAGCCCATTGTGAAGTGGCACCTTTTTTTCTGAGTTGACTGACTGGGTCCAGAGTCAGAAGATGATAAAATCTGTGTGCACTGAGAGGCGTGAGGTTAGCTGCACTCTCCTGAGGGTCTTAAAGGGCAATCAGGAGCTGAAAGTGGAGGGGTTGATCTCTGGGGAGCTCCAATTTCCACGTGTACACAGTGCCTCTATTGAGCCCAACTATCCAACAAAGCACCACAAGCCCTCGGCGAGGCAGCAAAGCTCTAAAGTAAGATGGATTGCAGTGTTTCATCAGAGAAAATGATCATTTAAGTGTGTTCAACTTGGACATTTTTAGGATCTGAAATTTATGGAAAAGTTTCAATGTGAACTTTAGGCCTAAGTGAAAGTAATGCATCAAGAAACGTGGTTCGAGTGTCTCTTCAAAACACTCCCTTTAGACAGATTATGTAGTGGTTTCAAGTTTGTTTTTTGTTTTTATTTTAATAAGAGTACTACAATGTGTGTTCAAATAAATCAGATGATAAAAGCAATGGCAGACAATTTGGTTACATTTTACATTACATTATTCAGATGACATAGTTTACAATATACGTCAACGAATTTCTGAAAAAAATACAAGCTTGCCAAGGCTGCATGTATTTGATTGAACAGAAGGATTAATTTCTATGAATCAAACTGACCCCTACATTTTTAAACAGTAGTGTATTTAAAAAAAAGAATCGTGAAATGCAAGGAAATTGCATATTGTTAGCTATTTAGTGATTCTCTAAATCGGTAATTATCCAGTAACGTGAACACTGACATTTTCTAATGTAGTTTCAAATGAAGCTCATTATGTAATGCCGCTATACATAGAGGAATGGCTCTTGTGGTATAAAGTGTTTTTCTATGTGATTTATTATTACATGTGCATTGTACATCCACAGAGCATATATGGGAAACGTTTTAGGGATTTTCTTTGAGCACAGGATTGCGAGGGAGCATTATTCAGCTTGATCTCTGAAAGGAAATTTCAGGAGGTCTCCCCAGGGAACGTGAACTTCCTCCAGGTCGGCAGAGTTCACTGAGGGATGTTCCTGTAGTGTGTTCTCGACAGCACCGTTAGCTTGTCTGATGATGAGGAAACCAGGTTACCTCAAAAATGTACTGCAAAAAGTAGGAGTACGATGTTAAAGGATTATTCATACTCCTGGTATAGCTACTACTCCTCTAAGTGAAAGAAACCCCACACAATTGCTCAAACTGCATCTTCATAGTCATTTAGCCATCAGATTGGCTTTATAGGGCCTAAAGAAGATGCATGGTGATTGTGTAGACATATAATGTTGTCGGTCTGGACAGACATTTATCAGTGCAGTGGAAACTATCTTATTTTTGGCAATGTAGTCACTATTGCCCAAATGCACAACATCTTTTCTTTCACAACAGATGGTGGCCCTTGAGTTATGATGATATCTACTGATGTGCTTCCTGAAATTTCACAGATGCTGTTGTTAAGAGCTGTGAGCTAAAGACTTTGTCTGGTTCATATCTAGTTTGTGTCATCATATACATTTATCTGGCAGCCACACCAGGTTGGATGAGATAATATGCAACATATTAGAAATCTCACGCAATGTGAGTTTAAGTGCATAAATATCCATCGCCTTATTTGATTTTATTGAATTATCACTGAGATCCTAATCATGCTATAAATGTAAAGGGGACAACTGCGAAAACCAGCCTGAATTGATAATTGCTTGAAATTATATGATGATGAGGAAGTGAATTAGTGGTTAAAAAAAAAGTGGTTAATAATCGTAATAACTAAGAAAAGTTTTTTTCTTGAATGGATAAACCTTCGCTCAGAACCGGAGAGGAGCCTTCACTAGATAGGGTTCATTTCTGTGTGTGGGTGGGTTTTAATAGGTATTTCCCTTCAGCTTAGGACTGCCTCTGTATTGGCTACTGGGTATGACTTGTTGAAAGATGAAGAGAGGAAAAGTACACAGATGGAATTGTTATTGCGCAGTGGATGCCATAGCAACAAAGCAAGAGATTGAAAGACAGAAACTCGCTCAATATTTTATTGCAACACAAAGTCCTACTTTTGTTCAGGTATGCCGCATTGCATCAATCAAAACTGACGGTAAGGACATTTGCAGTGTTGCAAAATTCAAACTACCGTTCATCAGAACAATGCATGACAGTTTCCATGCAAATATGATTTTCAGTGTTTATAATAATAAGAACTGTTTCCTAAATACTATATGAGCATAAAATATAGCTTAATTATCACATGAATAAAGCACATAACAAATATAAGTTTGAATTGTAATATTTTCACAGTCTTTTCCAGCAAATAAATGTTACCTTGATTACATTTGATAGAAAAATAAAAACAAATGGCATAACCAACATTTCTTACTAATAGCTATGTGTTTATTTAAATAGTATCAGTCAGTATCTGAAGCAATACACTTGAATGCAGTGATTATAACCTTGTGTAATTGGGTCATATTCAATGACATTATCTTATAAATATGTTAGCACAAATTAGAGATGTCTAAATGACTTATGACCTCATCAGGAAAAGTGATTAAAAACTCTCATAGTATCATGAACAATACAATGCTGATAATCTAATACAGAAGGAGGCCCAAACTGACTTGAATCAGAAAAAAAAGTAGCAATGGCCTTAATCTGAATCGATGAAAACAATTCAGTGAGACAAAATGTTACAGCTAATTTTGGTTTAGACCAGGCTACCCTCTGTCACGCGTTCATTTAATGACATTTCTCAATGAAAAGCTGAAATTGAACAGGATTGAATTTCCTTTCATGCTTTGATTACAATGGGACATTCAGGGGTGAGAGAAGCCAGGAATACGATTCCCAGTGGACTATAGTGTGAATCTCCACCCGTCTATCCGCTCTCAGACATTAATGATCCTCAATCAGTTTAGTCTTACCCTAGTCTCCAGATAAACACATTTCAGTGGCTCATTCATTTTCATGAGTTTGGGAGATAGGCCCTGCTCATTGCAGCTGTCGCTCCTGATTTTTACATATTGCGCTGACACTCTGTCCAACATTATAGAGCACAGGCTCCTATTCAGACCAATTTGACCTAATTTCATCTCTGGTTTCTAGCTGTCTCATGTCTATACAGGTGCAAAATTTGCCATTAATAAGCTAAAGGACTGTGGGCACACGTGCATTTGCCTGCTTCAACCTCATATCCCACAGACGTCTAGAACCTCAAGAGCTTGTGTCCTCTGTTCCCTTGGCAACCAAATAAAAAATCTTAGAAAGGATAACAAAAATGCCATGCACTGGCCAAAGGAGAGATGCTTTATGAGTTTTGGATGGGTGCATTTGAACAAAGACAGAAATATGGTCCTTTTTCTCAGGGTGGGAAAAAAATAACCCTTGACGGTAATACAAGCTGGGCCCCTTCAGATAAGAACCTTCCCCTGTGGTTCAGTGATAGCAGTTTATTAGAATTCTGTGTTACTCCTCAGAGTCAAGATAGGCTGGCAAGGCTTTGAGTAAATAGACTTGATTTTAGTGCTGATACAGGGGATTGGAAAACAAATACATAACGGAATGTTACTGTCATGTAATTGCTGGTAATGAAAGCATGAAAGAATAAGGACTATTAAGGTTACCTTTGCCCCGTGGCTAAAATTCAGCTTTGAAAGGAAATCTGTTCATTTGAAAAGTTTTCATGACTGATATTCTATTCAGTAGGATAAAACAAGGAATATGATCTTTAAAGGCTTTGTATTTATTTGACGAATAGTAAAACATTGTTGCCGTTGCTCATGAAAAAAGCTTTGATCTTCTGATGGGCATTTGTTTCAGAATGGTATTTGGAGAAAATGGGATAGTTTACTCGGAATAAACTAAAGCTTCTTACCCCACATCAAGGGCATAGCCTGGGGAAGCTGAGAGGCTTTGAATATTGGTGTAATAGATATGTTCCTCCAACTCTGGCAGTGATGTATCTCTTGGTAAAGTTTGGTGAGATAATTGAAAAGCTGAACAGACATTTTCCAATGTTTATTTTTGTGGATGCTTTGCTAAGGACAATATTTTCCAGATATGTTATGATTGAGTTATGATTATGGATTTGGCAGACGTATGGCAGATGTATTTGCTGTTGATGTGCTTGCTTCACGCTCTACCAATTGAGCTATAGTCAACAATTATTCCTTAAATCTT
This sequence comes from Enteromius paludinosus, assembly GCA_032361165.1. Taxonomy (NCBI): domain Eukaryota; kingdom Metazoa; phylum Chordata; class Actinopteri; order Cypriniformes; family Cyprinidae; genus Enteromius; species Enteromius paludinosus. The sequence goes on along the minus strand of JAUMHQ010000053.1, from coordinate 6,002,801 downwards.
TGAAGTACAAAGAAACCTCTAAGTGATTTTTATGTGTGTAATAACGAGGGGTTGTCTCTTGAGTAATTCTGGATGATCTCAGACAGAAATGTCACAAAGACCTCCATGTTAAATTGTCATTCGCCTTGGGGGACGCCATAAATTGTGCAAGAGTTTGATTGGCCGGTTCATCTTGGATCGGTCTCGAAACATGTGTAGGGAAGGGGACAGGTTATTTATTTTTACAAACAGCCATCTGTCGTGGCAGATTGCAAAATGGCTGCCCTCTAAATATGATCTGAATCCAGAGCAGGACACAACTCCAAAGAACAACACACTGGGGCTTAAAAACTTTCCCGAATAAGTCTTAGTCTTACTCCAAGTGTAATAATGAAACCATAATAATGGTTATTATTACAAATGTTTTCTGAGCTGCAAAACAGAATAATAGAATGATTTCTGAAGGACCATGTGACTGAGTAATAATGCTAAAAAGTCAGCTTTGATTGTTCCTAATATATAAAGTTATACATAACTGTTAAACAGCACTCGTAAGTGAATCTCACGTTATTTTGTGTGATAGCTAAATATATTCTCAATAAACTTAAAACAGAAAATATATCAACTTATTTTGTCCTCACATTCTTGTAACTCTTCCCTCTCGGTCACATACCTGTCTGATGGCTCATTATGCAGGCCTTTGTCTTCTCCGCTGTGAATCACTGCATTGGTAATGATTGTTCACGCCTTCTCGCATAGACACTTTCCACTTAAAAAGTGGCGTAGAAAATTATGCTCACATCATTTTGAAGCAAAAACACTAAGTTGCAAGGTCCAGTTAGTAACCAGAGGGTTAGTGGCCTAAATATCACTTTTGTGACTTACGTTTTTATTTGTTGTCAAATTGTCTGTTAAAACTAATTTACAGTAAGCCTATGTTTTAAAACAGCCAAGTTGCTACTTAAATATAAACCAGATGCTTTTCATGTCGTTCATAAAGGTTCCTTTCAGTACATTGGATTAACTCATTTGTCATACAGTACAGCACCAATCTGTTGATGAACTGAACAGACATGAAGAGAAAAACAAGAGCATATTCTTTCAGAAAGTTCATAGAGGAGAGTGCATCGGGGCTGTTTTAATTAGAATTAAACAGCTGATAATTGCAGCCACTGAATGAAAATGCATAAGGCAAGCCGTGTTATCTCTGTGACTCTTAAAGGTTAAGGTTATCATGGTGTGAAATAATACATCAATGCAATACATCTTCATGAGGATCTAATCTAAGAAACAGGCAGTCTAATACACTTTACATTCTTGTTTCCTTATTCCCTATAAATGTGCAGCCATTTGTTTTCATAAATAGTCGAAATCCATGGATATCCTTGTTGCTGAGCTAAATGAGATTCTGTATCTTCATGAAATTACAGGTTTGTACATGGACCTCACAAGAGGGTTTGGTTTACAGAACTGTCAGTCAATCACTCTGGTCTAGAAATGGACCCACCAGGAAACGAGCAAACAGATGGCTTGGTGTCTTGAGAATGAGGCTTCCTCACCCACCCCCCACAAACCCCAAAAATAAACCATTGGTAAGATACTGTAAGCCCCTTGGATTTGTTTAAACTCTTCATCCAGACTAATGCAGAATTCACCACAATTTACTGCTGGTTCTTAATCTTGTGAATTAACCATTCTGATTGATTCTGGCCTCTAGGTTTTCTGCATTTTCTGATTGATTGCAGTATGTTACTTCTGGTACGGATGAGGATACAACACAATTTCTCATTTTGAAATGGCATCACACATTTCATTTAAAAGACACGTTGCTAATATTTGGTCCCAAATTGCAGATGGGATGAGCTCTATTTTTGGGGCAGGCGTCTGATCCTGTGGGCCTAAAGCTGTTGAGGGGACAGGGTTTATATTCAAGCAGGTGTCCTCACGACATCTGCCTCAGTTCTCAGGGGAGCCACCAGCAGATCAGCAGCAACCTTCTGACTATACAGAAGACGAGGACAGACAAGAACTTTATTCCCATCTGAAAAGGTACATTTTATTTCTCTACTGAGTGGGAAACTGTGTTTGAATTGCATTTTTGGGCAGAGGAGGACACATTTATTTTTCTCCATTACAATGTATACATTCATTACATTTTCTGTCAAACAGATTATGTTCGATTTTAAAAGCTTCCAGATAATCCAAAAATGAATAGATTTTTAACCTTGCGAAATTGCTCTGTTTACAGTACGTCATTTCCACAACAAAGCAATAAGATGCTTCATTAAATATTTATTTAGTTTTCATTACCCATTTTCTTGTGAAATGTAACCAGGCGGAATAAAAAAAAAATTCCCAAAAGCCTACTCACTCATTTGAAGTATTGATCTTTGCCCATCTAAAATTAAGCAGTACTCTGTTTTCATGCATTTCATGTGCTCTTGTTGGATTTGGCCAGGATTCTGCTCATTTCTCCCCCCTCTTGACCTGGATAATAAGATTAAAAAGCCCTCTGATCAGTAATGCATGCAACATCTCGAAGGGAATATTTTGAAAGCTCTGCGTGTGTTTGGTGTATAATGCTGACTGTAAATCACAGGAAGACTGACACTCACTCCATGCTGATTACAGAGGGGCACTGTGAAGATGTGGGTCAATCTCTGAAGGAAGGGTGCATAGTGGGAAGTGAGGATAGATGAGGAGAGAGATGACAGACGGAAGAGCTCTCATAAGGATTCCAGGCATGCTCAGGAGTGATATTGAATCCTGGTCTTATGCATGTCCTGTAACTAAAAATCTACTGCAAACAAAGAGACTGCTGCTCTCTTATCGTATTTTCTGGTCCCAGAGGAGCAAAAGAGAAAGGAAAAACCAAATAGGGTAGAGAAGCACATTGCGATTCTTTGGTATTCTGTTTAAACAATAAAGTGGCATTGTTGGCATTTGGTGTTATAGAGAAGGCTTTGCGGTAAAGGTCAGTGAGTCTGTACCTAGATGTAGTTTAAAATGAAAACACAGCACCACAGACATATTAATGATTCAGTGTAAAGGCTCTTATCGACAAACTTCAATGATGTAGTGTCGGTTTTGTGAGATTTTTGTCGCTTATACTGTACAGTGGGGTCTAAACGTCTGAGGCAAGCTTGGACATTTTCTTTTAATGTACTAGAATGAACTAGATATGTTTAAGAATTATATGTGTATTTTTTTATTTTTTATTTTCAACTCCTCTTTAATCTATGCCAGTTTTCTTTTTTTCCCCCATTGTACTTTTGGATGATTTAACTTTTTATTTTAATTTTAGTATTTTAAGGCTGCCAAAATTTATATTTTAGCATATGTATCATATGTTATGATTTCAAAATGTTACATTTCCTGGCACAGTGTAATGCAACGATATTTCTCTGTAGTGGCAATTTTAATGCTTAATGCAGGAAGGCTGTAAAAGTTTCCAGTTATATGTTATACCATGTATCGAAAAAGGAAAGTAAATTTAATCTGTGGCCACTTTAGTTTTAGTTTTCCATTGATTTACTTTTTTTTTTTTTTATTTAGCTTAGTTTTTTCACCTAGTTTTTACCGTATTACATTTTCATGCTTTTTTGTTGATAATACTGTTGAAACACTTAGGGACCTCACTATTAACTAGTTGCTTGTTAGCATGTCTGCAATTAACATATTGGCTGTTTATTAGCATTTAACAATATACTACACCCCTAAGATACACTACAAACTATTAATAAGCAGCAAATTAGGAGTTTGCTGAGCCAAAAGTCTTAGTTAATGGTTTATTAATAGCAAGAATTCAAGCTTAAAATAAAGTGTGCCCAAAATACTCTTACTGTACAAACTAAGACGTTTGATTTTTCAGTTCTTCTATTCAAATTTTATTGAAAGGCACTATTCGATTTTGTTTGAATGTCACATGGACATTTAAAGCTACTTGATTTTCATTGGATAAGTATTCTGCACACTTTATACATAGCAGTGATCTCAGATACCATGTTGCTGGGCGAAGGATGAGCAGAGGCTGTGTCATTCTCTGGGCTAGAATCAGCCTGTCTGGATGTGGGATTAAGGGGTGAGGAAGGACATGAAGGTTTTTAGACTGCTCAAAATCTTCAAGGACTCTGCACGCATAAATGGACTGGTTGTGATTACCAAGCCCTGTATTAGTGGTGCTGTTACTTGTTGAATCAGGCTCAGAGTTGTCTTGACACTACAGAGTTTGTGTTACGGGTAGAGTGTTGCTGTGTGATGCTATGGATACATGGCTTAAACTATTCCAACAAACCAGCATGTGGAATTTTTTTTTGTGGCTTCATTTGTGTTGGATTGATTTCAGATCCCTCAAAGCTTCCAGGGTATGGTCTGAAATATTTCATAAGGTTGGAGATGCTTCCAACCACAACCACAAACACACGCACCTACTCTGAAGTTCAGCATAAATTATTGAGCTCACGTTGCTGATTTGTGCATGACATCATGTAGGATGTGGTGATGTTCAGGTCCAGGAGTGGAAAGGATGGTAGCTCTCCGTTCAAATGTCAAGTTCACCAGCCTAAAATTAGAGAGCCGTCTGCTTAATTATTGTGAGTCACTGTAACCTTTCAGTAGTTTTAGCACGTGCCTTTTAAAAAAAAATAAAAAATGTTGGCAGAAAATTGATGAAGTGAGTATTTTATTCTATATTTTAAGAGATACTTTATTTATCTATTTTATCCCTGTTTTTGAGCCTTGGTAAGTTCAATGATGCAGACATGATTTATGTAGTTTATCTTTTATACAGTGCTCGTTTGTATTTTGTACTCAGAAATAAGAAAGCTTCAACAATTTCACACATACCAATAAGAATGGAAGGCCAGGACATTGCCTATATGCATTCATTTAGCTGTGATATACTTGGAAGAGAATGAATAGCCAAGCAAATATTGAATAAGCCTTTGAGCTGTCACAAACAATGAACTACTTTTACTAGTATGTCCTCTTATTGCATCTGAAAAGTAAACTTTTATAAGCAAACCAAGGAAAGCTGTTCAAGAAAATAGGCGTGATTAAAGGCTAACCAGCTTCCATTCTCAGTGCTACCAGATAAGACGGAGATTTTGTCCTCCTGTTAGTATTTACTGAACTTAACGAGAATATATGAGATGAGTCGGTGGCTAAACCTCACCAAAGAAAACCCATAAGCATCCTGGCTGTCCAAAGATAACAAGCAAAACAATACGCTAGGAGAGACACAGAGGCACTGCGGAGAGCGGCTTGCCAAGAGAGGTTTTCTGAGGTATTTGATTGCAGAATTGCTCCTGAATTACCTTGGCAAGAATGCAGGTTGCACTCCATAGATGGGGAAAGAAACTCATGCCAGAAGAGCAATGGGTATCATTATGCTATCATGTTTGCAGCGTTCATTGTGTTTGCAAGCAATACATTGGCCTACTGTTTTGTTAATGGCTTTTCTTCTTTTTCTTTTATCATCTCTCTGAGCATGTTGAGCATCGGTGGTTAGGTTTTATTGTGTTTTAAATGAAAGATAATTAGTCTGCATTTCTGCACACAATCAACCTCAAGCGCTGTAAGAAAATTAGGCTTCTTAAAGGGCCAGTCCCTACAAACAGTAAATAAAAAATTGTCAGCATTTATGTTATATTATGTATGTCTATAAGGATGGTTTATAGTCTCCACATCAAACGTCAAGCTCCAAAAAGGACCAGGAACATGCTACAAGAAGTCCATTAGAGCCATAATTTCTGTGTCTTCCTCCCACACAGCTATCTAATGACACTTTCAAGGTTTTTCCTCCCTTTTTGAAACTTAACTGCATTGATGACTATGAACTGTTATCGTATATGTTTGTATCATTTAATGTGAACCAATTCTTGAGCGCACGACTTACCATACCACAGCTATATATAAGTCAAAATATAAGCCATTAAAATTAGTTTGCTGTATGATTACTACCTTTTATGACGTTTTTTTGACAAGTGATGTATTAGACAAAACTTTTAATGAGAATTATATGTGATGATAGGTTTTGCAGATGAGACCAAATGTACTTCTGTTTTTAAAAGTACAAACCACAGGATTCAATGTTTAGGGGTTAATTGTGCGTTCAGCTAGCTAAAATACGAAATTCAAGGATTAAGAATTGCTTTATCATCCATAGAGCATTTGAGTAGCCGTAATAGCATCATTCGATTGAGGGATATAGCCTGTTGTAGTGTTAAATTGATGTTTTGGCTCCATGACTCCTGTTTATATCTGTCCAGACCTCCTCCCTGACTGCCAAAGGCTTCTTTCTGTAAACTGACCCTAATGGGATGGTCATAGTTAGTGGGATCAGGAATATAATTGCCCTTAAAAGCCGAAAAGTGACAGGAGTCTGTTTGGACAGAGGATCCCTTGTTTAAATAAGCAAATAAGCTTGACTTTAAGTGGACCACTGCTAAGTCAGCACATGCCAGCTCTATAGACACCAGTCCATTGAGGGCATATTTTACGAAAATAATCCGAGAGGTTAAGCCCAACTCAAATTTGCTTGGTAGTCTCACCCTAAAAACAAATATGTACAAACTTTTCTTGATCAGTTGACCATTCTCAGGATGTTTGATTTGTTTTGTTTCAGTCTCTGTGAACAACACTCTTGGCTTTTTGTAAGATGCTGTATTAGACTAAACATTCACAATGAAATGTCCGTTCTTTGATGACCTGCCTGTCTTGGCTCCTGAAATGAATATAAAAAGGGCTGTGAGCTGAGCTTGCGTGACACTTAACGGCCAGCTACAGCAACTGAAAACACACAGAATACACACTACCCAGCTGTCCTGCTGCTCCCCACTGGGCGCTGGCACAAACAAAACTCATTTGGCCTCGGCTCCCCTGAATTGAACACAGTGTCCATGGAGAGAGAGCTTCATCTTTCCACAGTCAAGTGCACTTGGCAGCCAATTAATGGCAAAAAGATGTGGAGAAAAACACCTTCCGCGGCACTTTTTTGCTGTGGCTGTTTCTTTGGGCAAGAGGAAAATTAGCCATCAAATGGACAGGTAATGCATCTAACTCCTCCAAGCTCAATCAAGTTGTTTTTCTTTGATGAAAAAGTGAAGAAATTGAGTTTTGAAACTGAGTGTCTGAGTGTTATTTACAGCTATACGGTCTCTTGAAGACCTTTTCTTCTCTCTGAGAGAGTGAAACATTCTGCTATAGGATCCAGTGCCAGCTGAAGAGCATTAGTGCCAGCTCCTTTTCATTCTTCACAACAACCGATGGCATTATTTAGTCTGCTGTGTTGCTAAAAACAGACCCATCGATGCTCAACGACACTCAGCTTTCCAGATCCATGGGACCGTGGTTAAGCATTCTGACATCATACTCTCTCAGATGCTCTTAAGTAACAGATGACCATTCTGTCACTTCGTAAACAGGACAGAAGGAACTTCTGCTGAGGATGAGAACCGTCCATGGGAAACAGGTGAACTCCTGCTACTTGCAAGAAATTCTGAATGACCATGTGATAATGTAACTGAAAGGTCATACTTTTGAGGACAAACGCTGACATCAGCAGAATAGTGTTCCATTAGATGTGCACTCTTTATTTGTATTTTTTTTTAAACCATGGCTCAGTGGAAGAACATGACTCTATGTAGCAGGCTTGAACTAATTTCACTACTAAAGTTGCCACCGATATTGCCGGAGCATGTGCTCTTGAAGCTCCACCCTCTTCTACATATTTGGTCAGGGGAGCCAGCTCGTTTGCATTTCAAGGGACAAACACAAAAATTTCACATTTTAGCTGATACCATTAAAGTGGCAATTTTAACAAGCTAATCAAAAATTATCTGTTGGGTATGTTATAGTACTTCACATACACAATTGTATGACATCAAAGACTATCAGTAAGGTTTAGTGTAGGGTTTGGTGTAGGTGGCTTGTTATTTTCTCATTAGGAAAAACATCCAGAGTACATGTTTTAAAGACTAACTAATGTCAATTTGTGTCCCAGGCCAGTCTGTCTTGTTCTTTACTCTTTGGCTTTGTGTTTGGTGTCTGTGTTGCCTCATCAAAGGATTTCTTTCCAATCCACCATTGAACTGTGCAAAATGGCCAGACATTGGCCTGGTCCAGTGGTAATCAGAGAAGCCTGTCTGCCTTGGAGGACAAATAGGATTTAGCATGGCTTGGACTCTTGCTCTCTTCCCAATGACAAAAAAAGCAACCTCCTCAGCTTTCTTCTAGCAGACTAAAACAGTGAGGTCATTTTCCAAGTGTCTCCTGAAAAGGTATCCTTCATCTGATAGTCAGACCTGACCAGACATGAGGATTGCAACGGCAGCAGATCAATTGCCAAAGTGTTTAACCCCGTTGAAAAAATCCCTGATTTACAAAGAAAGAGAATGTGAATGCTGTGACTCATGCCAACAGGATGAGGTAGCTTAGCATTAAGGATGGTCGGGTAATGTTTGGACAAATAGCCCTTTCTCCACAGAGATTATACATGGAAGTCTTGGAAAAGGTGATACGCCCAGGGTCATATGTTCATACGATCATGCTCCTTGACTACATCAAATGGATTCAGCAAGATAAATTGATATGATTAAGTCAACTCTTTTGTCAAAGTAATAAGACTATGATTATATTTCTCTCCGTATCTAAGTGGTTTTGCTCTGAAGTTGTAATGTTAAAAATAAGTGGCTGTTGAAACCGTTTAGAGACAGTTTCATATTTAGGTAAAGATGAGGTGTTAGTGAACAAAAACTGTCAAGTCTGCTTGTTTGCGTCAAGATGCTGTACGGGAAGAACCTTCTGGTCAAACTTCTAAGGAAAAAGCTTCTAAGAATATCTTGAAGAAACGTAGCATTTGTGTGTATATATCTGTGTGCATCTTAATTAGACATCTCTTCAATGAGTAAGTTGACACGTTTAATCAGGCATGTAAGATATAATATTTAATGTTTTTGAAAGAAGTCTATTATGACAGCATTTATTTAAATTAGGATTTATTTGAATTATTTCTTTGAAACCTTCTTGCTGAATAAGTTGAAAAAATTAATGGGGAGAAATGAAGGAGTTTTTCTTTTTTGCTACTAAAATTCCATGTTTTTGATTTTCAAGGTCTAAATGGTCTAAGGAAATATTATTAAGTAACTGATAACGACTTTCTTTAGGATTTAACACAACAACTGAATTGACAACAGAACAGTGTATTATTAAAATGATCCTAAAAAATAAAGAGAAATGGTTCGCACTCTCCTAATCATCTTAATATGTAAATCTGCACATTGCTGTAGTTATATGCACGTATGGTGTTCATGTGCATTTTCGTTTTTTTGCACAAACACAAGCAATCATACCAGCTGATTAATAGAGCATGGAGATGTGTTTACCGCTGCTGCTTTAAGAGCTCCCAGGAGGCAATAATAACTCTGTGTGTCAATAGCAGGGCACATCACAGACGGCCAGTATGGTGCTACCATATGCCAGTCTCATGAGGAGGGTTTGTGATAAAATTGTCTCAAACAGGGCTGCGGAGAAGGGGGGATATTGAGTAGACACGCTCTTTCACTGTAGGTGGAGAGGTAAGAGAAGGAGTGGAGGGGTCCTGGGTCATTGCGGTGGGTAATATTTCAGGATTGGATGATTTATTGCAGATCTTTTACTAGTATAAATGCTTTCACAATGTAGTCAATTGTTTTTGGTGGGAGACTGAACCTAGGCGTGAGCTTATTGGACACAAGAAGACATTGAGCGATCTCTATCAGCTCCGTATTACATGTCATGCTGGGACTGGATGAGCCCATATAGACATCCCAGAGTCTCTCAATCAGACTGTGCTCTAATACTCTCTGGGCATGATTGGAGCTTCGGGCCAGGGGTGCAACCTGCTGTTTGAGGCACTACATGAGACTGACTGTGAAAGGCAGCACTATGAATATCCATGACTTACCTTTTCTGGTTTGAATACGGATGACTCATTAATGCTTTGTAGAGGGATGTGATGTTGCAATGCTAAGCAATGGGAGGTCATGCAGACCAGTATAGATGTTCAGTTTAATCCTGCATTACGGGATTTACTTGCTATTTTTGACAACAAACTCGGTTTTGAGTCAGATAATCTTTAAAAATGGTAACACTAAAATGTGCATATTAAGGGTGTCAAGCACCTTTTTTTTTATTTACTTACTTCTTTATTTGAGGGTGTACAAGAGGTGGTATTAAAATGGTATTCAAATTTCGGTAACACTTTATTTTACGGTTACACCTATTAGTTGCTTATTAGCATGCATATTACTATATTCTTAGCCATTTATTAGTGCTAATTAAACACATATGAATGCCTTATTCTGCATGACCTTACAATGCTAATCGTACCCAATACTTAAACTTAACTACCTTACTAATTATTTATGAGCAACAAATTAAAGTTTAGTTCACCCCAAAATGAAAATTCAGTCATTAACTACTAATCTAAACTACTCCTTTACTAAAAAAAAGAGTTGACGTACTGTACTGCCAATTTGTTTGTATTTAACTACTTAACTTAAAATGTTAAAAGCTGACATAGTAGAGAAAGTGTGTATATCAGCAGATAATTTGGAATGGCCATCATGCTTGTGCATATTGAATGACTAAAACTCTTCACTTACCTATATGGTGACACACAAACACGTGCACTGAAGTGTAAAGTGCAGGATTTCCAGGAGTACTGTAAGCTGGAAGTAATAAGCATCTTTCATCAGCAGCAGAAGAATGTGTACGTGCTTCTGTGTGTCTCTTTCCTCTCTTTTGCACCTTGAGACTGAAACAGTGTGTTCTTTGTCTTGAACACTGCCTAGTGGCACACACAGTTGAAGTTACGGAAACAAAAACAAGAGGGCCACCATGTCCATTCATCCTTCCGAGATACTCTCCCAGCATTTCAATGCACACCCCTTTCTCTAATGGACTTTGCAGGCGTCTGCAGCCCGGCCCACAATGGAACCGGGGGTCTGCTGTGCACGTCAGTCACACATGAATGAACCCTGTAAGCCTAACCCCTTCAGTCTTCCTTTATGCCACGGAGGGAATATTGAGATAAATGGATGCACCAGTCATTAGATTGGCTGGGTGGGGGTTAAATTCAGCGGTGAATACGGAGTTCTATTATACAACTCGGCTTGGTGGGGTTTTTTAAGGGGAAAAAAACTCCAGACATTGCCACTGGGTTTTGCAGGAAGACAGTTGTTGAACTTTTAAGTTATTCACCTCTGTTAATCTCTGCTGAGGATGTTCTGATTGAACTTTTCCTCTGCGTATTCCTAGACCGATCCCTGCTTTAAAACTGCAGTCGGAAACGCTTGCTGACTGACAGGCGGAAAGAGAAATAAGGGAAGCGGAGGAGAGAGCGAGAGTAATTTAGGATCCGAGCGGTGTTGAGGTCTTAGACCGGTCTGAGGGGACGGCTGATGACAGCCGAGGTGAGAGTCGAGCTGCCTCAGTGCGCTCTAATGTCAGTCACGCTCTCTCACTCGTACATCTTTCCACTTTATCATGAAATCTCTTCCTCTCTGATCTCCGTTTTCTCACTGTCTAGGGCTTCTTTCACATTCTTGACTCTGGTTTTAATGCCCTTCAGAGATGTCTCATTGAGAACGAATAATCTACAGATGTTAGTTGGTTTCACTGGCTATTCACATATCTCAATTGAATTCTCTCAGTATTGTCTTTTCAGTCAGTTTTTGAATTTAGTTTTGAATTTATAGATGCAAAATTACAATTAAAATTGTTTTAATTTCTATTAATATTAAATCTAAGAGCAACAAAAAGTGTGAAATTTTTTTAACTTTAACAAGTGTTGTGAATATAATATATGTGAGTTTACTGTGCATATTTATTGTGTATATAGAATTACAAACTCATACAGAATATTATGAAAATATTTAAATGTGTGTGTTTATAATTATATAATTTATATTATTAATAAATATTAATATATACATATTATTATATTATTATTATTATACATATTCAATATAAAAAATATAATACAAATATGTATGTACATGTGTGTCTGTGTTTATATATACAAAATAAATATACACAGTATACACACATATTGTCAACAACAACTGATTTAATCGTGATTAATCATTTGACAACACTAATTTTATGACGTAGTTTCCCAGGATGTTTTTAAGTTTCTGTTGCAGATTCCACTTCTTTGGGAGTGTAGCCATTTGCATTCATCTTCACACTCATGAATAAAAGGATGAGATGGAGTAAAATTTTACAATGTAAAATTTTGCACAATCCTTATGTATAGTTATTTATGCAGAATAGTCATGCTGTTTTATCCATTGCTCACAGATATGTTCTGTTCCTCTGCATATCTTTAAATGTTTGAGCTGGCAGTCAGTCAATGAGGACTGCTGATTTAACTACTGTTTGAATAGCTCAGACTTGTTTGATGAGTTTTTGAGTGAAGGGTCTTCAGTCACTTATCTCTCTCTTGTGTCTCCTACCACCGTAGTTTGTGGAGCACCGTGAGAATACGGCAGTGCGGTAGGCTGAAGAAAACTCCATCATTAAACTATGCGTTATGGTTTCTGGCCACCACTATGTCTCCGTCTCCACTAACCAAACCTCAGCTTTGAAGTTAGCCATTAAATTACTGGGGAGTTTCAAGGGCTTGTTGTTTTAAGGACAGAGATTTTTGCTCGGTGTCAGCTTGTTGCTATGAAACGCCATCATGAACATCTCTGTGGGCTCATGCAATTACTCAGAGATCCATCAACTTAAGGATTCAGACTCACCTGGGTGCATTGTTATGACTATAGCGTCTGTACAATGATAGATTGAGAGAAAGGCTATTTGGGACAATTGTACTTTAGTATATCTCCGAATATACAACAAAGGTCATGGCTTCCAGCAAATGTGCATCTCCAATTACACCTAATAGCGCTTTTCGAGTCCAGCAGTCCTCGTTTCTCTAATCCCTGCTTGTAGTCCAACAGTATCTTCCATTAAACTATTTTAGCACTGAGAGTTAAATATACATATGTATAAGGATGAGGGTATTTGTGAATTTGTGTTTATGGTGGAGTAGATCTGTCATGGTTTGTAGATTTAGTGTTGAACTGGTTGCCCTGAATAATCAAAACACAAAAGTAATATGTTGTCATGGTAACTATGGTAGGTGATATATCTCTCTGTGATTGCTTTGGAAATACATAAGAATTTTCCTCAGAAAAGCAGGTGGTATTTTCTCAATATATTTTCATTAACAATTTGCCTGGAGGGGTAGAAAATTAAATTGTCCAAATGGGAAGTGGAATTTAAATTCGCCTACACATAACATTATATAACGTAGGAACATCTAAGAATAGTGATTTCCTGGTCAAAAACTGCTCATTACTGATTTCCTTCTCTATATATTTAAAGTTAAAAAGCGTAGCGGGAATATAAATTCATGTACATATAAATGTCCTTTTTCAGCTTGAGACTTTTACAATGAAGTCTATTCAGTCAGTACATAAAAACAAAACCATGCAGCAGTTCGCTTTGCATATTGCATTTTTTTTTCCTAAAAGTGAAGTGCTGGTAACTATTAGAGCACAGCAGAGATGTTACAGTCGTATCAAGACAGAAAAGATGTTTGTGCGTGTGACCAATATACCTGATGACATCATGCATCAATATATCAATGAAAAATATGTGGAAGACCAATCCCCCCTATTTGGTCAGCAGTTTTTCTTTGTTTCTCTCATGCAGGGCTTGATGTTTGGCAGCGTGAGCTTCTAGAGTCCACAGGAGGTGACTATATATTAACTTTCAGATGTCATAAATTGTCAGGTTTCTCAGACATTGGTGTAACCTTTCGCCAGTTACTGCATAAGGGAGGGCTTATAGGGTATGTGTTTGCCAGAGACCACATATCCAGTGATTCATAGTGAGATGCAGTCTTTGAAAAATGAGATTCAATGATACTGATCTGCTTTGTTCAGCAGGGGAGGCTGAAAGTGCTTTAGAGGTGAACAATGGTCTAAAAACCCATCTCTATAGCATTAGAACAGAATTCCTTATAGCAAAAACTTCTTTGACTATACGTTGGGTTTTTTTATCCGGTGAGGGGAGCAGGAAAGGAGTTTGGTTCTTGGTCTAGATTTGTCAAAGCTACTGTCTGTACATTTAAACACATTTCTGGAAGTGTTGGAGCATTCGGGAGGAAATTGCCTCGGCTCTCCATTATTGAAGAGAAGTCAGTGCTGTAATTACAGCTTGAATCTCTGAACAACAGATTGCAAACATTACCTGTTCCAGAAATAGAAACATAAAAGAATGCCAGACCCATTAAAATATGACAAAACAGTTTGTTCAAGACAGTCATGAAAGATAAACCAACAATTCGCCGTACATTATTAAATAACTTAGGTGTAAAATGGAAAAAGAAACAATTTGTACTTATTATCTAGTACATTTTTGATTGACTGTTAATAAATAGAGATGCACTTGCAATGTGTCCAAACTGTAATGAATTCATTATGAATGAGTGATTTGAATATATGAATCATGTGTTATGAATGCACAAGTAGCAAAAAAAAAAGAGATAAAACGCTGTTTAAGCAATAATAAATATGCCTATATACTGTATATATTTATATGTGTGTGTGTAGTGCTCATAAAAATCAGTGGGGTATAAAACAACACTGGTCTTTGAAAGACATTTTGCAATTCTTAAGGGTTTGGCACAACATGAGGGTGAATTTTCCATCTGTTTATGTTTGAATTAAAGCATTTGATAGATGAAGTGCTGATATTTTGTGTTCTTGTGGTGCCATTTGTTTTTGTTGTCTCTGTTTAAATGTTGACCATTATCTGTGCTTTGAAAGTACTGGCAAATCTGCACTGAATGTATTAAATTCAAAACATGCTTCATTATGGTTTTTAAAGGCCATATGCAGGGTATGAAAATAGGGAATAAACCTATACAGCACCACTCCGGGAGGTTTGTGAGGCCTCTTAGAAATCTGAACTGGTAGTTTATTGTAAGGGAACACTAGTGGGATTCCAGCAGCCCGCTCCCCCTGTGAAAGCTGGAGAACTAGTCATTTAACATGGTGAAGGAAAAGAAGTTATTCGCTGCAGTTTTCAGTTCTGGACTTTTGTAACAACTAGAGGGTCATGCAAACGCAGCTATTAAGGTATGCACGGCAGATTTCTCCATGTTATTTTAGAACACCTGGGTCCCCCGAGAGCCCATGGAGATTTGTGGAGCGTTGCTGCTAAAATTTTTTCAAGCTGTAATTGCTTTATCCTTGGGGATAACTTAAACACAAACAATAGGTGTGATTGGCACCTGAAGGTGACCTAAGATGTTTACCTGTTCAATGGAAATGATATAAAATATAGACATTTCCACAAAATGATGTAGACAGCTGAAGGAACAATATATGTGAGACATCTGGACTTAGCCAAGCGTATCCTTATATTTCCTTGTGGCAGCAAATATGGTTTTGATGACAGTCCACAAAACGTGAAAGTTTTAAAACATTTGCGGTTGCACTGTAACACCTGGGAGGAATGATTCTGTTGTACTCGCCAACTTTTGGCTTTTAATTGCACATAAGCGTTTTCTCTGTTTTTGACACAAAAATGTTTAAAGGGATAGCTCGCTCCAAAATTTAATAGAATCACCTTTTACTCATCTTTAGGTTGGTTATACCTATATGACTTTCTTTTGTGGAACACAAAAAGTAAAAATTTGAATATTTAGCTGTTACAAAAGTAGTAACACTGATACATTCCAGGTCTTCTGTAGCCATATGGTAGATATACTGTATTAGGGGAAAAATGATGAGTCAACCAGTGTGATCAGTTTATTGAATAATTTGTTAATCAATCATGACAAATTCTTTAAAGGACCCGCTGAAGAGAGCCATGATGGTTGTAGATGTTGTATTCTAGTGAATAACAATCAAAATGTACTGTATGGCTTCAGAAATCTTAGCACACAAGATAGATTATATAGGCCACTTTCTTGATATGTGAGTGATTCTTTTTTTTAAAGACATTTCAAGCTTTTTCATTTTGGGTTGAACTACTTCTTTTAAGCATTATATGTAAATCTTAGATCTCTGGAAAAGCATCGGCCTTGGCATTTGGTTTAAAAATGTCATGTACATTTATATTTTAAGTCAAACTTCAAGTACGTTTAAAATGTCATGTACTTTGAAAGTCACATTACCCTAGACCTCTTCTGGCATTGATCTAATGGCACAGGCTTTTCGTGAAAGCCATCTCAATCCGCAATCCTTTAAAAATCACAGTGTTATCTGTTACCCTCAGATCTCGACAAGGAAAACTAAAGTTGTTTGTTCAAAGCCTCAAAGCAATGAGCTTCACACTTGATCCCTGATTTATTATGGCTTGAGGACATTGTTCAATAGCAAATTGCCTTTAGTATAGCTTTAAGTGTCCTTATGTTTGCTGCTGTGAGTGTCAAAAAGAGCTCTGTTGGGTGAGGTGCTGGCTCTCCTATCAAACTCACCCCACCAGCCCAATGACCTGTGAACACAGAGCGGTCTGCTGAGACTGCTCATACAGAGGTAGTTTTGTTATTAAACCACTGAAGCAGAACAAATGGGGGAAAAGACACAGATGTCCAGATATGAGATGTAAACAAAGAAATCTAATACTTTAGTGTTCCATAGTTCCAAAGGAAACTGTTACATAGGAAACTATGGAACTCATAAGAGAATGAGAAAAATATAGGAAAGACTAGTGGCTGACTCAATCTATCATCATAATTTGAAGGACAATGTATAGGAAGGTCACCTGTCTTCACATATTTCTCTCTGAATAGATGAAGATGTGGCAGTTAATTTTCTTTCAGCTTTAAAGCTAAAGTTTCAAAGTTGAATACAGCAATCTAGCTCTCATGTAATGTTATAGTTTGTACTTTTGGCAGAATGAAACTAGTTTGATTTCTGATTTGCATAATATTCTAAGCGTCTTCATAGTTCAGGCTGTGTATTTTAAAGGGATATTTACCCAGGAAGTGAAAATTCTTGCATCGACTAAATTCTTACGTGACTTTCTTATGTTGAACACAAAAGGAGAAATTTTGAAAAATAAAGTATAAGTCAGTGGAGCGCAGTGCTGTTTTGGACCCCACTGGATACCTTGGCATGGTTGAATAATAACAGTTCAGTACATGGACATAAAATACTGTGAGTCTCAAACACCATCGTTTCCTACTTCTTATAGAAATCAAGTGTTTGCAAAAGACGACTGAAAAACTGTTAAATTCCAACACAACACAGACTGTTTCGTAACAGTCTAGAGGCGTAATAGTTACGCTCACCACATTTGCATATACCC
>JAUMHQ010000053.1:5945834-5985367 GCA_032361165.1 Enteromius paludinosus | reverse complement strand
TAAGCTACATACCTTCTATGTACATATCAGAGAACAATTTAAAATATTCTCTCAATGCATTCTATGGCACCTTTAAGGTTGATCCGTATAAATGATAAATAACAGATCCTATCAACTAATTGAATTACTAAATGTTTGAACCTTGCTACAGTCACATTTTGTAATGAGGAATGCAGTCAGAGTTTATTGTTGAAAACATTTCAAACATAGTCAAAAATTAAAAGCAGGTTTCAGTAGGAATATGCGTAACATTTGTAGTATGTGCAGCATATGCACTAATGTAAGTGCATGGATGTGTGAAAGCGAATGTGTGTGTGTGAGAGGGAGAGTTTGTTCCGAGGAGTTGACAGGACCGGCTGACGTGCTGAGGCGTGACTTGTCCTCTATTTAGCACCCTGCAGGATTACTCACACAAGGGATGTGGATATGCAGATGACAGAAAGAAGTGATAAGAGGCAGAGTGAAAGTGAGAGAGTGAAGGACAGGGTGTTGTTGAATACGGACATTATTTGGAGGTGGGATGAAGTAGTGACTTTGCCAGGGAATGATATTTCAAAGAACACATTGGAAAAGCAGATATATAAATGGCAAGCTATCACAGTGAGAATATGACATTTTACAGTCAGTCTAGATAACACAGAAGTGCATATACCTTACTGACAAGAGCATATTTGTAGATATCAATAGTTTTCTGCAATATTTCACAGTTAAATATATAGCTCTGTTCCAAAACTAAGTACATAACATAGACTTGTATTTATTAATAGAATTTATTTTATAGATTTATTTAGTAAGCAATACAAATTTTGTTGACAAAAGGACACTTTAAGCATTAAATATCAGTATGCAATGAGATATGATATAATATTATTCATTTACGTTCATAATTTGTATGTTTATTTCTGTTCAACATCCTGATACCCTATAGAGGACAGGTTTGGAAGATGGATGACGTCTTGAACATTTCTCATTCATCTTCATTTTTCTTCTTTTTTTCACACTGAACTTGTCGCAATGCATTCTGGAATTACATACATGTGATGCTGCGTTAAAGATTGATCAAAAAATATTTTAAAGGATGGCATTATTAAGGCATTATCTAGTTTTTTAGAACTTCTTTGCAACAGGGAGCTCATCTATAATCATTTATAATCGTGCTTGCAGCTTTTTTAAATGCATTTTATGTATGTAGTTATACATGAAGACTTATGTTTTTAACTAAGTTTTATTGTGTTTTTTAATTGTGTTAGCAGGCCAGGTATTTTTTAACCTTAACAAAACAACTCAACTGCAGCTTGATTGAGATTAACTGCAATGCACAATGAAAGTACATGTTTTTTGCAAATTTTGCAGATGAGCTCTTCATATATAATTATATATATTTAAGTCTAGCATAAAACAACCTAATCAGCATAATTAGAGCAGGCATTTGGCCAGGTGCAGGTGCAGAAAGACAGATATAAATGAGGTGTGTTCAGGCTACACACACACACACTTTGCAGAGGCTGACACTGTATGTAGTACAGAGTTGACAGAAGACACTTTCAGACTGATCTGGGATCTGCTCCTCCGTCTCTCTCGTAGTGGGTATTGTATACCTTTAGAAGAATGGAGCTGGTCTAAGATCCGCATAAGAAAGATATCCATCATCCATCAGGAGCATTCCCAGCAGTTCTCCATAGAGATAGCTGCCATAACCTCAACTCAGCTCAACTTCCCAGTAAAATACCCCTTATCCTGCTCTTTGTTCCTTCCCCGCCCTCTCATTCATCTAAGCAGAGATGCCTGGCAGAAAAGAGACAAAGAGCCAGTGAGAGTGAAGACGATCCACAGTTCAGACTGATCACAAAGAGACTATCCAGGAAATCTCTTGTCATGCCCTACATCGCGTTTTCAATCCATTTAGTGGCTAGCTATCCTCACTATGGCAGAAAATATATTTTTGGAAATGTATATAAAAAGAGACTCTTAATAGAGTATTAGACTTTTAGGTTAGGGTAGAGTTAGTGGAATATGTTGACATGTCCTTAAAAAGTTACTTAAAGTGTTAGCAGATTTTAATCATACTAATACCCTTTCAGAATAAAGAGTTACCATAGATTTTAACCACAAGCGGAGCGTGTGTAAGGCAGGGCAAGGTAGTAGTTCATGGAGGACTGATGCACAGTGTGTTAAGTGTTGATTGCACCGGATATACTCATATTGCATAATCATTCTTTATACATATTTTTACAGTGCCTTTTAACCACTCACAAATTAGTCTGAGCTTATAAATTCAATGGCCAATCAGACGCATTTAGACGAGTCATCGGTTCACCCACTGCCAATAATTGTACATATTTTTACATTGATGTAATGTTTAATTTAGTTACTAGTTTATGTACTAGTATATTTTTAGACCAAAAATATTTGTTATTTTACATTTATTTTTTATATTATTATTTCTATATATTTTTCATATTTCTTTATTTTGAAAATAAATGTAAAAAAAATTTTACATTTACGTTTTTATTTGCCCAGATGTTTTCAAATTATGTAAATGTATTTTTAGTTTCACTAGATGTTGATGTTGATTTCAAATGTGAAAAATATAATTCCTTAGCCCTCATGGCTTTTTAGACAGTTATCAACTGAAGATGAAAGTGTTTCCTAACCTACAGGATATTTAGTCCTTTGCTTGTGCAAGGACAACTTTGTAAAGCCTGGCTGGGTGTACCGAAGCTTAGTCCTGTCTGTGGCATGCAGTCAACATGCGTTATTGCGCTCTTAGCTTGTCGAACCAGAGACATAAACCTCTAGGACACCTTAATCTCTGCAGAAATACACCCTGACACACAGTTTTGTGCTTCTACCTGCTTCATATGAATAAATCATCTGTCCAAACTGGCGGTCTGTCTCTGTACTCAGCCCTGGCAGCGGTGCTTCATTCCCAGCACTGCCGGAGATATGGCTTTATACTCTGCGGGCCCGGATAGACGCTCGTATTGAGCTCAATATTTCCTGAGTCGATAGGGTGAAGAGAAAGACTGCACATTTGTGATAAAAGTGCCACAACATGCCTTAACTGATGTATTACCCCATTTATTTGGTGAAGGGAAGGAGAGGCAGGGGACATTGGATAAGAGTTGTCTTTTGTCACAAGTGGTGAAAGTCAGAGGACGTACACACTTTTTCCTCAGAGTTTGTACGTGATGGTGGGTTTGGGATTACGTGGTATCTGTGGGACATTGTACAATGTCATCAGAGCTGTTTGCGGAAAGGCAGATGGAGGAGGACGGAGGGATGAGGTGTCTTGAAAGAAAAGAAGGGGAGATGAAGAGAGGAGTGAAATATCAGACATTCAGGGAGAGTTGGACATCAATCACCAAAGACTGTCAGAGAAGAAGTCTAAATCAGACTCATTAAAGTCTTAACGAGTGGCATTTTGTAAATTTGGATTGCATGAGATGTTTAAAGAGGCACATATTAATGAAGTACCGAATACTAGAGCAAGAGTTGCTCAGTAGGGAAGTAGAAGAGACACATTTTAAACCTTATCAGCCTAGCTCGTGAATATTAATTAGATGACATCATGCTCACCCAGTAGGTCTGATTTTCTGAAAGGCAGGTAAGTGGGCACTAATTGTAGCTCTACTCTTAGAATGTGACAATTATTTCGAAAAATATTGAAATTTGACATTACTACAGACCTGATGATTGCATTCTCTTAAAATTTGTATGGTATGACATAATTCATTAATCTGTTGCTCTGACAGTTTGAGCTCATGCACTTATCAAAACCTCAAATTTGACCCCTGTCTGCTCTGGACTGTTTTACAATGGTTTTATATATTGCATAAAAATGGTGTAAAACAATAGTAAAATAATTAAAATTACAATATGTCCCTCAACATGTTAATATGAACTTTTCAGTAAATTAAATGTAAAGTTTTTCACAAAATGTGAAAAAATGACAGCTTACTGTAGCTAAATAATGTTTTCAGTCGCAAATAGGGGTGTACAGTCATTTTCCCATCAGTTTTCCATAAAATCTGAGCAACATGAAAATATACAACATTCTGTAGATTCAGTGGGTCTGCTTGTAAGTGGAAAAGAAGTATATTCTTTGCTGTGTCTTTTGAGACCGTAGTTAAATATTTGTGAATATGTATGTATAAGCATTAAACCTGCATTATAAAGAACATGAATATTCATTAACAATCCTGCAAACTTTGCTTGCATTTGCATAAATGTTAATGATGTATAAGTGTTTGTGCTGCCTGTGTCTCAGGAGCTATGGGAACTGAGCATTCGTCCATCTCTTATTCACTCTATAGAATCCTCTTTGAGCACTGATATCTCTGTCAACCCCCAACCCACTGCTTTCACTGGACTCACAATGTCGTGAGCTGCTCTGAACGATACGGCTTATTTGTTTTTCTATAATTTGGTCGGTGCTGAATGTGGAGGCATTTCTATTTCCATGTCTTTGTAAAAACATACAGAACCAAAGAAGAATGAAAGATTCTACTCTGTAAATTACCCTGAACGACAGTAAATGTTCTTTGAGGATAAAAGGACCTTCAGTATGTGTGGTAAAAACAGTAGATTATGCAGTGTAATCTTACACAGTGTTTGTAGTGCGTTTTTTCAGAGAGCATGTTAATCTTTCATTTTTATGGATCTTCACATACCTCGCTGCCAGAGAGATGCTCATCTACTATTGGCTAACAAAAGCAGAAGCAAAGTCTGATACAATTTCCGTGGCTCCTGAGGTCTGAACCCCTCAGAGGTTGTCGGGTCACCGGGGTCACTGAAAGCCTAATATTCTGTCTTTGTCCTGAGAAATTTACAGGCTTTTTATGTTCGTGCACAGCGATGGTGACCTGTGTGTGGTCCAAAACAACACTCTCTCTCACTATATCACCAAATCACATGTGTCTGCAACAATTCTTTCCTCCCCTCTCTTGTTTTGGTCTTGGTATTTTGTAAAAAGCTACCCTTGAGGGCCGTAATGGCTGTTTTTCATTTCCCAAAGCCTAATGACCATAATTCACTGCATCGCCTATGCTGGATTAATGCATAAATGTGGAGGGCAGAAAATAGCCTTTCACCTCTTCCTGTGCTGTTCTTTATTCATGCCAATCCCTATCTTTGCTTTATAAATTATGAATCAAGCCCAATTATGACCGCAGGCCCATTTCACTGATGGCTATTTCACTGGTTCTCCTTCCACTTAATCTATGCTTTTTACACTCACACAGGCCATTAGTGTTTTAATTTCCCAGACCTGGTGGCTAAGTCTGGGTTGCAGCACTCCAAGAGGAACTTCTACAAGCTGTCCAAATGACCTTCCCTCAGTTAACCCGTCCCGCACAGACTCCCTCCTGCATAATAGATAAAGCTAAGACTTGGGAGGAGATGGAGGGCATGGGACGCGAGCCAATATTACCTGTGAATTCATTTTTAATGAGGTAAACAGGTCTGTCCGGGTCATGAGGGTGACTGTGAGTTGTGAGTCCTGTCTCATCATTGCTCCCTTCTCCTCTGACACTTTACCCAGCCTCGGGCAGGGCTTCTCCGCTCATAATTAGATCTCACTTGTGCTGATAGAAAGTGCCCTGCTAGCCGTCAAGCCCTCGCTTCTTCTGTGAATGGACTGCCACCAATTACGTGGGTAAATGAACTGAATGCGAGCTGTGCTCTCAGCAACCTTTTCTTTAATTTGTAGAGTCTGTACCTCTGGGTAGATTCAGTTATAGCCAGCAAATGTGGAGTAATGTGGAAAAATATCTACCGAGACACTTGTAAGAAAAACTACATGTTTAGAATTATATGAAAGTATAGTCCTGTTGCTTCATGTTTAAGAAGTAGTTGAAAATACTCTTTTTAAAAGCTGTATAAGCTGTATGTTTTAGACCAGTATTGGGAGCTACATTTTTCTGATGTTCGGCAGTAGTTTCGCTGTTTTTAAACCAATATGGTTTAAATAAGTTTCTATTTCCAACTAGTGGCAAAGTAATTGTTTTTCATGGCATATTGTTTGTGTATAAAGGTTCACTGCCAAGTAAGCTGAAATAACCAAAAACATTTCTCCTTGTTTAATGAATTTAATTAATGGTTGTTAATCGGTTACAGTATGTCAGTGCATTTTAAGTGAACTGATAAAATCAAGAATTCAAGTTGCTTATTTTGGATACTGAAATATTTTGTTAAATGCTGCCATTATTTTTTAAGTTTGATGCTTATTAATTCAAACACATTTTTTTTTGTATGTCAGAAAACAGCTCTGACCAGATTGTAAATCAGATGTGAATCAGATATAAATATATTTACACTCCTTTAACTGACCTCTTTTGCAGGAAATTTTTTTGGTTTCATTACATCCTGATACCAATAAATCTTAAAAAGGGTTTATATATATATATATATCTTGTGTGAAAGACTCATAAAGTTGACTGTAAAATGTTTGTCCAATTATTGCATCCAATGTTGAATGTCTTGCCTGTCTAGTCTATGTCTTTGCATGTCTCAGCGCAGCCAATAGGGAGAGTTTGGGGCATGGCTACTGTAGCTGAGCCAGAGAGTGTTTAGCTGTACATACCTTCTATGTACATATCAGAGAACAATTTAAAATATTCTCTCAATGCATTCAATGGCACCTGTAAGAAATAAGCCCTTTATAGCTTCAATATTTTTTGTTAGTTACTTGTAGTATACTTACTTGCTGCTGTAACTGTAGTATGAGTTAAGAGTAGCTACTTCAGTTTCAAAGTAGATTCCCCAACAACCAGACACAGGTATTTGTCTGTTTTTCCCCTCTGACTCAGAGGATCCAAATGCTTTTTAAACACTACCATGAGTATAAACATCTTCTCACAAGCTGGGTTCCTGTAGCTTGTGTCTGCTTACGTCTAGAAGAAATTGGCTGTTGGGGAACGATGCGCACACTGTTGTCATCTGGGAAATCAGTTGGTGGATGCATTTTCCCGTGGATGTCAACAGCAAAGGGACGTCTGACGAACCTGGAGTACTCCCGCTCCCACTGCTATTCCCTGCGAAGCACTGTGATTCAGTGAAGGAAAGAGTGTGAGAGAAAGGTGAGAGTACGAACAGATGGAGAGGGGTGATAGCGTTCTCAGAAAGACAGAGACCCTGAGAAAAATGATGTGTGCACATACACACACACTCAGATGAACTTCAGTTATGTTATGTTCTGTGCATATCGGCAGACATAAATAGATAGACATACTGACTGGATATATGACATTATGGTGGGCGTTAAATTAATGCAATTCTATAAAGTCTATAATGAAGCATTGGGAGTTTACATCTAATTCTGGCAGCTTTTCCCTTCACTACCCACCACATATATACTGTACATTTGCAGAAAAACACAAACATGCACACCATTACCAAGAGCATCTCTCTGTGGAGTTCACCTTGGGAAATATCCCATGCCTGTTCATCTCGTGTTGTACTTTTCCATTCAAGACAAACCAGAAATTGATATCATTTTTGCCTTGCGACAGGAAGAAAAAAAGAAAAAGAAAAAAAAACTTGAATTTGATCGGTTGCTGGGCCTGATTTGAAATGTGGTGATTCTGTCTCTGAAATGAGACCTAGATTAAAATCCCATGTCGACCGGGCATATCATCACAGATTCATGACTTATTGAGCACAGGCTGATGGGGGTTGATTTTCTCTCACCAGAAAAAACGTTCTTGATTCCTCTCTGGGGGTTCGAGCGCCCCGTCTCCACGGGTGCCTCCGTGTTGCCCCCCAAGAGGACTAAAGGTCAGTTTTTGACACGGCGAGAAACATCATCTCATCGCTAATGAAATATATTTCTCACCCAGAGTGAAAAATCCGATCTGCTGGTTCTTTGTTCCATGCTTATTTCAAGAATAGCTGCTGTTTGCACGAAACGCCGGGTGCCATATAGTCCGGTAATTGCAGCCTGCTTGGTTGGATGTTCTTCTACCTGCAGTGCACGTGGGGGGAGGTGTTTGTGGGTAGTGCAGATGGAAAGGTGAATAACCTGACACTCTGAAAGGGAAGAGTATTTACAGAAGCGCTGGGGAGCATGAAAAGCCGGAGGTTGTGGCACAGAGATGGTTCCACTTAGGAGAGGCGTTTAAGGTTTAAAAAAGGGAGAACCAACCTTGACTAAAACGACTCTTTTAGGGTTTCTCTCCATGGCGAGGTTGGATTTAGGGGATTAAAGGTTGATTATGCTGATCACCGTACATAATCCCATCATCCGCCGTGTCATGCTCGTCATCAAACACACAAGGTCCTTCCTCCTTTATCCTCCCTGTTAATTCTAATCTGAAATGTATGTTAATGCAGCTTGGGATATATCCCTTTCATCCAATCATTGGCTGCTCTAGTTTATAGTAAATGGTCTCTCTCTCTTTTTCTTCTCAGTGTGTGTGTGTGCGTGTATGAGTTTGCGACTCAGCCTTGAGGCATCCCGTTTCAGCTCCTCAGCTTCCAGTCAGAGGGAGAAAGGGGAGGGGGGTGTATATAAGAGAGTGGTAGGTGGGAGTGGGGTCTGACCGCAAAGTGTCTACTGTTTAAAAGAAAGGGACTTCTCCCTCCCTCACTCTCTCCCTCTCTCTCTCTCTCTCTCTCTCTCTTTCACTCATTCCCTCTCAGCATCAGCAGACATACACTGGCTGGATGGAGCACTCTCACTGAGAGCAGAGAGACAGGAGGAAATGACAGGACTGTCATCTGTCTAAAGAAAATTTAAAAAGCACTTCAAGAGTTCCTGATGTTTTTAACCTTCCGTTTGGCAACACATTGCAGTTCCCAAGACAGAGGCACGTCTCTGAGCCTGTAGAGGAGGATTGGTCTCACTAAGGTAAGCTGTGATGCTTCAAGTCACTACCATGTACCTGTTAGTGTGACAGATTTGCATGTTAAATGACTCTGTGCTCTTTATGAGTGCAAATGCTAAATCTGAATCTTGGTTTAATATGTCAAGAGTCATATTGTACACTGTGCAAAAATGTTATCTTTAGGTGTACAACAGCTTATCGCTGAAGCAGTACACTTAAAAGGACAACTTTGCACTTTATCTACCCCTAAATGGTGCATATTTGTATATGTAGTAGTATGCATCCTTAATATACTACCATGCAGCTTTTAGGGGTAAATGTAGTACAAAGATTTACCTTTTATGGTACTGCCCCATTGACAAGCTATTGTATCCCTAAAGGTACAGGTTTTGCACATGTTTTCTGAGTGTAATTGTTAGCTAGGGACTTCTAAGGCTGATGCATTGGCTTGCTTTAGGCTGCTCATTATGGTTTATAGGGGAAGTGGTCCTCATTTGTTTGAAGCTCAGCAGTTATTCCAGCTCCACTTGAGGGGGGAATACAGTAGCACTGATAGTTTGGCGTAACTCTACACGTGGTGGGCTTGTCTGCAGCTGCGGGTCAGCTGGTGTCCGTTACCTGGCAGACGGTGTTATCCCTTTCCAGGATCTCTGTCCTCTTTCCAGCCAGGGAGAGCAGCAGCTGGTTTGTGTTAGCGCTTCTCTCTGTAGTCTTCTGCTCCTCGTGTAGCTCCGCTGTCAGCTGCCAGCTCTTTTCTCTCGCCTCATCCGCGGTGGGGTGGGGGGGAGATTGAGCGGTTCTCGGATCAGTGCGCTGTCCTTACTGATGGGTTGTATCCGTTTAGGAGAATGGAGAAACTGAGGTGATGAGAAGATGTGTGTGTGTGTGTGTGTGTGGCAGTAGGGGGAGGGGTCTAGGCTGGGAAACGCAGGGGCTGAGAGACGCCTTATGAGTGTGTATAGTGAACGAGGTGGGGGTCAATGACAGAGACCCCCTGGATCCAAGGGTCCTAAATGGGAGGGAGGTTCTTCGGGGAATGAAGGAAACTTGGTCGTTAGCGCTGAAGAGTAAAACCCGTGACTGGATAAAGGATTCATGGTTAAGTTAGCTTCCCTTGAAGTTCTTTTTCGAGAAAACGAAACGTGATGCGACTGAATCCGACTGAACTCATTAAACATTCCTGTTTCATAATAGCCCTAATATTTGATCTGTTTTGTTGTGTGATGTCAATGTCTCCTGGGTTGTTCAAATCTCCTCAGCGCTCTATGCCATCATTATCTTGAAGACATTAGAAGTGCCAACCACACATGGTTGTTGCCTAGACGGAGTGTTTAAATGTTTTATGATGCTATGTGCAGTGTATTCATTGACAGTGCCACTCAGAACAAAGCTGAGTGGGAAACTAGCCTTTGTTTGAACAGCTGTCAGCTCTGCTCCTGGCCTGGCGATGCACTTGGAGCAGCTTTTGGACCCTCTGTGTTCTCCTGTGGTTGTCTGTCTGTCAGTCTGTCTGTCTGTCTGTCTGTCATTCAATCTCTGTATGTTTTATTTCAAATATTTTGATTGAATTAACTACATAAAATGCTGATTAATTAGTCATGAATAAACTAATCACAATTATTCACATATATCAATATTTTGCTAAGGAATGCAACCAATTGATAAGATAATTCAAATTCATTAAGTCACTTTTGGCAGACAAATAAAGTGTTTATATGATGCTATGTTGAGTTTAAATCTTTAAAAAGTCTTTGTTATTTTCCTACAGTATCTGTCTTCTCTCTGTCAGTCTGTCTGTCAGTCTCTTTGAAAAATGCTCTGTAAAGAAGGATTCTTTTCTTCCACACTTAAAATTAGCCACAGAGCCATTCAGAATGATTTGTCGGCATCAGTGAACAAAGATTTCCTCAGTGGACTTCAGTGTGTTAAAGTGTCACAGCCCCAGATGGTTTTAATGGCTCTCTGATGCTAATGTAACATGGCTAGGAAACCATGAGCTCAAAGCACAGACAGTGTCCCTATCAGTGGCGGCCAAGAGATGAGCCCATGTGTCTTCCTCAGAAGTGAGGAACTCTGGTTAGTTGTCAGTGACCTTGCATGTTAGAATGCATGAATCACTACAAACCCGGAATAAGAAAAGGTTTTAGTTGGCAGAAGAGTTTGGGATGTTGTATAAGAGAATCAATGACAGGTCTGCATCCAATATGAGCAGTGAAAATAGATGTCTCAATCTCCCAGTCAATATTGTTGTGTTTCAGTGTGGGAAAATACTTCTTTTCCTTTCTGGAACGCTCAATATGGTCAATAAGTTGAAAGAGCTTGTTGCTCAGTCCCAGAAGATCATACTGTGATGAAGCTAATTACTATAGGTATGTAGTGTAAGTAATTGGATCTGGCAGCATGTAATTTATAGGTCTTTTTTCAGAGAACTGCCATGCTAAATCACACTTGATCATGGCTTATCTTTTTAAGTCTGCAAGAGGAAAAACTAAATTTCTCAGTGTTGGAGAAAAAGCAATTTCCTGTAACACACAAACAAATACACACAAAAAAAGCTTTTTTTCTGTAACAGGAAAGAATGATCAATAGCTTTCCATTTTGGGAAGGGATTGCTTTGTGCCTATGAAAAAAAATGACCTCCATGTTCAAATAAGTCTTTTTACTCTGGAGCAAATTGACTTCTGGATTAAAATGTGGTCTTTTATTCTTTGCAGTTCCTACCAGACCGCAATATATCCTTTAGAAAACAAAAACAAATTTATCTTTCTAAGACCAATATGTGAGGCACTGTCTGCATATGAGCAGAAATAGTGTTTGAACTTTGTTGCGAAAAACAGGAGTCAGAAATAGCAGGAGTTTGTGCTTTTAAGGTCTGAACAGATGAGGCTGCTTTTTTGGCTGTAACAGGGGTTAAGCTAATAAACACGGGGTCACCGGTGCTGAAAATGTAAAATGAGACGGCAAGTAACAAATGTTCCTCCTTCATTCCTTCCATCTGGACTTTAAGAGAAAGCACACATGGAAGCTAAAGTCAGGAATTGTTCGACTTCATTCCCAGTAGACTTCTCTAGTGTCTCTGGTCTCAGATGTTGACTGACATGTCTTAAACTTTCCATTTCTCCTTAATCAGCATGATGGAGTTCACCTTTGGCAATGTCACCCTAGCTCTATCGTGTCCGCTTTGAAAGCTTCTTTTGGTGAAAGTGCAGCGATGTCAGCGAACCACAGGTCCGTTCAGAGCGGTGCAAAAACCTCTATCTCTGCCCATACACCAGCCCATCTTATCGCTGACTTACACACACACACACACACACCTATCGGAGCAATCAGATCTCCCAGCATCATTAGAGCTCTGTAAATGGGGCTCGGCTGTCATGAAACCCAGCTTTTTCTTTGTGCAAACAACCTACATTGCCTTTCACTTATCATTTTGCATGTAATCTTATGCCTCTATATATATAGATAAAAATAACCCACAGGAATGGAATGATCAGTAATAAAAACTAAAAATTTCAGTATGCCGGTTTCGGTTTAAAATTGAATCAACGAAGAAATACCTTTAAACTCTGGCAGTGAAATCAGATGCAAGGTTAATAATTACTTAATCTCATTATTATGAGATTGGTATAGCTGGAAATATAATACACGTTGGCGTGTGTTCTTAGGTTCTGGTTTCACACCTTGCTGTCAATCCACTGATGGGAGAAATGCCAAGAGAATGCGTCGGGTGAGAGATCACTTTATGTGGCATTTGAGAGACCTTTTAAGCTCACATTGCGCATACAGTGGTGAGACAGCACGTCTGCATGTTTATGATTGCCAGACATATTCATTTGTTTGAATCTGCTCGGTGAACCCACTGCAAGCCATGACTGACTGACTTTGAAGCCCAGACAAGCCAAGTAAAATAAAATATCTAGGCATAGACTATCATCGGCTCGTTTGGGGCCAGTGGACAGTCACAATGCACATTCCGCATTCACATCACAGCTTAAAAGTGACAAGATGTCAGACAGATAAAAAATAACAGTAAGAGAGAAAAAGAACTGCAGAACTGTAGAAAGAAAGAACGGAATAAAAGGGAAGGTCTAATGGTCAACTGAGCCACTCCACCTAAATGAGCATTGCTCAGGAAGGCGATGACTTACAAATCCGTTTATGAAACAATAACAGTGGCTATATGCCTTGCCATCGATCTGAGAGCACACACCATTGAGCGGCGTTATGAGCTGGTCTGGAAATCCATCTCCGTGTAGGATGATTATGAGCTGCTTCATGGTGCTGGTTTCAGCAGACCTCTGTCTGATTATGACCTTGGAAAACCATGCCATCGATACACATCCACTTCTCAATGACAGCATTCTCATATGTTTTTAATAAGGATTTATCAGCATTTTTTGACTCTTCACCACAGATCAGATACATTTCAGCAGGTTTACTGCTTTGCGGACTGGATTAAGAAGTATTTACTCAATTTCATCGTATTGATTTTTAATGAAGCACCGCTGAACGAATGATACAGTGATGTGTTATACCTCTGGGAGAAATATTTTTTTCATCATTGACTCCCACCCAGTATTAAACAAACTGTCAGGGCGTTTTATGACATCTATTAAGGTGAATAGAGTCTAGACAATACCAATTCATTCACTACTACGGGTGACCCATATTAAGGTTGCGTTCCAGTGAAGTCATGGGTGACCTACAAAACTGAGTCTGCTTGATGATTTCATAGGAATAAACTGTGGAAGAGTTGTGCTTCCCCACTGTTCAACAGACTGTAGATGAATGTCATCTCTAATCATTGAATATGAAACAGAGCCATCATCTGTTAAAGTAACCACAGGATTTTTTACAGTTCAATAACCAGCTGATAATTTACCAACTCATCAGTCCCCTAAAGTCAGGAAGAAAAGACTACATTTTATTTTATAACACATTAACAGACTCTGCCACATCAACAGTTGTCATCTCAGTAAAACGTGTTACCAATTCCCATGTACTTTACAATAGTAACAACGTGTTTTTGAGTTTGTGATCTGGTTTTTGCCATATTCCATTTATGTTTTATGTCTATGTGGTATTCATCAGATCACAGCTAATTATGCCACGGTCCCAAACCGCTAACTTGCTAATTGCTCAATTATGCAAGGAGCTGCAAAGTTCTAATTTAACAAATAGCAAGTAAGCTAATTTGTTTGTGGCCCTTTGGAGTGGTGGAAGAAACGTTTTAACTGTCTTTATAATTTATGACTTACAAAAGTATTCATCTGGTCTCTGTGTGAGGAATTCTGCCTTTCAAAAGCTCTAGTCAGCATTCAGCACTTAGCACAACGCAGGACCAATTTAGATCACTGGCACTAAATATGTGTGCCAGCAGGTTCACCCCCCATTGAAATTCCTCTCACATTAGAAACACGGAAGCCAACTGGCCCTTCCAGAGTCTGAGAAAGTAACAATGTATAAAAACTAGACCTGGCATGAGAAAGCAGCAGTCACATTGTGTCTGGTTTATCTGAAAGTGCCAGTAAGCAGCAGCATTAGCATGAGCTCAGCACTGTATTGATGGAGCTCTAATAAAAGAGACTGGCTTTGTCTATTTCTCGCTGTTCAAAATGCAAAAAAGAAAAAAAATCTAATGTTAATAACTGCTAATTCTTTCATAGCCAAGCATATCCATCATCACTGCCATGGACCCAAGCTGTCCTCATTATGTTTCATATTTCATTTTTCATTCATTTACAGTCCATCTTCGCCAGGGGTTAAGGGCCAATGCTCACACAAAGACCAGCTTGGTCCTTCAAAGTCATTTTCTTTCTTCGATTCTTGTGGCGACAAGCCAGGTTTCAAAGTGAAAAAGCCAGCTACCCATCCAGAACTAAAACCGCAAAGCGACTCAAAGCAATTTTCTGCCTATTTTGCTGATTTAATCCCAGGGTTTAGATGCGAGGAACAAGAAGCGGAGTAGGTCCCCTTCGCCCCCGAGGGTCCAGATCGGGAGTCTCCCATCATCAAGCCCCCCTTAAGCGCTCCATCACAGAGGCGCTCATCCCTGTCTGTCTAATCATGGATGGGCGGCAGCAGCGTGGGATCCCTCTCGCTGGAGCTCATCTGTCAGTCCCGCTAATCACATGTCAAAGCGAGCTCTCCACTTACTAAACAGATCCTAAAGAGATATTACCTGCTGTTGACCTTGCAAGCTGTGAGTTTGGGTCAGCCCCCTGCAGCCATGACAAAATGATGATCTGTGTAACCACTTTGTATTGCTCTTTGTTACCAAAGGACTGTGTAAGGCTTTCCTTAAAGGGGTAGTTCACCAAAAAATCCTGTCATCATTTAGATGCCCTCATGTCATTCCAAAATCTACATGACATTCTTTGTTCTGTGGAACATGAAAATATTTTATTTTATTTTATTTTATTTTATTTTATTTTATTTTATTTTATTTTATTTTATTTTATTTTAATCAAATGAAAATTATACATTTAACACATTTAATGTGTTTGAATAGCAAGGTGCAAGCTGAAAAACATAAGTGTACCTAATTTGACATAAACATTGTGTGTTTTATAGTGTTGAAAAGTCAGTTTGTCAGCACTTTGAGAAGGTGGTTATTTCCATCCTAAATGGGTCCCATTTGGTTTTCATAACATTCAGGAAAACAGCTATACGGAAAACTAAATCTACAATCATGTAGTTGCCAAGTATTTGACCATATGACATGCGCATAAGGACTCTTTAAACACAGACACCCTCAATTTCCCTGTTACACCCTATAATGCAGCACATTGTTAGGTATTACAGGCATTTTATTTTAATTAATTTGTAACAGACCATTGCACTTAGAGAAGGTGATAAGCCTCCCGAGCCCTGCAGAAACTATACTTATAACTTATACTATAACTTTTCTTTTAATGAGGAAAGTGTTGTGTTTTAATGCATAACTCTGCTGCTGTCTGGATATTGGTCAAAGAATGCTAACTTTTATGAGAAGTGTGAACTCTGAACACCCACGCTAGCGGAAGCGCTGCAGATGGTCTCCTCTGCACGAGTATTAATCTGTCAGCATGGGCTGTGGGCAGAGCGTCAGAGAGGAGAGTACGCTCCTCAGATTCAGGTGCTGCCTGCTGTGTGTCATGGCAGCCTGTCATAGGAAACGCTGCTGGAGCCTTCACTCCTGAGCTGAAGTTTGCCTTGCTTTCATTGGCCAGAGCTGATCTTTTTGGAAGCCAAGGCAACCATAACCTGAGTTGTACTTAGTGTCTGTCTATCCTGCAGTGCTGCTGACTGGCATCTATGCGTAATTGTGTCTGTGTGGGTTTTTTTTTTTTGGCTGGAAATTTTATTCTGAATATGAACACTCCCTAGTGTGATATGGTTTGCTTTAGCTGAATATAATTCATTGTGGTTGGAATGGTCGAGGATTAAAACATTTAATTTTCCTTTTTCCTATGTCTGTTATGATTTGCTATGCAAAGTCTATGATACAAATACTTACCTAAAATATATTTTCATATTTTATTTTTAAAATTTGTTTAAAATGGACATTTAAAAAGTAATGATTTATTTAAAGGGGCCCATGTTGGTGATGCCAAGACACCAAAACAATAAAAGCCAGGCGTTTGTTGCATCCAGTGGGGACATACTTACTCATTTTTATTGACTTAGTACTGTCTTTTAACATGTCGTGTTTCATTTAAATTTTTCATTATTTATGTAATGTGAATGTTTCACTTTCAATCTTGGGGGTGAAATTTGACACTGGGTTCACACTGGAAATGCATTAGAAATAAACGTGTAAGAAAGCAATCTGAGTGACTGTTCTAATTCCATTTTGCAGGATCAAACCCACATCTCCGGTATCTTAAAACAGTTTGAACAGTCACACAAGTAAGAAGAGTGAAGGAGCAAATCATCATGGGGATGCGAGGCCTGCTGCTGGCCTGTGTGGCAGTAGCCATGTTAGTTCATCTCTCTAGTGCTGGCCTGGTGAAAAGAGTAATTAGACACAGAAGAGAATCACTGTCACCGACCACTGAGAACTTGACCCTCCCAAGTCCTGATCAGCCTGTGGTTTTTAACCATGTGTACAACATCAATGTTCCCTCTGGCTCCCTGTGCTCTGTGGACTTGGATTCACCTGGAACAACACCAGTGAAGCCAAAACCAGCCAATCTGCAGTCTGACCAACATATAGAGCACACCACGGATGGAGAGAATCAGATTGTTTTCACGCATAGGATTAACATTCCCAAGCAAGCTTGCGGTTGTGATAACCACATGCCTGACCTGAAGGATCTTCTGAACAGGCTGGAAATGCTGGAGGCGGAGGTATCCAGTCTAAGAGAGCAGTGCACCAGTGGAACAGGCTGCTGTAGCGCTCAAGTTACAGGTAAGGAAAAATATTACATACTGTACTGTAGATACTTTGTTAGCCTGTTAGGAGGCTGAGCTTTATTACACATTCATTCAAAAGAAGGTTCAAATGATTGTTCATCTTAAATGAAAATCTCTCACCCCAAAATGAAAATTCTTTACTCATATACATAACCCCTCTCATAAAACAAACCTGTTTAAATTGGTTTTGTTATTTAGAAGTAGTATCATTAAAAGAAAAAGAAGTGTATAATTTTATATCATGTGCTTCAATCGACTGTAATGACTTATTCTTTTAATGGTTCTTTTTAGTGAATCAAACACATACAGCTTTCAGCTAATTGTGACACTTAAATCAATGTAGTTTTTACAGACTGATTATATGACAACATGTAGTTAAAAACATGTGTTTTGGTCTGTAATGTTGTACAAATCTATATTAATTGCCTTATTTTTGTTTGTGTAGTTCTGCTAGGGATGTTAAAGTCAAATGGCAGTTATTGGATTGCATTTATTTACACATACCTTTTTTTATTATTATTGAAATTGGCAAGAACACTTTCTGCTTTTTAGTATTTATTCTTGAAAAGTGCTAAAAGAAATGTTAACGAAACCACTAAGGAATCGTTAAATTTTCAACAGCATGAAATTGTTTCTCAGCACATGCCAAAAATGACTAAAAACCTCTTTAGCAGGTGAAGTCACAACCAAACCCTACTGCAGTGGCCGCGGAAACTACAGCACAGAGACCTGCAGCTGTGTGTGTGAGCCCGGTTGGAAGGGAGTCAACTGCTCCGAGCCAGAATGCCCCAACTTTTGCCAGGATCAAGGCCGCTGTGAAGATGGCAATTGCGTCTGCTTCGAGGGCTTCGGCGGTGAGGACTGCAGCATCGAACTGTGCCCTGTGGATTGCGGTGATAATGGAGAGTGCATCGACGGGGCTTGCATCTGTGTGGAGGGCTTTATCGGTGAGGACTGCAGTATGACCAACTGCCTGAACAACTGCCTGGGCAGGGGGCGCTGTGTGGATGATGAATGTGTGTGTGACGAACCTTGGACGGGCTTTGACTGCTCCGAGCTCATCTGTCCCAACGACTGCTACGACCGTGGCCGCTGTGACAATGGAACCTGCTATTGTGAAGAAGGGTTTACTGGAGAGGACTGCGGGGAGCTTACCTGCCCCAAAAACTGCAATCACCATGGCAGGTGCATCAATGGACAGTGCGTCTGCAACATTGGCTACAGCGGAGATGACTGCTCCAAGCTAACCTGCCTCAATGACTGCAATCAGAGAGGGCACTGCTTCAACGGGAAGTGCATATGCGATCCTGGGTTCGAGGGTGAGGACTGTGGCATTCTTTCCTGCCCTGACAACTGCAACGACAGGGGACAGTGTGTCAATGGTGAGTGTGTTTGCGATGATGGATATGAAGGTGACGACTGCTCCGAACTTTCCTGCCCCAATAACTGTCACGATCGGGGCCGATGCGTCAACGGGAAGTGCATTTGCAAAGTAGGCTTCGCTGGAGAAGACTGCAGCATCAAGACATGTCCCCATGACTGCCATGGACACGGAGAGTGTGTCGACGGCAAATGCGTTTGCCATGATGGCTTTGCTGGAGAACACTGTGGCATCAAGACGTGTCCCCATCACTGCCATGGACATGGGCAGTGTGTGGACGGCAAGTGCATTTGCCACCATGGCTTTGCTGGAGAAGATTGCAGCGTTAAAACCTGTCCCAGTCACTGCCATGGACGTGGACAGTGCGTGGACGGCAAGTGCATTTGCCACCATGGGTTTGCTGGAGACGATTGCAGCATCAAAACCTGTCCCAATGACTGTCACGAGCGTGGAAAGTGCGTGGATGGTAAGTGTGTTTGCCACCATGGCTTTGCTGGAGAGGATTGCGGCATCAAAACCTGTCCCAATGACTGTCATGATCGTGGAAAGTGCGTGGACGGCAAGTGCGTTTGCCTTGATGGTTTTGCTGGAGAAGATTGCAGCGTCAAAACCTGTCCCAATGACTGTCATGAGCGTGGACACTGTGTGGACGGCAAGTGTGTTTGTCATGCTGGCTTTACAGGCCATGACTGCAGCGAGTTGACTTGCCCCAATGACTGCCATGACCGAGGACTTTGTGTAAATGGCCAATGTGTGTGTAACAGCGGGTTCACTGGGGAGGACTGTGGTACAAAGACGTGTCCCAACAACTGCTTGGACCGTGGCTACTGTGAAGATGGAAAGTGCATCTGCTCTGAGGGCTAC
Source organism: Enteromius paludinosus (assembly GCA_032361165.1). Lineage (NCBI taxonomy): Eukaryota > Metazoa > Chordata > Actinopteri > Cypriniformes > Cyprinidae > Enteromius > Enteromius paludinosus. Next base: position 5,965,900 of record JAUMHQ010000053.1, on the reverse strand, counting down.
ACTGGTGAGGACTGCTCTGTTCTGACCTGCCCAGAAAACTGCAATGACCAAGGCCAATGTCTGAATGGAATGTGCATATGTGATTTAGGCTTCACTGGCGACGACTGCTCTGAAAGTAAGTCACTATATTTTACATATGTAACACCTCATGTGTGTAGGTTATACTTACACTCTTTTGGCTATACTACAAACATCTGTCAGGATTTTCTTAGAACCCTAATATGAGCTAATCAAGTAAATAAAATGTATTATTTTATAAATAATGATTTGATGTGATGTCTTGTGATATGATGCGATATAAAACAATACGATACAATGCGATGCAATATGATTCGTTATGATACCCTGGACTACAAAACAAGTCATAAGTAGCACAGAAGTCAACAATACATTGTATGGGTCAACATACATATTTTTCTTTTATGCCAAAAATCATTAGGATAGTAAATAAAGACCATGTTCAATGAAGTAATTTCCCACCATAAATGTATCAAAAACATAACTTGCGATTTGTAATATGCATTGCTAAGGACTTCCTTTGGACAACTTTAAGGGCGAATTTCTTAATACTTTTTTAGTATTTAGGTTTTTTAGGATATTTTAATAATTTTTTTTGCACCCTCAGATTCCTCAAATAATTGTATTTTTGCTAAATTTTGTCCTTTCCTGTCCGGACATTATAATATATATTCACAATGATGTGAATGGAAAATTAAATATAAGTTTTATTTATGTCAAAGTGAATAGAATTCATATTTTTCAAATTAATTATGAATAAATGACTCGTATGTGTATTTGCAAAGTAACTGTCATAAACAAAACATAATTAAACCATTATTTGCAGTTATTTGTATGATGATGGCGATTTCCTGTCAGCCAAAATGTATAATTGTAATATCCCTAAGATAACACGTCATCAAAAAAAACCCCAACTCTTTCAAACAGGTTTGCCAAACCACTCCTCACCATCTGCCTTTGGTCAGACTAAACAATAGCCCCGCCCTAAAATCATGTTATTAGAAGCATAGAGTATCAATCTAGTGTACGAATCATTTATTAAGTTTTTTCTGCATATTCAGCAATTCAGAATTTGTCAACATTTCTCTTTTCCATTTAATTCAGAGGTTCTTCTAAACTTATTACAATAATTTAACATTTTTCAATCCACAGTCTCCCCACCCAGAGACCTGACTGTGACTGAGGTCGATCCAGAAACAGTGGACGTTGCCTGGGTCAATGAGATGCTTGTGACGGAGTATCTTATCACCTATGCACCTACGGCTCCTGGCGGTTTGGAGATGGAAATGAGAGTTACTGGTGAAAAGAAGATGGCAACTATTAGAGAGCTTGAGCCTGGCATAGAGTATCTAATCAGTGTCTTTGCTGTCCTGAACAGCAAGATGAGTGTCCCTGTTAGTGCCAGAATAGCCACACGTAAGTCACCCATCATCATGCTTAGGAAAATTATTTGTTATTTTGTCCTAAGTGCATTCTGTGAACCTGATTTATATCCCACAATTAGATCTTCCTGAACCAGAGGGTCTGAAATTCAAATCGGTTAGAGAGACCTCAGTGGAGGTTGAGTGGGACCCCTTAAACATCCCGTTTGATGGCTGGAACCTCATCTTCAGAAACACAGTGAGTGTCCTGGCATGCTCCGTAAGCCTCAAGGGTGGCTGTGGTCCAAAAGAGTACCGTTGCCCTCATATTTTCTCCTAAAAGATGCAACATAAAAGAACCGTTCTGTTTCAAGTAATAGTTAAAATGAGAAGCTCAAAAGGCGCCCAGTGGAAAATAGCTGAGTGGTGCCACCAAGCAAAAAGCTACTGTCGAGAAGTCTGCGGTTTTGCAAGACAAAGCCCTCTAAGAAGCTCCTGGCAACAGCATGCGTGACCATGTGCCACAGAACTCTTATTGTCTCTGTAATGCTTTATTTTCTTTCTCAAGGGCTTATGCAAACTCCAAAAACACCACCATTAGAACATGCAAACCTCCCCTACATCCCTCTTTCAAAACACAGCTTGGCAGTCTCTTTCACGCATCAAGTTTAGGGATGTCAATGCCAAAATAATTCTGACTGTGAATTAAAACACTCATCCAAGTAGAATCAGCTAATAGACCAAAGTGTTTACTCTCAGGACACCCTCTCATTACCCCGTAGTTCATGGGAGCTTGACTTAGTTTTCCTGAGGTTGCAGCTTTGATGCTTTGTGGTGCTTTTATTAACCAGCAGAACCTTTGACCAGCGATCTGTTATTAGATTTAATATATTCACCAATTCAGTTCACCAACAAAAAAAAATCTGTTTTTGAATGGCAGAAAGAAGAGGACGGAGAGATTTTGAACTCTCTCACCCCTCCTGAGACCACCTTTGAGCAGTCTGGTCTTGGACCTGGACAAGAGTATGAAGTCAAGCTTGAGGTCGTAAAGAACAACACCCGTGGACCCCCAGCCAGCAAGAATGTTGTCACAAGTAAGCAGCTGTCAACAGCAATTAACTGGCGGCCATAACCAGTCTTCTATTTTTTTTTTCTTTAAAAGAGACAGGATGTCTTACCTGAAATTAGAAAGAGCAGTCAGGAGTTTGTTAATTGGCAGTTGTATGCAGTGCAGTGAGTTGCTCAACTGTCAAGTTATTATTTTGAGTTATTATACCTGAATGTGTAAGAAGTTTCTCAAGACCTAATTTCGCAGGACTTTATCATTTGATAAAGCATATGCCTTTCTACTATTCCAACGTTTGGGGTCAGTTTATTCAGTGAAAATACATTAAATTGATCCAAATTAATTTTTTTCAACAAGATGTTGTTCTTTTCAACTTTCTATTCATAAGTATACTAAAGAAAATCTGTATATTAGAATGATTTCTGACAGGTCAAGTCATCAGATTGGGAAAATTGATGCTAAATATTCAGCTTTAAAATTACATTTTTATATACATTAAAGTAGAAAACAGTTATAATATTTATTATTTTTTTACCATTGTGACATTTCCCAAAAATCATTTCACCTTTATCACTTCCTTCTTTCAGAACGTACTAAAGATTATATTGGAAAGGGATGTGCCGTTATAACATTGGCCTCTTATACTGTCAGTGCAAGTAATTCGAGTTTTCCTTCATGACAGGCTGTTTTTGCTGTCTTACAAATGTCTAAAAAAATCTCCCAGCATGCCTTTAATGCTCCATCTACTCCATTTCTTCAACTTGTGCCACATAGGATTTGCATTAAAGGGGGACTAATTGCTCAAAGTGAGTTCTCTCCCTCACTCACTGTGTGTGGGAGGCACCACTCAGCAACATGAGAGGCTGTCCTCCCGTGAGATAACTAGCGCATTGGAGCATCTCACATGCACAAATCTGCTCTAAGCCGCATGCAGTTCCTCTATATTATCTTACGCTCACATGAGTATGGGCTCTCAGTACAGTTCCTAATCTAACAAACTGATTTAACCATGAACATAAGGGCCTAGCTATTTTACTTGTACTCGTTTTAGTCTTGGAGAAGCAGATACAATTATTTGGTCTTATTGTCAAATGTAGTGATATAGATATAAATGCATTTGTAATAGCACTATTTTTTCAATTGTTGTGGTTCTATTTCAGGGGGGAAAAAACACAAATTTTCAAGATGTTAGTCATTGATTAAATTAGTTTTAATTGTTTTATTTTATGCACTATTTACTAGTTTAATCATTTATTTTTTATTAAACACTGTGAAAAATGCATAGTATAAATGTTTTCTTTTTTTAACGTTAAGCTATCATTTAATTGTCTTATTTTGAGATGACAAAAACTGTATAGCTGTTTTTAAGTCATCTGCTTTCATAAATGTTCCCATTTTGTTGCTTTTTTCCCCCCCAGCTGTCTCAAACCTCTCTTCTCATCCACAGTGATTGATGCTCCCAGCCAAGTGGATGTGCGTGATGTGACAGACACTACAGCGCTTATCACCTGGCTTCAACCTGTCGCCCAGGTGGATGGGATCTCTCTGTCCTATCGCCCCATCACAAATTTAGACAAAAAAACAATAGAGCTTTCCTCCATAGATACTCAGTACCATCTGGCTGAGCTGTACCCTGACACAGAGTATGAGGTCTCTCTCATGGCCCGAAGGGGAGAGATGACCAGCTTTCCGGTCGATGAGCGCTTCACAACAGGTACAAACTCTCAGGAAATCATTTCAGAACTTCAAGTGAAAATTCAGTCTGTTTCAGCAGGTCTACTGATAATTGTGTTGTACTTAGACCTGCATTTTGAAGCAATTTTCCTTGCCCTGGAGGATAACCGTACAGGAAGTATTTTCTTTCATCCACATGTTGGCTTTTTTCAGACCTTGATGCTCCAAAGAACCTCAGGGCGGTTGAACAGACAGATGAGAGCATAACTCTGGAGTGGGAAAACAGCGAGGCCAATGTCTTCAATTACCGTGTCAAATATGGCCCAATTTCTGGAGGGGAGCATGGAGAGCTGGTCTTCCCCAGCGGCCCGAAAGATACCACTCAGGCTAAAATCACTGGTGAGAGGCCAATTTACACAATAATTCCTCTCCAGAGATTACAAACTCCATCAATTACAAACAGAACTATGTTTGAAAACTGGAATAAAATTAGGCTCAGCTGCAGTGCGCCCCAAATACTACAGTTTCTGCACATCCAAGCCTTTTGAAATGAGAAATGTAGTTCTCAGGTGTTGAAGTGTGAAGTCGTTTTCGGGAAACCACCCTCAGAAAGAATTTAAAACAATTGGAATCCCACTGTAGGTCTGAATATGCATGGGCTAATTCAAAATCTCCCGGCCTTTTTTAAGCTTCAAAGTGGCTTTTTATCGTATTTATCAGCACTTTATTTCTAAATGAGTGCCTTTGTTTTAGTAACGTGAAGTGTTTACATGACTAAAAGCGAATGAGATGCTATCCCTTTTGTTGGTAATGCCTTATTCATGCCTTAAATGAAGTAACACTGGTGCTTCAATGTGAAAATCCCAGTCAAAAAGGGAAAGCGGAGGCTTTCTTCATCGCAGCAGCACTTCTATTATACACTTGTGCTTTGAGGCAATCTCCTGTGCTAATTCTTATTCTCTACAGCCATGTGTTACCGCAAGCAGGGATTATCATGGCTGGGAGAAAAATATATTCAAAATGGATAATAGATTCTTTGTCTGGTTTGCTCCTTTGTCCTTGGGAGGCCTGTTCCCTGTAAATAAGGCGGACGATCTGTTCGACTAATAACGCAGAGTCTCTCTCTCACACACATCTCACTAGTTGTCTCTTTCACACAGTTATTATCTGTAATTGCCGTCACGCCTGTGATTTTATTGATAATGAGCTTCCTCTGCATTAGGCGTAATTTCATGCTGGAGGACTCCTCTACAGTGACCTCTGCAGGAGCCAATACAGGCATTTAGAGGGGTAAAGTGTGGGATTTGGGCTAAGGGCTCTTGTGAATGGGGGCTGTGGATCTGAGAATCTCTTGTATGATGGTAAAAATTGTTTCTGGCCTGTGGAGAAGCTCTTTGATGCAGCCACTGAAAGGCATTAGATTGATATGCCGTGCAGATGAAATTGAAACCGCGCTGTGGCAACAATTGCCTACCACGGAGGCTCCAAAAACAACTAATGTGAGAGATTAATGGTTTCGTTTTGTCTAATGATTTGAGAGGACTGAATTTGCTGGGCTCTTTCTTAGGCCTTAGGCCTGGGACGGAGTATGGAATGGGAGTGACGTCAATCAAGGAAGAGCGTGAGAGTTTGCCTGCGACGACCAATGCTGTGACTGGTAATTTTTTTAATATTAAGATTATTACGATTTTTATTCATTGTAATTTCATGGGGGGAAAAACAACCAGTTTCTCCTGTTGTGTTTAATGTTAGAAAATACAGGTGGGAACAACATGATGAGTGAATGATGACAGAGTTGTCACTTTTTTAAATTAACTAATCTTTTAATGTAATCCCTGTCCTCTTAGATATTGATGCTCCCAAGGACCTTGAAGTAAGTGAGACCACAGAGACCACATTGGCACTGGTCTGGAGGAGGCCGGTCGCCAAAATCGATACCTATGTGCTAGTGTTTACATCTGCGGATGGCACAGAAACTGAACTAGAGGTACCCGGTGCTGCCAGTACCTACATCCTGACTGAGCTGAGTCCCGGCATGCTGTACACTATCAGCCTGACTGCCAAGAGAGGAAGAAAGATGAGTGCGCCAGCCACTCTGTCAGCATCCACAGGTTAGTATGCATCATTACATTTTCATTTAGATATGAAGAATGCATCTTCACATCCCACGTCTCTCTTACCTCTAGAGTGACAAAACCAATATTGGTTTGGATCATAAAATAAGCTTTCAAAATGTAATTTGAATTTTTTTCTCACCCCATAAATATATTTATTCAGCAGGCCACTGGGGATCTAAAGGCAACTCTGGAATTCATTATCTTGACTATTTTCCTCCCTTTAATATTTCTTTTGGAGTTTGAAGATACTGCAGTTCTTGTTCTATAAATTTGAATTAAACATTTTGTAGCTTTTTATCATGAGAAAACTTCCATGAAGGCCTCAAAATGCCACCATACACTGGAAACTGAAGCTTTATATCCTTATTCTCTGCCCTCATTAACGGCATGTGGGTTTATATTTCTTTTTAATGAAAAACCAGTGAAAGCCCAAATCTCTGCGGACAGGATGCCACTTAACTTCCACAATTCTTTTTACCAAATGTTCTTGCTTTTATGACAGAATAATCATTAACTAATACCACAGAGCTGCAGAAAATAACATCAGTTGTTTGCTTTGGTCGCCAAGGCAAGACAACAGATATAGTGTTTCTCAAGATCCCAAACACACACACACACACAGAGAAAGCTCATTCATGTGATAATCGTCAGAGTGAGCCCACTCCCCTTTTGGATTTGCGTGATTTGACCACAATGAACTGTGGGGCGGACTGATAAATAGGACACATGCTGAGCCGCCTGTTAAAATGTTGTCTCTGAAATCACCAGCGCTATAATCCCAATGCGTTTATTTCAGCAGCCATTATCGGCCTTAGACACGGCATACAAACATGGGCATAGAGACCCGATGGAAATGGGAAGGTGGGGGGCTGGGAGACTTTTAGGTCTTGGCTTTCTTATGTTCCCTGAATGCCTCTCTGGCATGATTATGAGGGTTTCAGCTTGTAACATGAAGACCCGATGACCACCTCAAAGGAAACATACGAGGACACAACCCGGCCAAAAAGGAGAGAGCAAACAGTCACATTTGCATGCACAAAGTATTGTTATGCTGAGTTAAGGTATGGTCACTGAATTTTCAGCAAATTTTTGTGAGCAAAGAAGGTCTGTTTTCAACAGTATAGCTATTTATGAAGTAAAGCTTACACAGGAGTCTGTTGTGACCAATTTGAACCCGTTTCGAAATCGCTGTGGGAAATCCTTCAGCCTCACACAAAGTTCCCACATGGATACGCTTTGAAATAACTGAAATTGGTCTGCGAAAATTCACAAGCAATGATAATTGTGACCACACCTTTATGGCTCGTGCATGCATACAACAAAGGCTTTATCCAAACACCTTTAAAGGGATAGAATGCTTACTGCTTAAATAAACATGCACAGACAAATCCAAATTAAACCCTTCTAAGATGTGAAATGTTTGGTTTGGGCAGGAAACTGAACCGTATTATAAAGGTTTTGTTTTTTTTCTCTGATGCACCACAATATCTGTCACGTGCCCCACCAATGTGCTTTGGCACATAGATATATAAACATAGATATATGCCTTGTATACCATGGGTTTCACTTTATTTTGATGGTCCCTTTAACATATTCTGTTGATTATAAGTAACATTGCACCTACATATCTACTAACTCTCAGTAGAGTGCCAGCAGAGTATTAGTAGACTGGCAGGGTTAGGGTTAGAATTGGTTGATATGGACTTGCAAAGTTACTTATAGTCAGTAGTGTGTCTTTTGGGAGACCATCACAATAAAATTCAGCAGATGTAGTATTCTAATGAGAGTTAGTTGATTAAAGGGGACCATCAAAATAAAGTTTTACCGATCCATGTATCGTGGACAATAGAAACAGTCGCTAACAAGATATCTATGGACATTGTGGTGTATCAGAGGTAAAAAAAATGATATAAATACTGTTCAATTCCTTGCACAAACTGATAATTTTGTGTCTTAGGACATTGAGATCTTGGAATCTTAGTTTGTGTTCTACTGAAGTCTTGGAGTAAGCACTGAGAATAAGCAGAACAACATAACATTTTCATTTTTGGGTGAACTATCCCTTTAAGGTGTCTGTGGCCTGAGGATCTCACAACGATAAAGCCATTCTTCTATTCTGTTGCCATCTGTATGCAGTGATGGCCATTCCTCAGGCATAAATGGGCTGCTTTAAGTGGCACAAACTCTATTGGATAAGTGTGCAAAATGAATCAATTTCCCCAAATTCAGTTCCCATGAATGGCGCGAGATGATCAATGAGTTGTTTTGCTGTTTGACAGCTTTGTATTGTTTCATCTCCAGGTTTCAAAAGCGACAACCGACCCTTTTGCCTGGGAAGGTCATTCACTTCATCCCTATTGTCTCTCACCCTATTTTCACGCCACGTTTCTGCCCTCTTGAATGTGCATAGACAGGATAATGGTTAGCCCACCGTGCATCTCAGAGCTATCTGCCCCCTCTTTGCCTGTGAATGCTGACAATGCACAATGATGTTCAATTATAGGTTTGCAATGCACTGCGCTGCATGGCTGCCTCCCTTATTTGAAGTGTTCAGCGTACCTCTGCTCAGGCAGGCTAGGCAGAACCTTCAAAAATTAATGGCTTTTCTCAGGGCCATTAATACTAAAGCTGTCTCAGCAAGCTGGTGCTTTGATGTTAATAGGTTGCAAGAGAAAAGACTGCAAATTAGTTTGTTTGTCACTACAACCTTTTGAAAGTTATTACTCTCTTATTACAAGTTGGGGGTTTTTTCTCTCACTGCATGTGCAAATGTTCCTGTTCTGTTTGGAACAGATGGAGATTAATTTGTTGGGAGTAACACATTAAAAAATTTAAATGTTGCTCATCACATAGACTTTGCCTTTAATTTTTAAAATGCTTTACATTGTTTTGAATAATGTGAAATGTGTGTTTTCTGGTCTTTTTGTTTGTACTTCAATTCATTCGTCTCCAAGAAATAAAAACGACCATCATCTTAAAGAGAGAAGGTCTTAAGAAATCAGCCAAACCTGTTCAGTCACCGTAACCTACAGTGTGCTCCTGCTATATGTACTTTTTCTTGCCCAATTAATTATCTTCTGATTTGTTTGTCATCCAGATGAAGAGAAGCCTCAGGTGGGCAACATCACCATCTCTGATGTGTCCTGGGACAGCTTCAGTGTGTCCTGGGAGCTTGAAAGAGGAGAGGTTGAGGGCTTCCTGGTTGAAGTATCTGACCCAGATGGTCTATCTGATGGCCAGAACCATTCTCTATCCAGCCAGGAGTTCAGCCTGGCTATCACTGACCTCTCCCCTAGTACTTTCTACAGGGTCGCACTGTATGGGCTGTACAAGGGAGAGCTCTTAGATCCTGTCTTTGCTGAAGCCATCACAGGTATCAATTCTTGCCCAATCTTGGACCGATTTGGTCTTCTTTTCCAGTTTTCTTTGGATCGAATGCTGCGCCTCTAGCAGCGAATCTTACTAACCTCTTTTCTCTTCTAATGTGCTGTTCATCACATCACATGGTAAAATTAAACTAACACATTTTTACCATTATTTTATTCAGTTTTTGTAGTGTATTCATGTCTTCATCTACAGTCATGTAGTACGGAAACTAGTATTTTCCACTATTAATACAGAAGATAAATAAAATATTTGGGCATTTTCAACAAAATAATGAATATAATCCAGCCGATATGATTAATATATAATTATATCCATATATACACATGTGTGTGTACAGTTGTGTTCATAAGTTTACATGCCCTGGCAGAATTTATGATTTAATTTTAATTAAGACAGCCATGGTGTTTAGAGAGTTTAAAAAGAAATATATTAAAAAATCTTCTTAAAAAGAAAATTTTTATTAAATTTAAAGTAATTTAATGCAGCCTCATCCAGCCTGAATCCAAAATTCATCCCAGGGTCAGAATAAGTCTTTATACTATAAATGGTATACATAAAAGCAATATGTCAGTTTTCATAAAATATATGCATGCTTGTAGAACAAAGACTACTTAATTCCCAACAATTGAGTTCATAATCAAGTGCAGAATACTCTGACGGTACGTGATTTCAGATGCAGATTATCTCTCAAATGTGCAAAGCACTAATAAACCAATCCCCTTTGAAGTCAGCGACAGACTCTGTCGCATGCCGAATTTTATGTTGAAGTAACACTGACATTCAGAGCACACCTGCACTGCATCGTAATGCCTCCCCACACATTCACGTCTGCATAATCACCAGCACAGCCTCCAGGTGCATTAAATGACCTCTGCCTGTCATCGTTGCTACATTTGTGTTTAACAGGCAAAACAAAGTTAGACTAATGATGGCTTTTTCATTCTAATTGACTGCGGCATTCAGCTCACGTTGTCGGTGAGTCAATTTAAATCATTTAGTTTGTGGCATTTATAGGCTACCAGCAAACCAGACAAGCTGTATTGTAGCAAACATACATTTATTAGGCACATACCAGCGTTTTGCCCCTCCTCAGAGAGTCAGCGAATAGAGCGGGTGACTGTGTTGGGGTGTACTGCCATGGAAGTGATCCTGAGGAGTTTTTGTGGCTTCTTGTGAAGGATCTTTTCAGTATGCACGCCCGGTTTTCTGACCCTGCGCTACTTCTCATTCTTATGCCTCACTTTCACACATTTTCTTGGCGTTTATCAGCCAGTGGCTGCAGGGGCCACAGTTGTAGCAGTCTCTCAAGTCTGCATGCAAATAGGCAGAGGAGAAGGGGAACTGATTGGATTTCTGTTAACCTCCTCTCTATTCATGTCACATGACCCATGAACTCTTGCCTCGCTCTGGGCTGAGTGATACAAGCTTTTAAAACCAGAAAAGTGTACAATGTTTATGGAAACTTCGTTAGTTTTCTCGCTCTGGTTGGTTTGCGTATCCCCGCTGCAGCATTTAGCTGTGTCAACACAGATATCCCCCTCAGAGGTTTTAGCTGCCTGCTGCAGAATTACTGCTTCCAGACCTTGCTTCTGTAGGTTAGCTGGCGCCTTTTCCACCTCCACAAACAGATGCCTCTTTGTCAAACCGGAGAGACTTAGAAGCCAGTCAGATGAAAGTGATCTTTGGTGAGCACATGTTAGTACTCTTGAAATGCCTCAAACACTGCTGACACTCTTAAACAAGTGAACAGTGCTAATGAAGAGGGACAGCTCCACGGGATTTGTCCTCGCTGGTTTTCATTTCCAACACTTTTCCACATTCAACAAATGTCTTTTCTGTTTCACATCATCCAGAGCTTTAGAGGAAGAAGAGGTTCAGTCTGGTCAAGGGTGTTTTTTTCCCCCTTTTCTTTGTAAAAGTTTAGTTTAGGACAACAAGGCTCTGTTTAGGCATTGTCCGTTTTCGAACAATACTACATTGTTTTTTCAGTATTTTTGATCTCAGGATTGAGTACAACTTTTACACTTCAATTCTATAATTTGTTGATTGCCTTCTATGTGTATCAAGTGTCTAATTATTCTTATTACAAGATTAACCTAACATTGAAATACTAAATATAAACTATATTGTAAATAAAATGTTCATTATCTATATTTATCACATAAAAAGTGGTATTTTTCAAAAATTACATTTAGAGTCTGGCTGCTGGATTGTTATACGTCTGATCAGTCCTGAGCAGAAAATATTAGAAATGTACTTGGTCAAATTAAGTCAAGTTATTACAGTTCATCACGATCTTCCCTTTCCTTAACACTTCAGAAAAAAAAAAATCAACTAAAATGTTTGTAGACAGTAAATGGTTCTTGGTACATGAAGACGAAGAGCAAACCACAGCATATTAAAGCTGGACAATATTTTGGCACATGCAAGGCTATTGTTGAAAATACAATGTGTTCCTCATGTGGTCAAGACATCCCTCAGGCTTCAGCTTTTCAGTTTTACATACCCTACCACAACGATTGCTTCTCCAGAGACATCCCTCTCAGAATTCATATCTTTCATTGTCATTGGCCTTCTTGCAAGATCAGCTAAAAACGAGACAAAAATGCATTTCCAGGATGAACCCGACTGTCAATATAATTATTATGGATATGTCACGGTCCCAGGAAAGCTCTGTCTTGAACCCTGCACGACTGCTATAATATGACGATACAATTATGATGGTGGAACCTAATATAATGGTGGAAAATTCATCAATGTCAATTTTTTTTTCCTACTAACCAACAGATCTCATTCCATATTCTAATCCAAATATGTAAATTAAATTTACTGGCTCACTGATTTCAGCATCACCTGCCACAGATATAGGAACAACTGATAGATGACTGAACAATTGATTTTCAAAAAAGCCTATTTTCATGCATGAGTAACATAATTGCCGAATTGTCTCTCGTACGGCAGCGTCTTCCCCTTCTCAAATTTATATAACTTTAACAAACGCTACAAATAGTGGAAAATTGGTTTAAGGAACCACATTCACTGTTCTTGGCCATTTAACCTCTTCTAAGTACATTCACAGAGTTCACTGAGGACGAACAACTTTATTATTTTGTCAAACAGAAACTGAACCTGAAGTGGAGCATCTTTCGGTCTCGGACATCACCCCGCACAGCTTTAAACTCACATGGATGGCACCAGAGGGCATCTTTGATACGTTCACTCTCAAAATCGTCGATTCTAATGACCTGGTCCAACCTCTCCAGATCAGTGTGTCTGGAGACAAGCGAACAGAAGTGGTGAGGGGTCTCACTGAAGATACAGAGTATGAAATCAAGCTCTTTGGGATCATTTTGGGCCGGAAATTCCAGCCCATTTTGGCTGTAGCTCGAACAGGTATTTGGATTTTTAAGAGAAGCTGGTGGAGGAACCACTAACTCTGTTCTTTCTTCATTTTCATTGTTTTAATGTTTCTGTCAGCTGGCAGGTTTGGTCAAAACACAAATTCATTCATTACCTTCTATCTCATTTTTTAACAATATTACAACATCGCTCATTGCGTTCTTTTTCCTTATTGTGTCCAGAGAGTGGTCTGTAATTAACAGCGACAGTTGCATCCACGTCTTCTCTCACCAGTTTTACTTTCTCTGTCTCTATCTGCTGTGTGATTGAGGTTTTCTTGTTTTATTTACAAAGCAGGACCAACTATTCTGTGTATTTTTCCTGATTGCGTGCTTGTCTCTGGCAATCTTCCTTTATATTAGTGAACTTCACTTTCCACTTGTGTCAGATGTTGGCGTGTCACACTATTGGTGTCTCTGTACTGGGGGGCAAGTTAATCTTCTTGCATCTGTCACGGGAGATTCAGAGGTCCAGTGCTGAGAAATAGCTTTAAGGCCAGGGCCTTTGTCTGCGTGTCCTTTCTCTGTAGTCACACAGTTGGTCATCATCATGTCCTGAATGTTTTCTTTGATGCATCTGTTTGTTGCAGCACAATAGTTCAAAGAAGTTTCTTTACAACAGCTGTATTTTTGTTTCTCTTACAGTCTGAAATTACTTGTTTCTGGGGAAAGGTTTTTAACTCCTATTCATCAAATGCTGGAACACACTTTTTTAACGGTATATTTTTATTTGTTTCTTCTTTGTGTGTTATTTTTATCAAGGTCTGGGAACACCCAAGGGGATACGCTTTTCTGATGTGACAGATACATCGGCTACTGTTCATTGGACTTTGCCCCAAACCCATGTAGATAGCTACCGTGTCACCTTTGTACCTGTTCAGGGTGGTAAGTGATGTCATGGATTAAATTTATTATTAATTACTAATTTATAAAACTAATAAAAAATACTTTTTATACTTTAAAATTCACAAAACTGAATTTTTAGCATCCAGTCCCACATGATTTTTCAGAAATCAGTCCAGTGATAATTTGGAGCTGAATAATTTATTTATTATTTGTTTACTTATTGGATAATAGAAAGTTCAAACAACAGGATTTATATGGAATTCAACCATAATAAATGTATTTACTACTTGATCAATTTAATGCAGTCCTTTCTGAATAAAAAAAAAAAAAAGAACTTCACCAAACGGTTGCATGGAAGTGTACACATATATTAGTGCTATTTTTAGCACATTTGGATCATTTGTTCTGGGAAATCAAAGCAAACCCAGCACACAGTCCATCTTAAGAAAGTGAGACTTTACCTATGTATTTGGATAGTTGCCTGTTGGAAAGTCATAGTATTATTTGTACTTCCTAAGTTTATGATTTGTCATAAATTATATCTTATGTAATATATTGGGGAATTCGCAGAGGAAATTTTATTAGACTGCCGTTTTGGCATAATAAATTGATTGAATTCAAGAGAGTCGCCCGGAAGTCTCATAATGTCCTTTTGGCCTCTCTGTGATCAGTGCAGGTTTTTAGATCAGGCACATCTTCAGTTATGCTGATCTACCAGTGCATATCATAAATCAAACCACACTGTTTTATCCATCAGGACAGCATTCTTGCGTATCACCATCCCAATTAATCACAGACAGTGCTGCCCTCTAGTGATAAACACTAGATCAAGTTTATCTCAGTGTTCTGTCTCCCCCTGCAGGCAGCCCTATGACACTGAGAGTAGATGGAAGAGAGTCTCAAGCCATGCTGCCTAATCTGACCCCTGGAGTGACCTACCAGGTCACTGTGATAGCTGTGAAGGGCTTGGAGGAGAGCGAACCAGGATCTGATAGATTCACGACAGGTACGACTAGAGTAGAATATAATCAATTCTGGGTGTAATGCAAGCACAAGGTAGTTAGTTAATGTTAAATAATAAGTAGTGTAACTTGATTCGATTTTGGATTCTGTGTAATTTCATTATTATTTAATGACGTTAAGTTACTTTAGTTACTTGTTAGTATTCAAATACATTGAATTAAGTACTTTCAATACATGAATTAAACAACTAACGAGCAAGAAGTAATTTTGTAGCGCATTACTTACACAACATTAATCATAATCTCACAAATGTAATCTTCTCATGGTTTATTGCATAGGAAAGCTCTCACCAAAATCAGAAAGAGTGAATAGATATTCCTAAATAATTGAACGATAATATCTTATTTAATTATTATATTATAAAATGCCAAATAACAATTTATTAGCCTCATATTCCTAGATAGATTCAGTATTATTCAGTACATTATGACAGCTTTTCCTGTCAGATGTCTAGTAATCGACTCCAAGCTGTCTCTCAGGGATTTTGCTTCTCTTTTGTCTCTCTGTTTGTATCTGTTGGCCCTCAGCTCTGGATAAGCCACGAGGTCTGACAGCAGTGAACATCACTGACACTGAAGCTTTGCTGCTGTGGCAGCCATCCATTGCTACTGTGGATGGATATGTCATCACTTACAGCGCAGACAGTGGTAATAACTCAGACTGTTGTTTATTATTCTTGAAAGAAGTCTACACTACATTACATATTAAACAAAAAAGCAGCAAGTCTCAGTTGTGCGTTTTGTTCTTTTGTCAGTGGCTCCAGTGATGGAACGGGTGTCTGGGAACACTGTGGAGTTTGAGATGAGCTCCCTCACACCTGCCACCTTATACACTGTTAAAGTCTATGCTGTCAGAGAGGCAGCCAAGAGTGCCGCAACCACCACGGAGTTCACCACAGGTAAGATGGACACGCACTCACCCGGACGCAGACATCTGGATGGTCAAACAAAATAAACATTTATTGCTGTAGAGATAAATAGTAGCCTTCTGACATCTGTGTCTACTCAGCGAAAACACGAGGGCACCTTTGACCTACAAAAAAAAAATGTCTTCACACTTTAACTCTGGGTTAGTTTGTCCACTACTAAATTGTCAGTGGTCCTCATGCATCACCAGTGGCGGTTCTACACGGAGGCCTAGGGAGGGCCGTGCCTCTGTAGACATTGGTCCCTGGCCACCCCCTGTGCTGACCAAGTAAAAAAGTATGAATTTATTATGATTTTACACACGAGCGCCAAAAGTGGAACTAATGCAACGCATGTTCTATACGGGTAAATTTGAGCGGCGTTTGTTGTCATTGAAACCTTTAGTTTTTTCGGGAAAACTACATTTTTCCGCTAACTGAAGCCTATTCAATCACGCAGTGATAACTGCTACGGTCATTGGCCGCTGCAGTGGTTTAAGATTAAACCAATCGGCTTAACACCGTCTACAGTGAGCCAACGGCAGCTGCTCCGCCGAAGCTCGCCTGAGGGGGCGTGGCCGCATATATATAAGCTGGCAGTGCACAGCCGTCTTCAGGTTACTTCGACTGAAGCGGCGAACGCTTACAGCACGGCAGGGGACGCAGTACTCGTTCGCGTGTCTCAGGGAACCTGGGTTACGGAAGGAAGTAACCTGTACGTTCCCTTTCAACACTTCACTCGTACTGCGTCTGCTAAGACTCTATGGGAACACAGTTCAATCCCACTGTGCTGTAAGAGTAGAACGACCAAAGCCTGACAGTGGACCTATGGGAAACCCAAGGTTTGTTGTCATTTTTTTATGTGCCCCTCTTGTTAAACACTGGCCCCTTCTTGGCCCCCCTAGTAAAATTTGTCTAGAACCGCCACTGTGCATCACAGATCAAACATCGTCTTTTTTTTTTTTTTTTTTTTAGGTTTCATACAAATAAATACTTTTTCACACTTTTTACATAATCAACTAATAAACATCTCTTCATATAATTATACCCCATTTATCATATTTCAAACTTGGACAATTGTACACAATAACTACTAATTCTAGTTTTGATTTAATAATTTATATGATATGATGTTTTTTCATAGTTTAGTAATGAAAGTATGGGTCTGGGAAAACGATAAAATGACAAAATGCACTAATACATAATGTGTCCTTTAACAAAATGAAAAAAAAATTACATCTGTTCCTGTTAATAATCAAATCCTGGGACATAAAAGTGCACATAAAAGTTAAAGAAACACCCACACACATTTGAGATCATGCTGTATAATCAAAAATTAAACGTCTCGCTCATAGAGAGGATTCTTTCTTGTACTTTGTGCAGTGCCAATAAAAAATAAGCTTAATCTTAACATTAGATAAAGCCAGGTTGAAAATGATGGTTTAATATAATTTACATATTAGACTCTAAAGGTTTTTACAGAGGGGATTTTGGATCTCTTTTTATCACTTATAAATCAGAAAATACTATCAGCAGCCAGAATACAAAACAAATCACCATTTTGAAGGAATAAAATCTAGAATAAAACCTGGCAAATTATTTATGAGCAAACCCTTTCATAAAAACCTTTAGAATATAAATAGAAACTTATAGGTATATAAACGTATTACTGAAGAGGAGATATTTGGCTCAGTGCAGGAGGAACATGTTATTTTGACGAAGTGATGTTGTTAAACAAATTTCGGGGAGAGAGCCTATTAATCAGTAAATTGTAATAATATCTATAGATGCAAACAGTTAAAGTGCTATGATATGTTTTCTTTGCCCTTGTCTAAACTATACTTTATGAAAAGCCCAAAAAACAGTTTGCCTATAATGTCTCACCTTAAGATTTCTGAATGTAAGAATACTCTCTGCTGCAGATGTTGATGCCCCTCAGAATCTGGCTGCCAGTAATATTCAAACAGAGAGTGCCATGTTGACATGGAAGCCACCGAGAGCAGACATCAGTGGGTATATCCTCAGCTTTGAGTCTGCTGATGGCATCGTCAAGGTGGGTGTACCACCTGAACGAACGACCAAACCTTAGACATCGTTTACAGCCTTAAAGTGATCATTAAATGCTGATTTTGTGCTGTACTGAAATGTTCCTGGTTCTCTTCTCTTGGCTCAGGATGTTGTCCTTAGCCCCACGGCAACATTTTACAGCATGTCTCAGCTGACTTCCTCTACAGAGTACACCGTCAGACTGCAGGCCATCGCTGGGCCGAAGAGAAGCAGAATCATCTCCACAGACTTCACCACCAGTGAGCCAATAACCTGAAAGCACAACTTCATTACATGATGACAAACTGTGAACAAAATAAACTAGCCTCTGGACAAACTCTTTTGTTTTTCTTCCTCCATCACAGTTGGAGTGCTGTACAAGCATCCTAAAGACTGCTCGCAGACTCTGTTAAATGGAGAATCAGCCTCAGGCCTGTACACTATTTACGTGCGTGGAGATGAGAATCAGCCTCTGCAGGTCTACTGTGATATGGCCACTGATGGAGGCGGCTGGATTGTGAGTAATTCTTCCTCAGATAACACGCAAGATAGAAAGATTGGCTGTTATGATCCTACAGGAGGTATTTAAAGTGATAGGTCACACAAAAATGCAAGAGTACTATTATATGTTTTTTATTTAATATGTCAGGCTTTACAGGGTTTAATTAAACACTGGTCATTGTAATAATGTGGTACCTCCATACAGGTGTTTGTGAGACGGCAGAGCGGTAAAGTGGAGTTTTTCAGAAACTGGAAGAACTACACTGCAGGCTTCGGTGACCTGAATGATGAATTCTGGTTGGGTATGTTTACATCTGTGCCCGCACATCAAATTGCTAATATTGCCCTTGGAAGCCCTAAGGTATTGTTGCATGGAGTAATTTTTAGCAAGTTGGTCTACAAATCTCATTCTGTGTGTCTGCAGGTCTCTCTAACCTCCATAAGATCACCTCCTCTGGGCAGTATGAGCTGCGCGTGGACCTCAGTGATAAGGGCGAGACTGCATATGCACAGTATGACAAGTTTTCAATCTCAGAGCCACGCAGTCGCTACAAAGTCCATGTTGGAGGATACAGTGGCACTGCAGGTCTGCAAGATCTCTCTGTTTCCTGAACATGTAGTTGTCATATTGTGTGTGTATGCGTGTGTGTGTGTGTGTGTATATATATATATATATATATATATATTAGTGCTGTGAAACGATTAATCATGATTAAAATAAATATATAAAAATTTTTGTTTACATAACATCTAATGTGCTAATGAAATGTGTATATTATATATAAATGCACACACATACAGAATATATTTTTTAAATATTTAGATGTATATACATTTATGTAAACAAAATAATTTTATTCTGAATGTGATTAATCACAAATTAATTATTTTACAGCACTAATATATATATATATATATAACTAATGTATATGTGGCAAAAGAGGCTATTTACACTTTATGCAAATAGCAATTAGATCCTATTTACAACTACCTATAGATACACTGCGAAAATAGCAGGATTTTCTGCTATGTATACTACTACTAACTTATTGAGTGTAAGTTTCGATTTTAATTAAAATTATTATATGGATGTCACCTTATTGGCACAATAAAGCCCTCCCTGCACCTACCCGTTACTTTATTTACAACTTCTTAATTATTTAGTTCATTTTTTTAAAAGAATAAAAAATTTTATGTGATTTAAGTTTGGCAAAAGGCGTCTTTTGTAATGTTGACTAGCCAAATCACATGTTGGTGAATGGAGTTAGTAGTAGTAAGTAGATCCTGCTTACAAGGCGGGCTATTTGCACTCCATATCCACACACACAGGCAGACATACACACATTTTATTATACTATTGTTTTATGTATAGTGTAATATTCGTTTTTATGCATATTAAAGTAATATTTTGAATATTTTAATTATATTATATAAGAATTAATAATTAACTAATTACATTTTGTCTCATATATATTTATGCTAGCATTCAAAAATAAATAGTTTGATTAAAAATACAGTTGTGAAATATTGGTGTAAAATAACTTTTCTATATGAATATATTTTAAAATGTAAATTTTTTCTGTCATTTTTTAACAATGTAATTTATCCATAATGCAACAGCTGTTCTGCTTAAAAAATTAGAAAACATTTAGTGCTGTCAAAAGATTAATCGCGATTAATCGCATCCCAAATAAAAGTTTTTCTTTGCATAATATGTTTGTATGT
>JAUMHQ010000053.1:5923792-5940410 GCA_032361165.1 Enteromius paludinosus | reverse complement strand
AAAAAAAAAAAAAAAAAAAAAAAAAAAAAAAAAAAAAAAAAAAAAAAAAAAAAAAAAAAAATACATCTTTATGTAGGATACAAAATAATTAATGTTTTCTCAAACTGACCGGCCATCTCAGCAAAAATTTTTTTTGAAATATTTCCATTTACATTTGTACGAAAAATATAGTTAACTATTTGTAAAAGTAATACAAACACTTTTCGATTAGAATTGTTTAAATATAACACTAATAATGAACAGTTACGTTCTTTTAAACAAGCTTGTGTACTTACTCTTTTTAACCTGTGAAATGAACACATCTGGGAAAGTGACAACAATTATAGCACTATTGGAATTTATTGCTACCTAAATTACCAACAGTTATGTATGTCAGCAAATATCGGTAAATTAACAGTTATGAAGAACAATTTGAGCTAGCAATTTAAATGTGATATGTGTGTGTTCAAAATTGCTAAAAGTAGTAAAATTAATGTTGACAATGGCTAAATTTGTTGCTAGGTGCTACTTGGAAAAAAAAAAGTTGCTAGGGTAGTATGAAAAGTTGCTAAATCTAGCAACAAAAATCCTAAGTTGGCGACACTGCGTGCTTTTGCCCAAATCTTTTGAGTGAACGAAATCAATGATTCATATTTGTATTATTCGTCGATCTCTTTCTTTGGACGAATCAAATCGGTGTCTAAACCAATCGGAGCGGCACTGAACAATGACTGGCGAGCGGTGACCAATTCAGATGAACATAAAGACTTTTAAGATTTTAAATGGATGCTGTCTTAAAAGTCGGCATTTGAAGGGAATCGTTTTTGGTTCTTAAACTTCCAACAGTCTATTACATTCGCGTACACGCAAATGGCCACTAAATAAATCTTTTGGATTAAAGATTCAAAGGAATCGAGTCACTGAATCTCCACCGCTGGTCTTCTGAAGCACGGCCGTGGACCTACAGGTGGGTGGGGCTGAACTTAACTGTCGTGACGTCATGGCAACTGGCTCCCACTACACACAGTCCATTACGCATGTATTTCTCATCTAGGCTAGACCGCTTGCTTTAAACCCTACCGAGAAGAGCTGTCAGCCTGAAGAGGGTGGTTTCGTTATGCGCGAGGATTGTCGGTATGAGTGACTGACGGTAAATGGAGTCCTTTCTAGAAGCGCGGTAGAAGCGATGCCACCGGTTTGTCTCCGACTAGAACTTATTTGGGGGTTTGTAGTAGATTTTAATTGATCGGTGAGCAATCAATCAATAAGCAGCAGCGGAGGTGAAGACGCCGGGTTCTTTCTGCTGTGAGTAAGGGATTGATTTTTTTATTTTTTATTTTTTATCGGATGCTAGGTTGCATGTTTTTCTGTCTGTTTGAAGTAACTGTAAACTAAACGTGCAAATGTAATGTTTAAAACATTTTTGCTTACTAATAGCATCTCGCTCCATCCATCCACCCACTCATCCGTCTGTCATTTTCATGTTCTCGTTTACAATTTTGACTGATAATATGTTGCGCTTCGGATATAAACTGTTTCAGGGCTATCTAGCCGTCTCTCCCTCTGTGTGTGCAATGTAATATTTACACTTTATCAGAGTTTATTTTATTATAAAATGTTATGTCGGTTCAGTGTGTTGTTTTTAAGTGTTTGTACTGTTTTGTGTGTGTGTCTCTGTTCATGGTTGCTTCTATGTGTGTCATTTTTCCTCTTAGCTTCTGTCATATAGGTTCTTCCCAGCTTGTCTGTGTTGTGAGCTCAGGCGGACCGCCCCTCCACCCACTTCAAGATGCACATGAATAGCTTATTAAACCAGTGCAGTAAGTAACAATGCTTAGGAATTAACCAATGTTTTTTGACTCCATGAAACAGAGCTTTCCATAAAGACATGCTGCTATACACCCGGCGTGTGTCATGAAGAGCAGGCATTGCTTAATGCATTCAATGCTTAATGAACTGACTGAGATGTCTAACTCATTAGAGGGGTTTTATAATCTGCACTTGACATTTCTTATCTCAGTATGGCTGGGAATAAGTTAGTGGGTTCACATTGAGAATGTCATGAAAAAAAAAGCGTGGAGAATAGATGCTCATAGATCTTATGATTTACTCTAACACTCCTGGCCAGGGTCAGTGTTTTGATGTTGTCTCAGGCATTTAAATATACAAAAGTAGTTTTTAGGCCATTCCATGAAGTGTTTTTCCATAGTTAGAATATGATTATTGTTTCTAGTGTTGTGTTCTCTATGCTTTTGGTGGATATTAGTGCACTATTTTTTGTTCACAAGGGTGTATGTCGTTCAGTCTGTGCTTTGTGTTGACGTAGCTGATATCCTCCCTGTTCTTTGGTGTGAGACAGGAAAACATAGTTTTCCTCCTCCATCTACTTCCAAAAGTACACTGCCCAGTCCTGTCTCTCTCATATGAAACCGCACAGGACTTATAGAAGTTCTAAAATAATAATCTCAGTAGTACTTCTTCATTCCACATACAATGTCTCGTTTCTCGTTTGTCTTATTAAATATGTTCATGCATATTGAGCACAGACTTGTGAAACACAAAAATGTAGTTGAGGGTAGATTAAAAAAAAAATACTTTAGAAGATAAGATGATCTGAGGAAGTGCCTGATGCTTATGTTGATCAAACCTTCAGATGTGTTTGAAATCAATATATTATTGTTTAATTTTGGTTTTTTGAAAATAATACTTTTGTCCAGCAAGGGTGCATTAAATGCAGTTTTTTTAAACCTTTTATTAATCAGAGAATCCTGAAGTAAGTAAATGGTATCCTCAAAAATTCTGAAGGTTCGTGTAACACTAGAAGTAATATGTGTAGCTTTCTTCATAAGAATGCATAACATTTTAAAATGTATTCAAATAGAAAACTATTAAATTTTTTTTTTTTTTACTGATGAGAAAAAGATTCTTATTTTAAGTAAAAGAAAAGGTATACAATATTACAGTGCTGGTCGATATACAGTTAATGTAATTATCAGGATTCGTAATATCTGACATAGTTGGTTTTTATACATAGTTTTTGTATATTTTAGTGTCTGTTTTGCAAAAAAGCAAATTATCTGCAGCCTATTAAGCAGCCCATCTTTGTGACAAAGCAGTCTTTATTCAGAGTCATTGTTAGCAAACTAGATTTCTCCTGCTGTTCCTTTGATCGATTTTTCCCAGACAGGTGGACTCCGGTCTTAACAAACTCATTACAACTAGCCATCACGCCTAAATTACTTAAAAAATTGAGTTTGTGCATGCACGCATGTGAGCTTGATCAGTTCAACATGCAGGAGCCAGTGCTCCCAAAACTCTAAGAAAAGACAGACAAGAGATGGAAAAGAGAAAGACATCAGCAAGACTTGTGACATTTTTGATGTTTGGTATGCCACTGCGCTGAATGTTGTTTTTTGTAGAGAAAGAGAGTGGGAGAGAATGTGAGGGGGAGATCTCTGGAGCAATGCCAAAGCTCTCTCTTCTCCAACAGAACCAGTCTGGAACAGACTACAGCTTCTGCCCCTGCAGTTCACACCAATCCCATCAGCCACAGGAGAAACAGGAGAGAAAGAGAGAATTTCTCATGATGTGGATAAAACGAATGCGCAAAAACAAATGCAAGGCGTGCATAGATACTTCTTAAAGTGCAAGTGGTGTGAATTTCATGACTTGAACATGTTATCTACTCGCACGTTCTCAGCAGTGTCTCATGTTCACTTGGCCTGGACTTGAGCAAGTTCAGGACTTTGTGTCAGTCCACTTCTCTTGCTACAGTCTCCTTAGGAAGAATAGCTTCTGCTGTTATATTCTCAGTTGCTTAATGTAAATATAATATGGTACACTACTCTCAGAATTAAATTTACAAAAGCTGTCACTGGGGTGGTAACTTTAAAAAAACGTACCTATCAGGTTCAAATATGTACTAATATATACCTTAAAGGTACCATAATAGTCACTTTAGGTACAAACATGTACCTAAACATCACCCCCCGGTGACAGCTTTTGTACCTTTATTTCTGACAGTGTACAGTCATACTAGCATACAGTCATACTGGAAATGTAGTATTATAGGGCTCTTGTAGATCTGAACCTATGATTAGACAAAGATATTGTTCTCTTATTAGTTTGTATGAGATAATGTATATATAAATTACAATGACGATTTTCACATCTGCCCTTTGAAGATTGTAAACATGCCACATGTTTCCTGTTCTGGTGTTAATCAGTGAATCACATCAACTACTGAGTGTTTACGTGATGCAAAGAGCAGATCTGTGACCCTTGCAGAGGAGAGCCATTACACTAATAAATAATGCTAATAAACTCTGTGTAGCTGCCTGCTGCATTATCATTAATTTAAGATAAAAATAAATCTCATGTCTGTGCTTATACAAGTCCTAAAACTGTGGTAGGCTATACTAGGTTAAAATATATATACATACATATATATATATAATTTTTTTTATCTTTAACAATTAAAAATTATATTGTAAAATGAAAAATAATCCATGTGTAGTATTTTTAGCTTAATTTATTAGTAGTGCGTGATAAAGCATTAGACTTCCTGTAAAAGCTGAGGGTTGATTTCCTCTCGTGTACATGTGAAGTTGGGTTGTGACAGCATTCTCTGACGTGCTGTTCACTGTGTAAACTGAAGTGTCTCCCTTTGACCTGCATATTTCACAAAGCCTGAGTCTCCTCTACAGTGCCAGACGTCAGGAGGTCAAGTCAACTTTCATTTTTGAATTTTATCACTGCAGTGTTAACTTGTGGTAAATCAGCTTGCATGCTTGACCTGTAGCTTGTCTTTTTTAGTTTTTTTCTCGTAAATCAGCATGTTGTAGGATCATGGCAAAGTTGTTTTTAGAAAGTATCATGCACTCAAGCTCAAGGTCTCATGTTGTTTTGAAAAGGGTTATGTAAGCATGCACAAAAACTCTCACTCACGTAACCCCAGATACAAAAGACTTTGAGTGAAGCAGACAGACACCCGTCAGGATTGCACTCTAAGCGTTCTGCGTTTTAGTGAGGTTGTAAAACTGAAAAGGCTGTGATTGTGCATCTGCTGCTGAAAACACAAAGACCACGTGTGTGCGCTCTAGCCATGATGAATACTGCTAGATGATTCCCGTGGGTTGTGTAAGCGTGCCACTCTGTGCTGTTCCCCAGCGGCATCAGTGGCCTGTGTAGACAGTCCCCATTGACTTCAACGTCCTGCTTTATTCTCGGTGTCTCCCCAACCAAGAAATACTGATGCGTTATGTTGCAAATGCAGGACTAGACGGCAAATCCTACATTTACAAAGTGTAAACTCTATAAACATAATTAAGTGTGTTATCAGATATTACACTGTGATGACACACAACACATAAAGATTGTAGTTTTAGTATCTATGCTGTAAGATTTTTTATTTTTTGTGCGGTTTCTCTGCTCAGCCTCACAAGAAAACCACAGTGATGTGTCACAATGTTGATTCCATGTTGCAAATATCCTGTGTGGGTTGTGATTTCAGACACCCGCCATGTACACAAGCCCACCACTGTTCAAACGTTGGTCGCTGGAAAGATTTTGAAATGTTTTTGAAAAAAGTTCATGCTCATTAAGGCTCCAATACTGGAATATTATGAAATATTACAATTTAAAATAACTTTTTAGAATATATGTTAGAATGTAATTGACTCATTTGCAGTGTCACAAGACTGTATGCTGTTTTGGTGCTCAGGGAATGATGCAGCGAGATCCAGTCAAGTAAATTACTATGTCAGAGATCAATTTTAGAAGGAATAACAAATTTATTAAATAAAAATTAATACAATAAAATAATTAAGCACCAAACAGTTCATGAATTCGTATGAATTTGTACACACGACCTACACTTAACCCCGCCCCTAAACTTAACCGTCACTGGGGTTTAGACAGATTGTCCAAAATTAGTTGTAACTAAAACAGCAAGCCCCGCCCCACGACTGACAAAACCAACAGTGTTTGCGCGAGCAGATGAGAGATGATCGCGCACGAGTGCTTGAGTTGCGCGTGGATGGCATATCAAGCGAGCGCGAGGTTTTGAAATGAGCTTTCGGGCCCAGTTTCTTCGCATGTACATCTGTTTTCCTCTCGCGGAAATGATTTACCGCGCTCGCTTATTAATGCCATGGATTTGCCGCCATAAATTAAGCGTGTTTTTCGCGAGCTGGTTGCTGCTGCTGCTGCGGCGGGGCGGAGGACCGCGATGCCGGCTCAGCATCGTGATGTTTATCGGTCGTCTATCGACCCAACCCTAGTGGAAAGATGCCAAAACAAAATGTTATATAGCATTTTATTTACTTTAGACAAGTCATCAGTGTCCACAGCTTATTAGATCGCTACAGAAATTAAAAGAGCATTTTGTGAAATGTTAAAAACTAATTATATTTTACTTTAATGTTACCTGTCAGTGATGTCTTAATTATTGGATGTATGTTTAAATAAACCTAAATAAAGTTATTGAAGCCACTGTGAAAATCAGTATATTTCAAGAACAATAGTAATGTAGAATGTAGTAATGTTAAAGTTTATTTAAAAACTGCATTATGTGCAATTTACATTCTTGCATTCAATTTTTAAGTTTAGTGTTGATTTTTAAATGTAAAAATAAATAGTTTTGTTTGGCTCTGTCGTTAATTGTAACCATATAGTAAGTTTAGTACTAAGGCAGAATTTGAAAGATGTCTAATATCGACCAAAACCACTAAATGATGTATTTTCCAACCACATACTGTATGAATTGTGAGTAGAACATACATATTCTTGAAGAATACTGCAAATATTACATATTGGATTGAAGGATAAACATAAATATTTACATACAGAGTAGTCAATATTTAAATATAATTATAATGAGGAATGTGGAACTACTTCTTTGGAATAGGAAATTCAAAGCATTTAATTTGAAAAATACATATATTTTTTATTCTAAATGTTAACTTTTGATTAATTTATTACATTCTTGGTCAGTTTAACAGTGACAATGCTCTGAGCTATTAAACTCAAAAAATGACAGCCCCATATAAATATATTCCTTTCGTCTGTGGTACATTTTCACTCTGTGGAAAAGATCAGACTGAGCATTCTTTTAAATGTTTCCTTTCCTGTCCCACTGGAAAAAAAGAAAGTCATGTGTTTGGAATGACATGAACTTAAATGATAACTTCATTTACTTGGTAACTTTTAATTGTATCTGTACAGTGTGCCTCAATAAACCCAACCGTAACCTGTAGTCTTCTCCTTTGTCTTAATTGTTTACAAGTTGTTGATGTCTCATATGTGTTTCGATTAAGGACAGTTGAATCTGTTTTCCTCTGCATGCTGTCCATGACTATTTTAAGAACTCTTTTATACCCTGCCGTGGCAGACGAGAGCTTCCTACTCCCTCAGCTAATCGAGTACTTGTGAGCTTCAAACCTGAGCTTCACTTTCATTTATAAAAGCAGCTTCTTTCAGAAACCAGCTGCTGATTTTTAAAGCTGTTTGCTTGATAAATCATTTCTGAGGGTTTTGTGTGTTTCTCAACATTGTGTTTGTGTGTTGGGTTCTCAGCGGAGATCTCCAGGATGTGTGAGGTGGACGTTTCGTCTGAGCCCACCAGCCCGACGCTGTACAGAGAGTCTTCTGATACATACTGCCATGTGGACCGCTGGCAGAAATTACGCACAGCCGTCCGCAAGCTAGAATTCTGGGAGAACTTCACACACGAGCTGATTGGCAGTGGCTTCTTCTCAAAGGTTTACAAGGTAACAGTTAAAAGATCTTGAATCTGATGACATCAGTCTGTAAGTCATAATATCTAAATATGCAGTATATAAATATAAATATATATATATATATATATATATAATATATGTACAGCAAGTGCTAAGAAATTTTGTGACAGATTTTTTTCTTGGTGAAAAATCACACATTGGCTGTTAAAAAATGTTCTCACAACAAATAAAGCAGGGTAAAATGTAACTTAATATGTGCATTTATTTTATCAAATAATATTTTGCATAATTATATGTGACCCTGGACCACAGTAATTGGGGTATATTCGTACATTGTATGGGTCAAAATGATAGATTTTTCTTTTATGCCAAAATAATTTCTACTGTTAAATATATCAAAACTTAATTTTTGATAAGTAATATGCAACTTTAAAAGCGATTTTTGCAGTATTTTAATATTTTTTTCCAGATTTTCAAATGGTTGTATTTCAGCCAAATATTATCCTATCCTAACAAACAAACATATTTATATGTATATGTATATGTTTGTTTGAACAAAT
Organism: Enteromius paludinosus; assembly: GCA_032361165.1. NCBI lineage: Eukaryota > Metazoa > Chordata > Actinopteri > Cypriniformes > Cyprinidae > Enteromius > Enteromius paludinosus. The sequence goes on along the minus strand of JAUMHQ010000053.1, from coordinate 5,932,132 downwards.
TATTTTCAGCTTTCAGGTGATGAATAAATCTCAATTACGAAAAACTGACTTATGACTGGTTTTGTGGTCCAGGGTCATATACCATAAAAGTTTGCAGTGAAATTCATTATATAGCACAAAAGAAGCAGAATGATAAATACAGTCTAAATGGAAATGGCCTTTCATCATCCTATTGTACTGCAGAAGGTCTCCCAGTGTGTGTGTGTGTGTATTTTAATGGCACTCATACAGTGCAGTATTGTAGTCCTATTAATCAGAACATATTTTAGAGCTAAGCCCAGTTTAAGGTGGCCCCCGTGCCGGAGTACACTATACCCATTAATGGGTTCCTGATGAGTCCCTGCTGTGTAAATTACATAACCGATGATTGCACAGCTTAACCGTCCCATCAGTTCTGTCCCTTCCTGTATGTTAACATACAAGTGTTTCTCTGTGATTGTACTTCAGAGAAAGAAAGGAATGTTTGGTAACACTTTAGCATAGGGACAAATTCTCACTATTAGCTAGTTGGTTATCAGCATGCCTGTAATCAACATATTGGCTGTTTATTAGTACTTACACATATTCTGCATGACCATATTCTACATCCCTAATCCTACTCAATACATAAACTTAACAACTGCCTTACTAACTCTTAATAAGCAGCAAATTTGGAGTCTGATGCAAAGTTGTTAATAGTGAGGACTGAATCTTAAAATCAAGTGTGAATCCGAATGTTTTAACACAACGGATTTGTTTTGTCGTTTTATTTTTTCATTTTATCTAATTTCTTTTCAGGTAATCCACAATACCACACGGAAGGTAATGGTAGTAAAGATCTATAAGAATGACGTTGATCAAGACAGCATTGTACGAGAAATCAGCCTTCTGCAAAAACTCTCACACCCCAACATAGTGAGGTAAGCCACTTATTAATGCTCATTAATGCGTCATAAACTGTAACTCTCGTTTTTTTATTATTATTAGTGAACACGTTTTTCATGTAACTCCCCTATATTATTGCCTAATAGATGTGCAGGCCTATTATTTATACTTTCCATTCTCATGAAAGTTCATACGTATCCCAGGATGCACCTCAAGGAGCTCACGAAGAGCTGAGGCTTCTTTGAAGAAGATTTTGTGTTATTTCAGAGGTTTCTGCCCTTGCTAGTATTTTAAAACACTTAAAGGGTAATAATGAAGAATGTGTTTCCAAACACCTGTAGAGAAATACATACTAGATACATACAAGACTGTTACAGGTTCCAAGTCACGCTAAACTCTTTCCAGCACGGCGCTCTTAAACCGCTGTTAATCTTGCACTATGACATGTATTAGTCTTAGCAATCTCACAATGGCTTTTTCCAGTGCATTGTGAAAAGACAAAGCCATATTCAAAACTGCCTGTGCAGTGTTAATTTATCTCAGCTTTCCAGTTTACTGCCATCACTTCAGTGTTAACCCATTATCAGAACTGCTGAACGTGACAGAAACCGCATGAGGTCACCATGACACACTGACATATTACATTTACTGTCTGACTAAGTCATGGTCCTTTAATAGGTTGCTAAAAACAAGTGAAAAGCTGAACATCATTTTAACATCAAATTTACCTCATTTTCAATTTCTGCTCAATTGTTGGTCGTTTGATAAATGAAAAAGGCTTTTGGGTTGTATTTAGGCTGAACCTACTTGGTAAGGCAGATTTATGGAACTGCTCATAACCTCCCACATCTCTTTTTCCAGGTATCTGGGTATTTGTGTCAAAGAGGACAAGTTGTACCCAATTCTGGAGGTGAGATCTCTTATTTCCTCAGTCTCAAAATCAAAAAGTTTGTTCCGCAGTTTGAGTTTATTTTATGAATTAGATTGTACTATTTTGAAATATCATATAGATGTGATACTTCGAAACTGTAAGAACTTTTCTGATTTCGTTTTATATGTGTCATTCATATTAAATAATTAATATATAATAATGCATTTGCCGTTGTTAACAAATGGGAGTGTTTTATATGTTGTTTTTTGCCCCAGTGAGATCATATTACTCAGCCCTGCACATAAAAATAACAATAAAAGTGAAAGTGTGTATTTGTTTCATTCCCTTCTGGACTGTTTGTCTGTACAGTATGTTAGTGGAGGATGTTTAGAGGAGCTGTTGGCCAGGAAAGACGTGCCTCTAAGCTGGAGAGAGAAAGTTGACCTGGCCTCTGACATCACCAGAGGGATGATTTACCTCCACTACAAGAACATCTACCACAGAGATCTGAACTCGAAGGTAAAAAGGAGTCTCAATAACACTCGTCTTTAGTGGCCAGCTTTGAGAAGTGCAGTGTGAAATGGTTAATATACAGTTCCTCTGAGTTATCATCATCAGATATTAGAGAATGGCTGTCTAGTTTTCTTTACGTGGAAATCTCCCCTGAGAAATCCAGCCGTAGATGCTTGCGAGAGAGTGTTATTGGTTGCCAGGATTCACACAAGTGCTCACCAAACCTGGGGTGAGGGGCGAGGCAACAAGGCCGGTCCATTGTGATGGTAATAAACTCAGCCACTCTGTCTTTCTCTTGCTGTCACATACATGCACTCTCCCTAACCGTTCCCATCTCATTTGAAAATGCAAAATGCACAAACAGTGTATAGGCTTGCAGATCCCATACCCCCACTTTTTTGTTTTTAGCCGGGCCTCGACTGTCTGTTTGTCAGCCGTTCAGATACGAACAATGAGCAAACAAAATTGCCAGCCACACAATTCACGCAATCATGACGTCTAGCACATTGGTTAGTAGGCCCATCGATTGGTTTCCACTGCACTGCAAGTTGGCGGAAGTGGATATGAAGTTGTGTCAGAAAATATAAGCTATTAAGGTTGACTGCTTCCCTGAAACTGGTGTTTTTAAGTACTTGCATTTGAAACGTTTATTAAGAGAGGGTGAAAGGGGGTCATATGCTGAAGTGTCACAGAATTTTACAATCTTAATACGATCAGATTAAAACATTTGATATATGTGCACACTGGTATGTTTATAACGGTATTATTTTAGTGTCACTGAGGTACTGTAATGGTTTTTGTTAATATTTTGAACTAGTGTTTATTTTTATAGTTCTGTATAGTTTAGCTGTGTGTATGTGTATTCAGTTTACTTTCATTTTATTTCAAGTAATGAAAATTGTATTGTTTCCATCAGATTTTTAAATTGTTTAATTTACCTATAATAACCCTTGACAGAAGCAGTGCAAATTTATAAACGTGTAGCAATATTGTATTTTATGGTTGTTGGGTTGTTTTATTTTACACACACACATATATATATATATATATATATATATATATAATATTTTTAATATTTTTTTTTTTTTTTTTTTTTTTTTTTTTTTTACACAATATTTCCTTATTGTAGTAATTATAGAAAATTATTTAATAATCATTATATATTTTTTTTCCATTTTGATTTTTGTGGTTGTTGAATCAGACAACCTCAGTGCTTCTCTTTCAAACCTACCCATTAGCAGCATAGCCAGAGGGTGTTGCAACACTTGGCATATGCATGAGTTACTGTTCTAAATTTGGAGACTTCTAGACTCGGGGCTGTGCTTGGAGTTTTCTTAGTCCTATAATCATAGGTCAATTTTTGGGATGGAGGCTTAGCTGAGGTTTCTAATTCAGTCCAGATGCAGAACTCGCTGTTGTATCCATCAGCACTTTCTGCTCCAAGAGTCCCACTGGTCTTATGTAACGTCTCGGTTGTACCTGGATTGCCCCTGCTCTGGTCAGCCTCAATGTTTCCTCATTTGCCTTTCTTAAATAACAGGCCATTTATATTACACTTTCAATCATTTTGCTTTAAAGGGAATTTTCAGACTACACAGTAATGTTTCTAGCCATGACACATCATCACTAGAGACCGGGGTATAACATTGCACACTGGTACCCCTGAAGTGATAGAGATGGAGGAGAGGAATTGTAGGCGGTCCAGACCCTTTGGCGAGGTACAGGGTCAGCTGAATAATTCATTAAACGGAGACGGTGATGACGAGAATCATTTGAGCCTGGGAGTTCTGCTTCAGCCGCCAAGCATATCGTCTCAGAAGAATATGTTACACATGCTAAACCACAAAATTGCAGTCACGCGTTTTGTTTATGCTTGTTTAATTTATCTTTCTCTGTATTGCATTTAGATGCTTAATAATTCCCCCATTTACATTCACACAAAAAGTCCACAAACAAGTCAGTCAGCACAGCTTCAAACTAGGAATTCAGATTGTGTTCATTTGGAAAGAGTTTTTGTGGGAGGTTGTAGAGAGTTTAGAAACGTTCTGCTGGTTTGTGGCGCCACCTTTTGGCAGAGAAAAACAACACATTCTTGTAGCAAATTTGTAACCCAAAAATAGTGTTGTTTTGCAGGTCTATATCTAGTATATTTTAATGAATTATGTGACATTATTTAAACAGAAAGAAAGATTAATTCATAAAACGCAAATATTTATTATGGAAAATTACGTGTATATACAGTAGTGTTTAAACATTTGGGATCTATTAGATTTAAAAATAAATTAATAAAAGATAATTAATACTTTTATTTATCATGGATGCATTAAATTGATAAAATGTGACAGTAAAGACATTTATAAAAAATAATTCTGCTGTCAAGTAATATTTCTTGAGCTGCAAATAAGCATAATTTTAAAGTATTTTTTAAGTAATGTAATAATATTTCACAATATTACTTTATTATATTTTGATGCATTATATTTTACAGTCCTAAGAGTGAGATTAAACCACTAGCAATAGTACAATAGTACAAAACATGTTTGTGTGTTTGTGTCTCCTGAAGAATTGTCTAATAAGGGTGACAGCGAGAGGCAGAGAGGCCCTTGTTACTGATTTTGGTTTGGCTCGAGAGGTGGTTGAACTTCCTGCAAAGGACAGAAAGCTTTCACTTGTGGGCTCTGCTTTCTGGATGGCCCCTGAGATGCTGCGTGGGGAGCCCTACGACCGCAAGGTAACGACACAAAAATGCCAGAGCAAAATGAGAAATGTTGTGTACGTGATGTTCTAAAGCAGTTTCTAGTTCTCACCTACTGATTTTGCTTTATGTAACGTTAGGTGGATGTGTTCTCTTTTGGAATTGTTTTGTGTGAAATTCTGGCTAGGATCCCAGCAGACCCAGAAATCCTTCCAAGAACGCAGGTGATTATAAATAGAACTATTGACGCTTTGGAAATGCCAGAAAATAAGACCTCCAGTATCCATTTTACATGCACACACACACAAAAAAGAATCTACTGTCCTCATATGCATTTTTGATTGTGTGTGTTGCAGGACTACGGCCTGGATGTATCAGCATTTGGGAAAATGGTCAGTGAGTGTCCTCAACGTCTTTTAGAGCTGGCAGCCAGCTGCTGTCTGGTAAGTGACCTTGTTACCTTTTGTGTGTTTTAACTGGACACTCATTTCCTGTCAGTTATGCCTTAAAACCAACAAACCCTCTGAAAAAGGAAGTAAAGTGTCACCATTGGCTGTTGTTGTTTCTCATGCAGATTGAGGCTTTCCGAAGACCCTCTTTCACAGAGCTTCAAGACGAGTTGGGTGAAATCGCTGAGACTTTAGAGGCTCCTCATGATGATCTCACCACAGGCTGATCTCCGGTCTCCCATCAGCCCAGCGAATGGACACAAGCAGCTGAAGTTCTGTACATAGACTAATAAAGCACGATGACAAATGCAGCAGAACTGCAGATTTCTCTCTGCGCTGTTTGCACTGAAAGAGTGAATCAAGGAAAAGGTCACTATTTATTATGAACGTTCTACAAGTAACCAGACGGCCTACTCCGCACAGCTGTAAATAATACACCTTGCAATATAGAATAATATTATACCAAGAGAAATATTGTATCAGGTTCCAGCTAAAGTGTTTAGCTGTTGTCATTCTTTCAGAACTACGGATTTGTTATTCTTGTTTTGTATACGAATCATTTTATATCAAAAAACAACCCTAAAATAGATTTTGAGGCTTCAGATAACCATTGATTAAAGCACTAACTTGGGGGGGGGGGGGGTCACGAGTTTTAAATAACCAAATAATATTTTCATAGGTTTCAGTGTATCGATACTTGATTTAAGAACGTCATTTATTTTGGTACCAACTGCCCAAATAGGAAAACAGCGCATTTGTATTGCTGACTTTTTTGAAAGAAATAATTAAAAAACGAGTGTACTTTACATTCTTTGAAAAGCCATTTTTACAGCAGCAAGCACTCAACTCATCGCTTGTGGTTTTGCCTCCATTGAGCTGAGCTGCTGATCTTTGGAAACTCTCCACAAGGCTCGGCAGCCAGCGCAGGATGAGGCCCATTTCCTGCCTGCAGGGCCTCGGTGTTACTGCTGCAGTGTTCTCGTGCATCGTGCTGTTCGTGAAAGCGCTTTTTACTGTTCAGCATTCAGAGCTTAAATGTTTTTTGTTTTAAAACATATTTTAGTTGACTTGTTTTGCCATGTGTCGTGAATTTCAGTACTCACACATACAGTATGTATCAGAAGCGCCAGATGGCAACAGTCCGACACCAAACAATTTCTCTGGACATATTATTGGCTGAAACTAAATAAGACATGTGAGATGTTTTCAAGACCATCCTGCTGTATTCTGAAAACCTGTGCAAAATCAATATTCCTCTCTAATTTCTAATGCGTAATTTTCCACTATTGATTTGTTTTTAATAGTTATATACGTTCTGCTTGGATGTTATTTCAGTTTTTAATTTTCATGCTCTAGTGAACTGCCTGCTAAACATCATTCAAGTTACAAAATCTACATTCTGTGCCTCAAAGAGGAAGCTTGGGTATCTTTTGGTGAGAACCACGTCTTGCTAACCTCATATCTCTGAAACAAGCCTGATGTCTGTATAGTCTGAATCTTCCTGTGCTTTGTAGTGTTTTTGTAATACAGTATATAAAAAACGGGAAAGGAAGTGTATGTGAATGGTGTGTATTTTTCAAATAAAGCCATTGAAAATCTACTAGTTTTGTCTTACAGGACTATTGTCATCAGGATTTTAGAAAAACTAACCATCATATGAAAATGCGCTTACTTTCATGTCTGGTTACCTGGCAACTTTGTCTACTCTGTGGTCTCTTTAAGATTTCCACTGCTAATCGGGCTTCTTTGTGGCGCCTGCTATCAAACCACTCAATGCAAATGATTTGAATAATCATGAATGACAATCAGTGTATTATGGGATTATTCTCTTTATGTGATCCTGGGCTACTGGGCCGATAACTCGGGGCGAAAAGCGATCTTAAAATTGCTGTGGACTTTTCTTTATCGAGATTAAACAAAGCTTTTATAGCTTTTATAATGGAAATGTGTGCATATTCTCAAGTAACTTTAGAAATCGTTGTTTGAATGTTATATCATTGCCTGTTTTCTCTCAGGGATAAATTTTATACACCCCTTGGTTTTGTCCTTGCTTGACCTGAAAACAAAATGGAACCATTTAACTGGTGCTCTTAGTGTTTATACAATAGCCTGTTTGTTTCCAGCTGTACCAAAACACTGAATAGATGTGAATGAATAATTAAACACTGGCTTTTCTTCTGGTTTCTGGCGGTGAGCTTTGTTAAAGCAAAGCAAGTCTGTTGCTGTACAGATCAAAGGCACTTGTTGAGCAGCTGATGTATTTTTAGATGTTTCATCAAGCTTTATAGCAGTAAGAGAGGAAAAGTGCACCGTTTAATGTTTTTAACATAGGGTATGGTCATAGGGAACTGGAATATTAATATTAACAACACAAGATTACATTTTGAAGATTTTTTTTTTTTTGCATGTCCATCACATTTATTCAATTTCCCGTTTTTCTGCCAAGCTCATGTTCATTTGTGTCCATTTCTGTTGGCTGAAGCTAGTACTGTGTGACCATTACACACAGAACTATCCGGAACAACGTCATTCAGAAACCTAGATAAAGAGATACATACTGTTCCTTTCACACAGAACACAATCCCATAATGCACTGCAACAAGCACCGTGAGGAAAAAAATAATAATTCAATCTATTTAAAGCACTGCTTGTGCAGCCCACAATTTTACTATTATTGTAGCGTGTTTTAAATCAGACACGTATGAAGCTCCATAAAAAAGAAGGAAGAGATTAAAAAAAACTGAATTTGTTAAAAACTGCATGCATATTTAGAAATCGGGCTCTGTAACTTTTTTTTTTTTTTTTTGCCGACAGCAGTAGTGACGCAGTCTGTCCATTAGATGGCAGTGTATGATTCATACTTACCCGCGCTGAATTACAGGATACCTTTGTATTGCACTGTTCGGTGGCACAAAATATTTTGACTTAAATAAACAAACAAATAAATA
>JAUMHQ010000053.1:5880615-5896026 GCA_032361165.1 Enteromius paludinosus | reverse complement strand
TTTCAGTTTTTTTCTCTGACATCTGAAAAAAAGCTGCGTGCTCCCGCTGGCGGGAGACCCGACCTCAGACGGTTAAATCTACTGCGAGAAAACTAATATTCCAGCAGTACAGTGATGCATAGCAGAGGACATTTTTTACAGGATGTAGCTGTGCCGCTATGAGCCACTAATCAAATCCACCAACGTGAAGATTTTACAAAAGAGAAGTGGGCCTTTTTTTTTTTTATAAATATCTGCGTTATATTTGAGATGGTTACAAAGAGCACGGTGACAATGCATCTGTATAGCTGTCAGAACTGCTTTTCTCCTTATGTCCGTCTTGCTGACATGCTTCTAAACTGCTGTCAAAGTCAATGTGCCGGCTGACAAGGAAGGAGCGCAGATCTTTATCAAGTTTCAAAAATAGAAGTGCATATCTAGAGAACTATGTCTTTTCAGCAGGCCATTTTTAATTAAACGCTCTAATGATCTTAATCCTCATTTGTGAGTGTGCTGAAAATAGAGCGATCAGTCAGATCGCCCGAGTGTGACATGTTGATCCTCACAGATGTATATATATCGGTTTCTTTTTATGCAAAGAATAAAATATCACACATTTCTTGAGAAGCACAGAATAATCAGAAAATCTTGCGCATGATCCACTTTCTCCATCTGATAAAGAAACCCTGCATAATCCAAAATGATTATAATTATAATAAAACTATAATTATTTTATTATTATTTCAATGCTCAGGGAACAGAGCTGTAGATTCTTTTAGAAACATCCTGGCCACTTCAAAATAATTCAAGTGAATGAGTACTGTCAAGCGAGCTGAAAAGAAGTCATCATGACTCATTCACCTTTATTTCAAGTCTTTATTGAAGTTGTTAAATGAACATTCTGATATATGCCCTACCACTCTTGGGTGCATTCATGATAAGTACAGCTATCTGATTTGTGAATGAATCATTCATTTGATTCATCTGACGCCATTCACAAAAACTAAAATGATTTGTTCACTAATCTGACGGGGCCAATCCAATCCAGCTTCCAAAACAGCACAAAAGTCATACATACAATACATAAGTGGATTGTGATTCAGTGTAAACGTATGGAAACCAAGGACCAACATATTATTGGTATTATTATTATTATTATTAGTGCTATCAAATGATTAATCCTGATTAAATCTCATCCAAAATAAAATGTTATATTTACATGTATATACATTTATATGCTTATATATATATATATATGCATGTGTCTGTATATTTATAATTTATATAAAATACACAGTACACTACACACACATATATATTATGTAAAGAGAAATTTTATTTTGGATGTGATTAATAACGATTAATCGTTTTATACTATAACATTATAAAACTGCATTTTTGTTTTTGACAGAAGAAGGTTTTGAAAAACTTAAAAAGACATAAAAGTGAGTATATTAAGGCACAATTTTCTTTTTTTTAGTGAACATATCTTTCCATGTGCAGTTGTTTTGTAATCACAATAAATGCAAACTATTATCAGCAACCTTCTCACAGTCTAGAGGACCGAGACAGGCAACTACAGCAATTCTGTTTAGATGTGTCATGGGATCTCTAAAAGCTACTGCTCTTACCATGTTTTTTGTTCTGCAGAGAACACCCTGAACCCCCACAGCAGAGCTGAACTCTGTTAAACCTTTGCTGGGTAGAGAATCGAATCTGCCCTTTCAATTTACCTTCAGAGCGCTGTACATTAGTTCTTTCTAGTAATTCAGAATCATGTCGGAAGAAGTTTTTGATGATCTGCCAGCAGACCAATTAGGATTTACCAGTGCACAATTGTTTTTAAATATGTAAGCCAATTCGGCCTGTGTAATGAGATTTGCCGTTGAGTTATTCATGGCGATAGTGTGCTGCGTGACACTAGGAAAGTGTTCAGTCGTCAGCTGTATTGACTAACACACTCCAGGCACCGCACCTTTGGTTTTTCGATTGGCCTATTGATCCAAGCAGCCAAACACAGGCAGACACGCACGTATACACGACTGCTTTGTGTGTGTATACAGGTCAAGGATTTACCTTCATTCAAAGGCAGTAAAACCTAATTTAACTTTTACTGTGAGGACCAAACAAAACGGCTTAATAAACATATTTTGTGTGAGGGTTATGCTTAGAGGTCAGAAATATTAATAGCTCTATTTAAATAACACCCACTATGATAAAAAAAATAAACGTGCCACCTCTGACCCAGACAATAAGCGTACCCAGTACAGTGTATCACAGTTAATTAATAAACAAACAAAAGTAATATTAACTACAATTTATGATTAATAAATTTTCAATATATTTGAATGTGCAATTTATTCCTGTGATCGATCCTCTGCGGGGTTTTTTTTTTTTTTACAGTTGAAAAATCATTGCTTAATATTTTATAGAAGCTGCAACATATTTTTTTCCCAGTATCCACTGATGAATTGACCGTTTAAAATAATGCATTATTTTAAGGATTTGTAAAGATATTAATTTAAAAATAAATTATTCAATAAAATCTTACTGGTCCCGGCATTCTGAATGGAAGTGTATATTTAGCAGCTGTAACTTTATTTCTTATCTTAAACTTTCTCTCACAATAACCATCTTTACTGTTTACTCTAAAGTGAAAACTAGCTTCTGTTAGAAATCTCTGGGTTTCGATCAATAAACTGCTGCTGGCTTTCTGCTTGGTAAGCCTAGCATCACGACTCCACAGGGAAGTGTGCCATGAACGAAATGTAGTGTGCAGGATTGAGAGGATACACACCATAATACTACACTAACACAAAACACAAACACCACCTCTCCACTGTCTCATTTTAGAAGTGTGTGTTGAGGGAAGGGCTGTGACTGGGCATTAGACAGTACCTCTCCATCAGTGCGGTGGCCTCTTGCTCTCTTTTCCTCCTCTTTCTCTCTGCAATTCCACGGAAGGCCCTGCTGGGACCGGTCACAGTGTTACAGGCTGTGGGTGTAGGTGTGTGTGCACAGGGAGCAGTGCGAGGGGAAAAAATCTAGAGTGGCTAGGAAGGTTCAAACCACAACAGTTGATCACCACCCACAGGTCAACGGGACACTACAGGCACGTACATACACTAAACACTAGGTCCTCATTGAAGTCAAGTGTAACAGACACCAACCAGCACAGAGGAAAAATCCACAGAAATCTATAACATCTTCATGGGAGTGGTTATCATATCTGCTGTGCATCTATTGTTTTAGTAGGTACAGCCCTCATCACTGCCAGCTGATGTTAAATCAAACCCCTGTCCTCAGCAGATGAGGTTAATGACAGCCCAGAAGCTGCGTTCAGACAATGTGTGTGTGCATGTAATTGCATGTAGCTGTGACTGCATCCTGAAATCCTTCAGAGGCTTGACAGGCTGGCGAAGGTCTTGGAACACTGCGCGCAAATCTTGAGATGAGTGACTTTTCTGGGGTATATTCGGGCTATATTTATATATTTCGTGTGCAATATTTAACACAGTGATGGCAGCAATCTCCATATTCTGGGGCCAGTCTACCATTTTTGTCTTATTTTTGTTTTTTAAATATACCTTGCATTATAGTCAAAACATAAACTCTGTTCCAAAATCTAGTCAAGTGTCTACCTAGATCTTATTTTAGGAAATCGTAGGCAGGCACCTGACATGATAGCTATTCCTATAGGTAGGTAGATAGATTTTTCTGCTCTCTAACCGCTTGTTTTTAAGACGCAGTTTAATGAAGTATTGCATAAAATTTTATTATTTTATGTAATTATATATTTGTATTTGCTTGCTCAAGGTGAATGGTGTTATTTTGAATTTCTTTCAAACACACGGTATTTACAAATTAGAAAAGTGTAGTATGCTAGTATGGTATTTGGAATCCAATTTTAGTCAAGTTCACCTGTACTTGAGCTAAAGCATCAACATACTGCAGTCTGATTCCTGTCCTTTTATTTTTACTATTAAAAAACGCTTTTTAACAGGAAGTGCCATTTATGTGGCATTCAGATTTGCCTTTGAAGAACGTTCCAGATCAGAGTTTCAGTTAGGATACTGACAATAGAGAGCAAGCCAGTAAATCACAGTCATGTTTGGAATAGAGCTTTTGTGACTTTGTGGTTAAAACCCAGAAAACTTCAAAGGTCACGCTGTCATTGTAGTACAACAAAGAAGCAGTTGGAAGGTGATTAGTGACACCGGTCTGAGTGACTCACAACTGGTGTTGGTGTATCGTGAGCAGTATTTGTGCTGTGTGAGACAGAGTTCCTTCATAACTTCAAACACTCTGTCTAATGCTGGTGGAGTGAGAGTTAACACAGGACAGGAGAGGTAGCAGCACAGAGGAGCAGAGGGTGGGGATGGAGTGATGTGTTGAGTTTTTAAGAGTAAGGTATACTCACGATATTCTTTGGAGCCAAGGAAAAATGCATAATATATAGAAGATAAGAAGAAGAGAGAGCAGGTGCTTTAACCATCACAAGAAAACACATGAAAAGCAAGTAAAAATATATGGTATACAGGAAATACAGAGTGTTTTTCAAATATAAACACTGGAATGGGTCTTCTGAAAGGATCACCAAATGCTTTAATCACTACCGATTGCAGTCAATTATCACAAAGAGTGGCAGCTCTTCAGCAGATCACAGGAGAAAACACTGAAATTTCACACAAATTGAAAGGATTCTGAAGTGAAAGTGTCAATTAGACCCAGCAAAAAGGGGAATGAATAAGTCAGAAGAGAAAGTGAATTAAGTAGCTGCAGAGATCGCAAAGTATTCATAGAGAGAAAGAGGGATACAGTGGGAGGGGAAAGGCAAGGAGAACTGACACCAGATGATGAGGTGGGAGGGCACAGGGTGTTTCAGGGGGAGACAACAACTATGTCGACTGGAGGGAGGTGGACAGCACCCCAGTGGGGGGGGTCTCAGCCATAGGCTCTGTGATTAAGACTTCTGCCCGACAGGTGATAATTAAGCAGTCAGGCTGAGCTAGAGCGTCTGTGCATGGAGAATAATGAAGCCTGAAATCACTCAAAAAAAAACAAGGAAGATAGCAAACAGGAGGAAAGAACAAAGAAGGTGAAAAAAATGAGGAGGGGACAAGGGAATGAAAAGAACAGGAAAAGTGGAAAGACGAAGTGAAACAGGAAGGGAGAAAGGAAGAAGGCAAATAGAAAGTATACAGGAAATGGAAAGAAAGAAAGAGAAAACTAAAGAAATAAAAAAAGCTAAGAGAAAAAGGAGGGGGAACTGAAATGGAAATGCAGAAAGAAAGATGAAGAGACAAAGGAAAAGAAAAAAGGATGTGATGACGACAAAAAAGAAAGAAAAACACCTGGGAAGAGAATGAGGAAATGGAATAATAAATGAGACAAAAAAAGAGGTAAAGGAAGTAAAAGAAAGCAACGAGCAAGAGGAAGGAAACAGAAATTAAAAATGTAGAATGAAATATGAAGAGACAGGAAAAGAAAGAATAAGTGAAAAAAAGAAGGAAAAGAATGAGAAATAGGGAATGAGAATGTGGCAATGATACAGAGGAAAGGAAATAGTAAAGGAAAGAGAAGAATTAAAAGACAAAGTAACAAAACTGAAATGGATAAAAGAAGAAGAAACAAATACCAGAGAATAAAGGAATGTAAAGAAGAAGGTAAAACGAGGATCAGGAAAAGAAAGAGATGTGAAATAGAATACCTCCTGTTCTCCCACATGCATGAGTCAGGATAGTTAAATTACAAGCCTGCTTCACAGACCAACCCCACTCAAGAGGAAGCAGAAGGTTCCTATGTTTACTCACGCTTGCATGGTGGTGGTTGCAGTCTGGAAGCTGAACACGTTTTCTTTAGGGAACCAGCTGTTCGTGTGATCATCTGCAAACAAAAAGAGATATCCTAATCAAAAGGTAGCAAGTACGGCGTAAATCTCACAACAAACTAACCAATAATCCACCATTCAGCGATGGTGACCTTCTCCTTACCTCGATCTTCAGAGGAGACGCGGTCCTCACTGTACATCCTCTCCAGCTTCTTGTGCTGTTTGCCGCCCTCATGAGGTGACGTTTCAAGATCTAGAGATCGCTGGCTCTGGCAGTGTGGCCGAATGCAGGCCACACAATCCGGCGTGCAATCCTCCCTCGACCGGCTCCTCCTTGATCCCCAGTCCCGGATGTTATGGGCGCTCCCTGAGCTCTGCAAAGGCTGCGTCAGAGGCGCATGGCTGTAGTGATGCTGGTGTGTAGGGCCGTTGTTTCCATGTTGATGGCCTCCTCGATGATGGCTGCCACGTAAACTGGAGGGAGCACTGATTCTTGGTGGGTCTGTGGTCCTCTTCAGAACCTCTAGCTCCAGGCTCTCCTTGCTTCCCTGGCCTCCAAGCATATCTCGCTCCCTAGTAATGGTGTAGACGCGTGCTGGCTTCAAAGAGCTCTCTGCACACCTTTGCTGGTCCTCAGACGAAAGGCTGCGCTCTACGGAGAGATGACGCTTGGAACTGGTGGGAAGGGGAGCAGACTGGCTGCCTTGCTGAACTTCTTCTTGATTGGGCTTGACTATGAGAGTGTGTTGGGAGTAGGGCTGGAGGCTGTTATTGTTGTTCAGGCGGCTGATGGCTGGGGAGTCTGTGTCTTGACTGATGAAGGTGTCAGATAGCAAGTGATCTGGAGAGAGACAGACACCAATGTAAACAGATTTTTCATCACCTTTTATAGCAACAGGTGCCAATCAAGCTCCCCTGTCATTATCAATTAAAGGATGTCTGGCTGGGTGGACAGAAGTGGAATTAATGTTGAAAGTGAAGGATGGTGCTTTTCTACATCAAGGTAAATAGGAGGAGAAAAAAAAGACTTGAGGACAAATGAAGGTAGGGCATGAGGTGGAATGAACCTAACCTGATCCGTTGCGGTTCTCAGGGTGCGTGTGAGAAAGGTACTCTCCAAATGCTCGAGCTGCTCTGCAGAGAGACAAACAGGAGACCAAATCAAAGAATGGAGATAGAACTAGTCTTGATGCACTTTCACATGCTACGGCTTTTAGTTCTCAGTAGCCATTCAGAACCTAGTTAAGTCTGACATCATGCATTACAGTTTCCAGGTCCAAATGCTCTTTCGATCTCAAAGCAAACAATAAATGGTGCTATTATAAAGTCACAGACAGTGTGATGTAGTGCTACCAAAAAAATCCTCTTAACCTGTACTAAAATCTCAGCTGGTCAGATAGTGATTCATATTTTCTGAATCATTAAAAGACTGGTGCCAGGAGTACACAGTTCGTTTTTTAAAAGCTGCAGAGATAGTATTCTCACTTGAACTGGCACAAACGCTTGGACCTGGAAACAGTATCAATACATCATGTCTTAAGCAGATAATTTCTTCATCACATTAATGCAAACAGCTTCCATATTTCATATCCATATTGGTGGAACTCGCTGTCCTAAAGTGTTACATAGTGACATTTACAGAGCTTGAAGTTGATAACGCAATTTTAGATAATGCACTTGGCCACTGACATGTCTGAGTGATTTATGGTTTCGCATTTAAATATAATGTCCGCATTATAATTTGACTTACCGGAACACTGTGTGAATGTGCAGTCAAGACCGCATACTGGTTTTTTTTACACTTCATAAAACATAGACTGAGTTAGACCAGTAGTCGTATTTCCCACAACCAAACACCTCACAAGTGAAAATGAGAAACATTAGCAGATAATGTCACAAGATGTGTCTCTAATTTAAACTGGGCAGCCAACACCTGCAGATGTTTTCAGAAATTTCAGAATTGCTCCACATCCCATAACTTGTCTGAGCAATGAGGTGTAAAGCACTGAATGAAATCTAGATACAACCGGCTTCTACTATGAGGTCACTCAGCTGCTCTGGCACAAGAACATGGCCCCCTTATGACTTGCTATATAAAGAGAAGGAGAGATAGCAAGACAGACTGGTTGGTTATAAAAATGGAATAGCTTTCCATGTGTTCTCAACAACAAAATACAGGTATCAAAGAACTATATGTTGCCATATCTTTTTCTGATTTGACCAACAGGATAACCTTTATGCAATGTTTGAAAAAAAAAAAAAAGAAAAGAAACAAAATGATGCATTTGCACTCCCAATGGCCCTTACAATTAGCATATCTAGATGATTTATACAAATCATTAATGTATGTGAAGAGCTGCTACTGTACATTCCATTATCGAATGCATCACTCCACCTCTTAACCATGTGAAAGACTTGCACAGTATTCCCCTCCTGTGTAGCACAGCAAGAACACGACTAATGTAGCCTAATTACTTGCATATGCTGGGGGAGTAAACCAACTACCATGAACAAATGAAAAATAGCACCAACCCGTTTCACTCTCCTTGTCTTTAATTTAGTTCCCAGCTAATGATGCCTTCCCACACAAGCTCACTAAATATGTAGATTCTAACATGCATAAATACGCTGAAGCCCGCCTCCATCTCTGCAACCTTGAGAAACTTGGAAGCTAAACAAAAGCACCTAGATGAACGCAGTGAACTGACGCAAGCACATAAACAGCACGCTACTGGCAAATTGTGCAGTCTCTGCACTTCTCTAGAGATGCTAGGAAATGGGGATGGTTGTGTTGTTGGAGTGGCTTTGCTGCAACGACACTTTGAATAATTAAATACTAGCCAGCATGTGAATCCCTCTCTCTCCTCACTCAACAAACTCTTTAAACAGATGGGAAGAGTGGTCCAGAGTGGAATAGTCCAATCACTTTCTCAACATTCTTTCACGGTCTTACTCCAAATGCCTAACTACAAGCTAAGTATTTTACCGCGTGACGGGGCAAGAGTTCAGGGGTGAAATAAGAGCGAGAACAGCGCTTGTGTTATGATTTTATTGACTTGGTTAACTTGAAATTGAAATTGAGTGGTCCTCTTAAAATAACAAGTTTGGCATCGATAGTCTGTGAGAAGATGTGTGGTCAGGCCGATGGGAGAAATGGCACAGGACCGCTGACAGCAGAGAAGGAAGTACAACGCAGAAGGCTGCTGGGAAAAAGTTCCCTGCTAAGGCACAAAGCATTTTCAATGAGATTTTTTTATGCAACTCAGACTGTATTCATCTAAAAGAATAAAGACTTTTACATATAGGTTGTCTTGATGGTGAGTAAATGGGTAAAATAATCATGGGGTAATCAATCATAATGCAGTTATGCAATGTTAAACTATTAAAGTAATCACTGATGCTGCTAAAGATGAGACAGGCATCTCTCATTTCCTCATTTATTTTGTCGGTGCGATATTTACTGGCACACACCCAAGCACTGTTCAATAATTTACTGTATATGGCTTGTTTCCAAGCATCAGGCCACCATGGGCCTCACAGCTGGAGGTCCCTGACAGTCAGAGGCCCCCCATCACTGACCCCATTGGCTTGTTTTATAATCCATCCTTTGTTAAAGATGGTAACAAGGAGTAAAGCAGGGAAAGCGATACATCCCACACCTTAACAGCTGAACCAATGAACCTCAAAACTGCGTGTGCTTGTCCATGCTCTGTAATTCATTTGTGCTTCTCGGAAATCCAATTGTTCTGCATTAATACCCTCTGCCTAAGAGCGGGTGCACAACCAATTACCTAGGATAGTTTACTGATCTTTTTTAAAACTGAATGGATAAAAAAAACAAAGCTACATAGTTGGAGAGAATTAAGATATGAATAATAAATTATATCTTATATATTATATCTAGGGTATGAGATGCCCAAATCTCTCACAATCGTATTGCCCCTCTATCTCTCTGTCTATCTCACACACACAGACTAGCCTTCGCCTCATGCTATTTTGTCTGACAGTGTACTAGCATGTACATCTGGGAGCATCTCTCATGCAGAATGGGGGAAGGGTGAACGCAAGAGAAGCATTTTAACCATATTAACTAAAGCAGATGCTTTAACCAAGACTGCTGGACGAAAGCCCTGTGGTGATCCAGAAGAAGAGGCGGATGACTAGTGACTCAGACGAACAACATGAAGACACAAGCAGATGTAAAAAACAATAACTGCCCCAACATGGACTCAAATACACACTGGCATATAGATCGAAAGAGCGAGGCTTTACAAAGGCAGCATGGGTAATGGGGAGTGGAGATAACAAACCCTGGAGCTGTTTTCAGGCGTCTGTTCACGCACAATCAAAGCTAGGAATGACTGCTTTGCCCTGGGTGACACTGACTTCAGCAGACCACTTTTGTGTTCTATACTAATTTAGTAAAAAGCAAGTACAATTTGTTCTTGAGTGCCCCAGCGTACGTTAACCAGAACGACAGCATGTGACATGACCCCCTTTCCCTCGCTTTTTCTCATCCTCGTCCTCGTTCACTCGCTTACAATGTTCTCTTTGCTGATTTGATTTCTTGGTGTACCGTTCAGACCATCATCTCACACTGTCCACACTTGTCACTGACAGCTAGAATTTATGTAAGCTTGTAGTGTGAACTAAACAGTGAGTCATACTCATTTTGAAAATGCTCAACATCTGCCATTGGCATTCAGCTTTTAAAATCTCCACATTAGAAATTCATTAACACTTAATGAGCAGGTCTCTAAATTAGTCGCACTAGCAAAGATTTTAGCTCCAAATGGCATTCGACCAAAATGTCCCAGCTGATCCATTCCAAATGTTCGAGACCTTTCCGAACTCAAAACTCCCCCTGCAGTACAAAAAGCCTATTTTTTGGAACTAAGCTGCAAAAGGGCTTGTTTAGAATGCTTCGGTGGGCAACTTGACTTGCTCATCGGTAAAACAAGAGGAGGAGGATATTATTATTCAGAAGAGGGAGACATAGCACATTTTTCCAGATGGTATAGCTAACAAGCAAGATGTGGGGGAAGTTTGCCAAACTTTGTGCTCTTTCGGCCACGGGGTAACCTAAACATCTGTGTACCACCTTCCAACTATATTAGACCTGACCGAAAATGTTAAGTCTGCTAGTAGTAACAAGAAAAATGGAATCACAAAACACTAAATTTTCTGACAACGCTATTCACTAAAATTACCCAGGAAAACAAAAATATATGATAAAACATTGTAAGAGCTGTTTTATTAATTGGTTTTCCAATGCAATAACTCCATAATACATTAGCAAAAAGTCAGAAAAACAGCATGTGTTCCAGTCTGACCCCGATCATCATCACACACATATAAACATACGAGTTTTTGTATAATCTGGGCCTCCCTCCATTACAACTGCAGGTGGTCTCAAGATTTAATTAGACATCTACATGTCAGCCTGTGGGACAACTGGAAAGCTTGTAGATCTATAGCCTCTCACTGCGTAGCTCTAATTGGCATTGCGCTGTCATTTTAGCATGGAATGAAATTTGAACCTTTCCACTGCAAAGCTGGAAATAAAGAAGACCTCACAAGTAATGCTGCCGTCAAGCAGGTGTATCGGGCTCCCACGAGGCCTATGTAGTGCAGTTCAGTCCATTTCCAAGCAGTCTGCATGGGCATCTTACACAACAGTGGGCCATCTGAGAAAGCCAACTAGCTTAAAGCAGCAGTAGAGACAGGGAGGACACTCATGATCACGTTTTCCTCCTCTCCAGAGTCTCCTCTCCATGTTTCTCGGTTCAAAGCATAAAGCACATACTAAAGTGCTGTTTGGTTGAGTCTGAAACTGTCAAGCATCACCCAGCTAACATATCAATTATAGAGAGAGGATGAATACAGCATTAATCACATCATCACTGTAATGCAGAGGGAGCCTCAAGGGCCGGTCAGAAGTTCGGTGACAGCTGATTCAGGAAAACTGCAGTGATGTCATGCTGAATTCATAAGGTTGTTTATGGTGATTTACAGAGTGAGGACAAATGAACAAGCGACTAACTGACTCCGTGAGGAAGCCTCTCAAAGTTTAAAATCATTTTGGTTGGGTCCAAACACCTTACAAAACTCTAGATGTTGTATGTATAAACAAATATACAATTAAAAATTGTATATGTGACTTCACGATGACTGGACTGAGAATGATGTAGTGTCATGGAAAATCAGCCTTATGAATATTTGCATTGTTTCATGAGAAAACAACAAACAAAATGACAATGATCATAGAACTGAACCGAATTTTAAGTAGGTCTATACTGTAGTATAATAAACAAAAACATACAAAATAATAATAATACAAAAATATATAAAATAAAACAACAAACTTATAATAAATATGGCCACTGATGATAGTAACTAAACTAAATGTTTAGCAAACTAGTCCACATAATGTTGTCACGACAAAGCACCATTAATAGCCTCATTTTATTTTCATTGAAAAGCCCTTAGAAGTAAGTCAAAATGTAATTTTTCGATACAAAGTTACTAGCAAGCTATTTGTGTATACAAAGTGTCGACAACACCCATTAGCGCCTTAGAAACGGTAACCTATACATTACTGGCATTTTTTTTTCCTTTGTATTACGGTCATCAACCGCAAGGAAACTATAATATGAGGTGCAATGAGATGTGATAGTTTCGTGCATCTGCACGAGACTCCTTCACGAGGCGTGCTGCAGCGGCTGCAGAGACTCACCTAACTTTTGCGGCAACAGAAGAAATCGCATCATTCCTTAAATTCTTCTTCTTGGACACGGCTGTTCCCATGCTGCAGTGAAACCACCGGTGTGTAAAAGCAGCTCATTCCACTCGTCACATCTGCAATGGAGGAAAGAAATGCACAATGCAAACAAATCATCCGCAGAGTGGAGATGCGATCTCTCCTCCTCTCTTTTCTCCCTGATTCAAACTGCTGCTCCTGGCTGCTCAGGGTCTCTGTGTCAGATGTTCAGTTTGCCCCTCATGCTTAGGAGCGCATGGTCCAGCTGAATTTCGCTACGTGAAGTTTATGTTCTCTAGTGCGCGGAGTTAGAGCGAGTACAGCAATGTGAAGGGAGCACTGCTAGTACGCCAGAATGTGCTCACGCGCAGCGCACTTGCTCTCTCTATCTCTCCTCAGCTTCTCATATTGATCCAGATAAAACGACAGTGGACATTACGGAAACTACTGCCATATAAGGGAGAAGTGGTTCAAGCTTGCCGTCAGCTTAAAAGTGGACAAAAGAAACGAACTACGGGGTACAGTGTGTTTATTTCTTAAAGTTTCTGTAGGCACATGGTACTTACATCGCACCAGCGACCTTTAAGGAAAATATGCAGTTCATTAGACAAATTGTAGGATTTGTGCAATTTGTAAAACAGCAAAAATCCTTTTTTTTTCTGACTAGCAGATAGCCTGCTGAAAAAAACAAGTCTGAGCTGGTTTAAGCTGGAAGTAGCTGGTTTTAGTTGGTCTCCCAACATGATCAGCTAAACCGGGGTAAAGTTGGTTTTATATTCGCACATTCATGACCAGCCTGGCCATCTGTGAAGTGGCCAAAACCCTTTTAAAACCAGCCTGCTGAAACAAACTAAGACCTGGTTGACCAGTTAAAAGCTGCCAAACAATCTTAGGCTGGTTTTAGCTGTTTCTTTTCAGCAACGTGTAAAATAAGCAATAGTATTTAAATTACACAACTTTCCTCAATAAATGACCATTTGCCCCAACCTAGAGTAATTGTTAAAATAGTCATGACAAACATAAAATTGACACTGAAAGAGGTTGCTGCTGTTGTTTACTTTGAAACCATTTTCACTCAAAAACGGCTAATAAATTTCACACAAAATTTTGACATAGAAACAGCAAGCATGAACTTAATGTGTTAATAATATGTTAAAAGTTTTAGTAAAAACTACTCAAAATAATCCTATTTTACAACTTTGAAAAATATGTTTACAGACACAAACCAAACAAGCTGTATGAACACTTTCGTTCAGACTTTAATTCGTTTCAAAAAACATCATTACAGAATAAGTCTTTGTTAGCCTCCTTTTTCTTTGGGTAAAGTTGAAGTTCCTTTACTGTGTGTTGAGAAAGGTCATCCCTCTTTAAAGGTGGAGGCCAGAAGACCCAAGTGTGGTTTACATGCCTCATCATGACCACACTCCTTACCATTCTCGAAACTTAGATGAAAGCTTATTGAAAATGTTCATGCTACAACCTTAACATAAGACAAAGAAAGAAGAAAATGTCCTCGGTTCCCTTTAACAGTCCTGTTACAGGAATAATAGTGGTTAATTGTAATATTTTGGGAAGTATTTTATTCAGGTTACATGCAGAGGAAGCATAAATAGGATATGATGAAAAGTTTTATATGCACTTCCCTTTACACTCTAATAAATAAAGGTGCTTCAAAATGCCATAGACAATTGGGGGTCAGCGCCCCCTACCCATTATTCAAGTCCCTTGAAATGGGTTTGCTTTTATCATCAAATAAATGAAGCCTTACTGAACAGATAATATTTGTTTCAAAACCATAAAACATCATATATATAATATTTGTTTGTGTGTGATTAATTTCCATATGACATGCATGACATTATTTTAATTAACTAGACTTGAAATACCGTTATCATAAGTAGCAAAAAATGTGAATATGATGTGAATATAAATTAGGCTATATTTATGAGCTCTTAAAATTTTGGCATACAAACCAATTGCAGCCTAACAACAAACCAAAAGCACATTAATTTTTCTAAACATGAAAAAGCATGCATTGTTTGGCTATGATAGTTTAGAAGCGGTAGTATTAGTGTAAACTGGCAACTTACACTAAATAACAGTAGTACACCAGGCATGAATTGTGACACGTTGTGTCAAAGCACATCCTGCGAAAATCAGTAGATCATATCGGAGCAAGTGCGCTACAGTAAACCGATGCCATATGCTTGCGCAACAGATAAGGCGACAAACCGTTATATCACACTTTGATACAGTGTGATTCAGTGTAAAGACGAATTAGACCATTTTGTTTTGCAAGTTTCAGTTCTTACATCTTTGGTGTAACCAAACGCCCCCCGAAAACAGCTCCCCCCTTTCAAAAATATTGCTTCCAGTGCCACTACCATAGAAGAACCTTTTTTGTCTCAATGGTTCCATAAAGAACCTTTCTGTTTCTTTCTGGTATAGAAAGGTTCTACATATACAAATGTAAGAATGAGGGGGTTCTTTAAAGAACCGTTGACTGAATGGTTCTTTGTGAAACCAAAATTGGTTCTTTTAATGGAACCGCTGTAAAGAAACCTTTGAAACATCTTCATTAAACGATTACTTGTAGACATATATAGCACAAGCATATCTTCAGAATTGCTTTACAGCTTACTCAGTTTCGTTCTGATGTTGTGGATCGTCTGAATGGAGTTTTTTTCTCCATCGCAGTGTTCGAGCTGAAAAGGCATAAAGAAAGGGGTTCACACAACTGTTGATAAAGAAAAGAGCTCCGGTTATATTGCTGACATTTGATTCCCATGACAGTGCCATTAAGACCAAATTATTGATCATACAGGGGGTGCTGAATATGAAG
>JAUMHQ010000053.1:5845483-5855872 GCA_032361165.1 Enteromius paludinosus | reverse complement strand
AAGGAAAATCAGGAAGACTAGAAAACGAAAGCAAAACAGAACCGTGAAACACCAAACAAACTATACAGATCATAACAAAGGTTGCTTTACAAAGTTAAAAAACAAATAAGACAAACTACAATTCAAAGACCAAGAGGTGAAGAGTATTATCTCTAAATAACACAAATATAATCTTAAGAGGTCTTGAGGGTTTTTTAAATATGCTGATGTTATGCTGTTTCCTCTTACTTCTCTCCCATGGTAAGAGTGACATAATCACTGACAGCACGGTAGACTCGGTCAAGCCTGAAGCAACGCATCAGGAGAAGCTTCTGGAAGGGAGTTAGATTGTCCTTGTACTTCATAGGGAAAGAAGCCTGCTCTGGAGCATCCAAATCGTACCACTGCAGCAAAAATAGAAAGATGTATAAGTCTGACTTCATATGTCATAGTATCTCACTGGGTTCATCAGGGAAATGTTTGATGATTTCCGCAACTTACTTTCTTCCATTCCTCAAGATTATTTTCTATATCGTCTGCTAAAGTACCAAATTCATTAGGAAAGAGTTCCACAAGGCGCACTATATCCTCCCATCCTTGATCAGGCAGCCAGTCGCACGGCTTCTTACGTTTGCTCTTTTCCAGAGAGAGGTTACCTGGAAAGAGAGGGAAGATATGGTTTATTTGTTTTAGTTTTATTTTGTAAAAGAAGTAGAGAAGTGTTCCTGAAGCTTCTACCTTTGAGGAAGAACTCTAGTTCATCCTGGGGTGCTCGGCCCTCACCCTGCTCAATCTTAATGGTCATGTTGAAGGAGAAGAGAAGTTTGTGTCTTTCAAACAGACCTAAACAACAATGAAAAGTTTTGTTTAAATTAATTGAAGAAAAAAATGTGATTTCATTTAATCTTTTTTTCCTGTCATCATCAGCTGCTAATGTTCATGGACTATAAAATATCTTAATCAGATGGTATGCTCTTTAGCAGTTTATTACAGCATATGACAAAAAGGTTTTTTAAAGTTTCAATACAATTTGTGAACAGAATCCATTAAGACTTTAAGAGTTTTACAAACTCACCAGTACAGCCATAGTTATAGACATTCTGTGTAAGTGTATCCATGATGTTCTTCAGTCTAGTGGGCAGGATTGCATTGGGCATAGACTTGGACAGTGAGAGGTCAAACACCTCTAAAAAGGAAGCAAGTGAATACTGGTACATGGTGTTGACCAGAGCCATCTCAGCAAGCACAAAGAACAAGACAGCTCCTCGCTTGGCAGCCGGACGGTACCCGTCCCTCAGTGTCTCAATATCATTGGCTGTCTTTTCTGCCAGCTTCAGTTTTTCGAACACCTTTTGGAGTCAAATAAAGATTGTTAATCATTAATTAATCAGTATGTACACTACCATTCAAAAGTTTGGAGACAATACAACAAAAAATTACTTTTTGACAAGAATAAACAAGATATTAAATTATATTTTAAATAGAAACATCTGTCAAATACAGTTTTGCCGCTGTACGTTTGATCATATAAATGCAATCTTTTGAAAACATAATAAAAACTTGCCAATCCACATTTTTAAATGGCGGTGTACTGGTCCATGTAATAAATATTTATGATATAATCAATTGGCCTTTATGCATGTGTTTGGTGTGGTGTGCAAATTAACTAACCTCACTAGCTTTGGTCTTGGTTTCTTCCAGAGTCTGTATGAGCTCTACGTTATCTAGCATGTTTCCTGTGGAGGTGGCCAACTCTCTCAGCAGCGAGTCTTCAAGGTCTTTCAGCAAACGTTTGTTCTCACTAGTCTCTTGAATAAGCCGTTCTCTCTGCTCTTCCTTTTCCTTCTGTTCAAATCCCACAATAACACTCAGCAGTTGGTCTTCCAGGCCCTTTAGGGTTACTGAAAAACAAAAAGATTAAAAAAAGACTAAGTGAAAAGTCCTCATCTAAGTCAGGGAAAAAAGCATCAGGACTGGACTTGGTATGTATACATTTGTGATCAATTCTGAGTGTTGTATACTTCCATTTGCATGGAGACCTGGTGTCAAGTGGTTTGCTAATAGTTTGCTCTCACCTGTGTAATTGATAACCATGGCCTTCCCAAATACTGCAGGAGAGAACTTGGGGTTTGCAAGTTTCGTATTGAGGTAAAGTTTAAAGTTGGGATCATAGTCAACTTCCTTATCACCAAGGATGACGACCTGACGTCCCTCTGGCCCTTTTACATTCTTCTCAAGGACATTATCGATAACTGGATCAATATATTCATCCACATCTTGGAAAAGAAAAGGGAAACCATACTTAATGGCCAATTCCAGCCCCTTCAAGAAGTCTGGGTCATTGAATGATGAGATCTGAAAATCAGAAAATGTATTATAAAAATAGACCAAGACTGATTATGGATAAACCAAGCAGACCTAAGTGATACAATGTAGTAAAACCTTCAGATTGTTCTTCTCTTCCTTCTTTTTGATCCAGTTGAGAGCTTGCTGTTGGGGGTCAATGCACAATGGGAAGCGGCTTGATCTGGTGGTCAGGATGCCATTCTGCACTGAAAGCTCATCTGGAGGAAGACCTTCAGATCCCCATCTAAGAGAATGCACACAGTTTTTCCGTCATCGTGAACAAATACACAATTGACATCCATTCTTCAACACATTACTGGGAGACTGACCTGCTGATCTCCACCTCATCAGTGAGCAGGTTTTCTATCCGGAAAGGCTGGCTCAGAGGAATGCCTCTCTCCAGAACATCTGCCTGCCAAACCTCATACACCATTTCATTGCGAAAGTCCCAGCTAAATGCTCCCTCGTAGCTGAGGAAGGCAGCACAGACCAGACAGTCTCCTAGAAGACGCACTCGCCGCTGCTTCAGCTCCTCCAGGTCCTCCATCCAGCTACATGCAAATAGAAATACAGCACATGACTAATGACTAAAATCTAATTTAGCTTGGAGATAATAATTTAAGCCTTGATGTAAGGAATCTGTTTTTATGAGTCATTTGCATTTAGGTTTTAAGGATTCTAGTGAGTAGGCTGACCGCTTATTCTCTGATCCCAAGCCTGAGATGAGTTTGTCAGCAGCAATGAGTCTTCTCTCCATGACCTCGGCCTCCTCCTGAAGAAGTTGCTTTTCTGTCATGGCAGCCTCATATTTGTCTCCAAGAGTTCCAAGCTCTTTCTGGATGGCACTGAGCTCGTTCTGGATACGCTCCAGCTCACGTTTGCTCTGGAAGAAATTCCTCTCCAGACGAGCTACCTTTAAATGTAATTTTGTGAATTAATTTCAGCTAAATGAGATGTAACAAACTTCACGCAAATGAATTCGTGCATTTAAAGTCTAAGTTATATAGGCATATCTGACCTTCTCTCTCTTAGGTTTGATGTCTTTAGCCACGTCACAGTACCCCATGACTGCCTCTACGAACCTAAGCATGCCAGAACCGGCTTTACTGATGGCTTGCATCTCTTCCAAACTGGTGTTAAGGTTCCTTAGGTAGCCTGGTTATATGGCAAGGAGAAGTAATTGATCATCAGAATTTTCATGAGTGGATTTACAATAAACACCTCCTCATGTCATTGGGATCACAGAGTAGTATCAAGAGGATGAATAAATTGAGGGTGGTTTACCTTTGACAGTCTTGACTTGACTAGAAATGATTGAGTCACAGTCCATTTCCATAAGCGAACGCAGGAAGTTGGCCTCTGAAATCATACCCTTGGCTGTCTTCCAGTTGATCTCTTTATAGCCTCGTATTACTAGGATGCACTCGCACACAACCTGCACCTGTTTGGGTGGCTTGGCAAATGATCTACAATACCACAAACAAGCGGGTGGAGGACAGGATGAGCACAGAACCATACATGCAAATCATGTAGATCAGAAAAACACTTTGCCTATTTTTCTTTTTCGACATATATTCCTGATATATATACAAACACATTTTTTTAAGTATAAGAATGTTTTGTTTTGATTTAGTGTTTGAATCCAGAAGCACAGATGAAGACCTGATTTCTGTGACATCAGATTTGTCCAGGTCTTGCAGGGCGAGGCGAGCAGCTTCTAAAGCAGGAAGAGCCTCAGCTAGAGAGCTCTCAGCGTCCTTCTTCTCCACCACTATCACCTTATTCTGTTCCTCTATCTCTTTAGCCTTCTCCTCTGCCAGGGCTTTCTTGTCCTCCGCTGAAAAAAACAGAGTTTACAATATATTTCTGACTTGATATAAATGACCCATAGTGCTTGTATGTGTTCTTGTACTAACCGACAGCAGTATTAGAGCAGATCTCTTCTAGAAGGATCTCACAGGCTGAAGTCTTTTCTGCCAGCACCACTTTCTGCTCAGCTAGCTTGGTGTTGAGCTCTGCTAGCTGTCCGCTTGCCTCCTTCAGCTTATCCAAACCTCCTTCTAGACGTTTATATTGTGCTGAATAGTGCATACATATTAGTGTTATTTTAGTATTACTTATATAATATAAAAAAAATTTAATTATATTATATTTGTATTTTTTTTGGCATTGTTTCAATTTCAGTATTTTTAAATGCATTTTTATTCATTTCAACTTATTTCGATAAGTTGCCACAGCAACATTTCTAATATTTCTGCTTTATTTTAGTTGTAATTAACAATTACAACCCTGATACAGATGCAGTATATTTCAAAATCACAGACAAATGTTCCCATACATCTAAAGAGAAATTTGTTTTTACCCAAAATGTATTTATCTTTATCCTCCAGCAGGTTGGAGTAGGTGCTAATGAAGTCCAGGTAATTTTTTGGGGTGACGTAGTTGCTGCGACGGAGTGTCTGCTGGAATAGTTTACTATACTCGCCCACAGAGCTGTGCACCATGCACACGTGAGCAATCACTGCCTCTGAATGACAATCTGGGATCATTGGATTCTCACCTAGAATGAGACATGATACTTAAACTAGCAGGAATGTGTTGCATTGTTGTTAGCTGGTGAAAAACTACAATGATATCTTTACACTGCATTCAATTCTCTAGTCAGAACAAACCTAAGAAGGACTTGGCCACTGCGTGTAGGGCCTGAGGGGGCCATGGGGAGAACCAGTCAATGCTTGTGTTATTAACCAATCCTGATGCACACAAACACACACAAGTGAAAAAACAAAGAAAATATGAAACTCTGAATGTAACAGTAAGACCTAAATTTTGATATACCGATTACACACCTGGGAAATTTCTACAACGTGTTCTGAGAGTGTCTCCTACAGGGGACATGGCCAGCACTATGTGCAAGTTGTTGGTACTCTTATTGACAAAGTATTGCCAAACACTCTCTTTCGAAGGACCAGAGCCATTTTTCATAGCCTCGTCTCGTAGCTGGTTTAGGATGGATTCCTTCTCGTCATCAGGGAACAGTGCTGGAACCATCCCTAACAACACACAGTAATTGCTTTCAGCATTTCAGTTTTAATACAGTCCATAAAACTGTGACATTTGTTCGTGTTTGCATCCAAAGGAATTCAAAGTAAACAGATTCAATAAACCTTATTAAGTCAATTGGTTGAAATACCTGATGTAAGCATGTTGTTGATGAGCTCCAAAAAACCTTCCTCAGCCACATGGGCATCAGTGAACAGGAAGACCATTTTCTTATTCTCTATACCCAATTTAAGGTACAGAGTTTTTAGATCATCACGGAAGTTAGTCTCTGAATATCCTCTACTAAGCACAATTTCAAACACCTATAAACAAACACATTAACAAATTAGAACAAAAAGTGGAAAGTGAAAAAAATACAGGACACATCTCTTGCCAAAAAAAGATTAAGATGATGAATTACCTCATAACCTGCAGTGAAGGCAGCAAGCTTTGTAAGAGACTGTTTTCCTGAACCACCTACGCCAACCAGCAATGCATGACTACGGTCCATTCTGATGATACGGTGAATGATGGTCAGGTGTTCCAGAGCATCATCAAAAAGCACCAAGTTCATCCTGGTCTTATTTTCATTATACTCCTCGAGGATATCCTACAGGGGGCCGGAGAAAAAAAAAAGGGTTAACAAGCAACAAAACTTTCAGACTCCCAAGTTTGTTCTTTTTCAAATTTGTGTCCATGGACCACAAAACCAGCCATAAGGACCAATTTCTGAAAACTGAGATTTACACATAATCTGAAAACTAAATAAAAAAGCTTTCCATTGATGTATGGTTTGTTAATATAGGACATATTGTTTGAGATACAACTCTGGAATCTAAGGGTTCAAAAAAATCTAAATAGTAAGAAAATTGCCTTTAAAGTTGTCCAAATAAAGTTCTTAGCAATGCATATTACTAATAACAAATTAAGTTTTGATATATTTACTGTAGGAAATTTACAAAATACCTTCATAGAACATGATTTTTACTTAATATCCTTAATATATGACTTTTTGCATAATACAAAAAACCAATCGTTCTGACCCAACAGTATATTTTTGGCTATAGTATGACTGGTTTTGTGCTCCAGGGTCACATGTCCTTGTGGCTTTGCAAGTCATGTATTAATTGAAAAAGAAAATATATTTTGAATTAAATGTATGCTTCTTTGGATAAAATCACTTTGCCAAGTGCATGACTGTAAATGTAAATAAAACATAAAGACATCTATTCACCTGGAACAGAGCTTTGGATGCATCGTAATCCAGTACATCCCCATAAACTCTTGGCTCAGACTTGAGATCCGTTCTGTAATCTCCAAACAGAATAGGGTCTCTCATAGCTGAATCGAGGTCTGATCTGAAGTGCTCTTCAATCAGATTCTTTATATGCCCCTGGACCTGTAGAGAGCAAAATCGTGTTATGTTAATAATTGTGTAGTTGAAAATGGAGACAGTTACAGATATTAGTAACATGCTACTTTTTATAATAATTATTATTTTCATAATTACAAATACATTTATATATAGTATTTATATAAATCATTACATTAGCATACCGTAATTTTGTCAGTTTCATTGATAAGTCTGTCATGGAAAACTCTTAAGCATTCATTTCTCCATACACGGACAAACTGGGTGACTGTACAGAACCTGATCCAGGAGTAAACACACACTTATTAGAAAACAAGAAACAAGTCACAAACTGATTATAAAAGACACTGCACTTTGTTGAATAGTGCAGCATAGTAATATAGTGTTTAATGGTATAGAGCAGTGGTTCTCAACCTATTTGAGTATATCATTTAAAGGAACCCCATAATATTATATTAACAGAACTTTAACTATAATAAATCTATTAACTATAATATATTATTAACATAAGCTAATCAATACTGAAAGATTTCATTTTAATTAGACAAATTCTAATGTACATAAAACACTCATAAAGGATACATTATCTTTTTTTTATATATTAATAATAATATTCAAATGTATTAAATTACATTAATAATAATTAATTACATTAATAATAATAACCACAATAACAGTTATTACTATTATTATTTTTTCTAATTTATTTGAATTATAAAACTCTTTACCTTTCAGGATTGGTCAGCGTCAAGCCATGGTAGACTCTGGAGAGATCTCGCAAGTTAAATATATAGTGGAACTTGGAAGGTGTTGGTGGTAGATCCTTAATTATGGTTTTGTACAACTCCAGAGTACAGAAGGTTAACTTGTCACAAATGTTTTGAATGCATTCCTCAAAGGGCTAAAAATACGATAGTAGAAAGTCTGATTAAAATCCACAGATTTTAATAAAGATAAAAACTTTTAAATTACTTCAAGACAACAATTGCCATTTATTCTGATATTGGGAGCTGAATTATGTCTCACACCTTGGCGTGTCCTTTAAGAATAGAAGAGTAGATGAGATGCAGGGACTCCTCCTGAGGGAAAGGGATGTTGAACACACTAAAAAGAGAGATGAATCGAGGGTCCACTTCATTCCTACCGCCCCCAGCCTTTCCCATGGCTGCAATGAAGCCCAAGTCCTTTATGAGTTTATAGTTAAGTTCCTTTCCTCTGTCATACATGCCTCCCCTGTCCAACAGCAGCTTTAGGAGAGCTATAGGCTGCTGAGTGCCATATTCATCCACCTGAGATCAAACAAATGTGAATCCATGATGAGCATTGAGGTGTAAGTGCAGTTTCTGATTTGACCTATGGTATAAATCCATTCTTACCCTTGGCATGTTGAGGTCATCCATAAACACAAGGAGCCTTTTGCCCATTGGAGGACCATACGTGTCTTTGGTTCTCTTTTCAACACTTGCCTCCAGAGTCCTCTGCAAGTCCATAGATGTTGTTCTCGATGAGAAATTGATGACCATCATTATCTAGGAAAAGGTGCATTTTGTTATCCTGTATGTTAAGGTCAACTGGAATGCATTATCTTGTGTGATAGTCACGGCAATGGACTTACAGTTGTATCTGCATTAAGATTACTCAGGAAGTTCTGGATGGTGGCTGTTTTAGAGGTGCCAGACTCTCCAACCAGCACCACTGGCCTTTTCACCTTCACCATCTGTTCCAACAGCCAATTAGCACGAGTGGTGTCCACTGTCGGGACTAATAGAGAGTAATGGATGAAGCAAGACTTCAGTGAATTAATACAAATACACTACCAGTCAAAGTTTGGAATCATTAAGATTTTAAAGGAAGTCTCATGCATTTGGTTTTTGGTATCATCATAAATGTCTTTATTTTCAATGTATTCGTATTTAAACAAAAACATTAAGCAAAAACTTCAGCAATTTCACATTAAGCAACAAATCAGCATATTAAAATGATTTCTAAAGGATCACATGACACTGAGAACTGGAGAAATGGCTGCTGAAAATTATACTTGCCATCACTGAAATAAATTACATTTCAAAATATATTGCAAAAGTTAATTTAAAGTTGCAATTTTTTTTACTGTATTTTGGTGAAATACCAAATTTAATTACATTAAAAATCTCAGTATTTCCAATCTTTTCATCAGCAGTGTAGATTATTAGAGAGAAGGAATACATTTTAGAGAAACGCAAAAAAGAAGAGAAGAGAAGTAAGCTGCTTACCAAGGATGTCAATGAATTTCATATCAGGGTTATGAATGTATTTTGAGACCAAGGAGCTCCAGGGAACCCACTTCTTTTGGGTTCCATCAAAATGAAAATCATAGAGAGTTGGCAAGTAAACTGCAAAATTGAACAAGAGATTAAAAATTAATTACACAATAAGAATACATTGTTAAAACATTATAAAATTATGCTTACAGTTTCACAAATGGTAAGACAGACGTATATTTCCTTCTTTCTAAGACAAGATATTTTGTCTTATTTCCAGCCAACATTTCTAAAAATTTTCAAATCAAGAAGGACTTTCTAGACAAGACACAATTAATGTCTTGTTTTCAGAAAAAAGAAGCTAAAATTAAGTGAGTTTTTACTTGAAACAAGCAAAATAATCTGCCAATGGGGTAAGCAAAATAATCTTGTTTTCTGTCTGAAGTAAGAATATTTTGCTAACCCCATTGGCAGATTATTTTCCTTGTTCTAAGCAAAAAGTTACTTAATTTTAGCTTGTTTTTTTTTTTCAGAAAACAAGACAGTAATTTTTTCTTGCCTAGAAAATTATTCTTGATTTCAGAATTTCTAGATATTTTGGCTGAAACAAAACAAAAAATCTTGTCTTAGAAAGCATTTTTTGCAGTGTTAATTCACCAATATTACCAATATTACCATCTCACCTGGAATCTGTCCAGGGCCAGCAAGCACCTTCTCATCATGAACACTGTTGAGAGAGGACAACTTTTTTATGAACTCGTCAAACTTCTGTCGGCCTTTGTCCAGAAGAGTAGCCCCAAGCGAGCAGTACAGTGCCTCTAGAAAATAACACTCCAGCTCCTCAGAAATAAAGTCCTCATTCTCCAGTAGAGACTCTAGCATCACAGTCAACTGCATCACCTAAAGGAAAAAAGAGGATTGTGTTACATGCTATAAAGTTCACTTACTCTATAGTGCTTTTAAGGTCTCTACTGACTTGCTCACCATGTTTAAATCTGTCTGTGGGATCACAGTCTTCAGTTTCTCTGTCTGTTTACCATCAACTATACCATCCACTATCATATCAATAGCACTTGGTACATACTTTTCAAACAGCCTGCGGAGATCTGTCTGTTCCTGTTGACACAGCAAAGCCACATTGAAAATACAATCTTGAATGTCATTAATAAATAAAAAAAACACAGCTCTAGGCCTTTTGAGGCTAAGGGAGCTGTAGAAATAGTCTTACTTTGAGGGCTCTGCTGCTGACCCATTTTTCCCAGTAGGGAGCATAGCGAAGGTTTTTGGGGTCCACAAACACCATTCCACAACGAGAAACAGTAGCAGGGGAGGCATACTGCAGATCTCCAACCTAAAACACATCACATAGAAATGCAAGCCTACAAAAGTTACATTGAGATAAACACTTAA
>JAUMHQ010000053.1:5817741-5843284 GCA_032361165.1 Enteromius paludinosus | reverse complement strand
CATCTTCTTTGCCAAAACCTGCAAGTAAAGCACTCATGAAATTAATTTTCCATTTGCCTGTCTACACATGAAGTCTGGGGACTACTGTTCAATGTTCATGTGCATGTTTTTGATTTTTAAAAATTCATAATTTAATCTATATTTATATTAAATCTATATTTATGTTTATTTTAGGTCCTATGATGATGATGATGATGATCTTTGTGACTGACCAGTATACATGTGTGACAGCTTTGTATTGCTTTATTTCCACACAAGATAGAGAACAAAACACTTATACATATTAGCGTCTCTATTTTACAAAACATACATTTTAGAGTGATAGTTCACCCTACATGTAAAATTGAATTCTTCTCCCAAATGTCATTGCAAAGCCTTTTATTTTTTTTAATAAAACCTTTTTGAAGCATTAAAATGTTGGTTGCATGCACTTTCAATGGAGTCACCAAGATCTCTTATTAAAAATATATGGCAAGTTTTGTCATGAAACTCTACATATCACAGGCTGTTGGTTCCATAACATAAAGTGATGATATTCTAATCATTAAATGACCTGGCACATGCTGATTGGTTTATGTTACATATGCAGCCAATGAGCATTCACTTGATTATTTTGTAGCGTGCTTTCTGAGTTCTTCTGAAACCCTCCACCTTCAGCCACACCTGTATAGATCTGCTACAAGTTATTTTATATGCTATTTGTGTAGTCATAATAGAACATCATGTTTTGAAGATGAACAAAAGACAAGGTTTGAAGTGATTTGTGGGGTGAGTAAACTGAATTTTCAACTTCATTTAATCTTCTAAAAGCCCAGCTCTCATTTTCACAAAGAGGGATTCCTCACCTTAGCCATGAGGAAGCCTTCAGAGAAGAGCATGATTTCACAGATCTGCTGCAGGTCTGGCACAATGACAACCACTGGTCTGAACAAAGCTTTCACTGACTCTGGAAGTTCTGTCCGGCCAGCATAACCAGGGTTCATCGTGATGAAGATCCCGATACGGCTGTCTAGACTGATTTCTTGACCTTCAAACTAACAACATAAAAATACAACACGCAGAGTCTGACATAAGTACGATTACATTTCAGTATTTGACTATAAGATTGGCTCAGGATTTAAAAAACTCACATGAAATCTCTTGAGGTGCAGCATTAGAGCATTTCGGATGGTTTGGATCTGAGAGGAGATGACTGACAGCACTGAGGCGTCAATGCGGTTAAACTCATCAAAACAGCCCCAGGCTCCACACTGTGCTAAACCAGAGAGGATTTTCCCAACAGCCTAGAGGATAAGAAATCAAAATCTAATTTGATTAACACACATTTAAATGAAACTTCTATTCTAAAACAAAGCATTTGTATTTCAAATAATTACGGTTCTTTTGAATTTACTATTCAACAAAGAAGTCATTCTTTCCACAAGAATACAAATCTGTTACCATGTAGTCCATGCCCTCTCCACAGTTGGTGACCACACACAAAAGCCCCAAAGCTTTAGCCAGATCTTTAGTGGATTCAGTTTTCCCCGTACCCGCAGGACCAGCTGGCGCTCCACCCAGGAACATAGACAAAGCCTGACAATACATAATGCCTTATATTAATAAGACATGTACTGTACATGCAAAAGAAGCTATTTAGAGTCAGACAACTGTGTTTTCAGAGTACCTGAGTAAGTGTGAGATAGATACGGTCAGTAAGGGGAGTAATGACCAACCGGCCGTTCAGCCCCATGTACTCATAGCCATAGGAGAACTGAGCACTGCACTGCCGCACAAACAGCTCATCAGGCTCTTTAACCCAGTAGAATCTCAACTGACTCTCCCATTCAAACTCACGGGCATCTGTGATGCTGCCCACAGAAAAAGTGTGTTACAAAGAAAACTGCAACCAATCTGAGGTTTTAAGTGATTCACGAATGGGTGTAAAGTCCTTGTATCTTACCTATTTCTGACAAAAGTGTCCACAATGTCCCTAGCATGGACATCAATAATGAGCACAGTGTTGATTTTGCGTCTGTCGTTCTTCTTTAAGGGTTGTGTGATGCGCCTAACCAGGTCATCGATCTGCTTGTGCATTTTCTTTGCATACTGTTTCAATGCCTGCTTTTCTCCTTGACTCATCCTTTTGAAGACGTCTTCCACCTCCCAGGTCCACCACACCTGGTTTGCTGCCAGCACCACCATTCCCTGATAGTCAAGCATCCACTCTACCCTGATAGGCAGGTCGAAGACAACATTATAAAACTTCCACAAATTCTTTCAATCAGACAGACAAGCCAGTTCAATCAGACTTTTTATTGATTTCACTAGCTCATGATAGTCTAGACCATGTCTTTACCTAGACTTTCGGTGGCTGTAGAAGTAAATAGCTTCTTTGGTGATGAGTCTGTTGGTTCTCCTCATCTCCAGCAGCACTCCAGTCATCCAGTCCTCCACACGGCCCTCTGCAGGTACAGGCTGTTTGAGCTCCATCACCTCCCCCTCAGCAGAAACCATTGCACTTGCTACCATTTCTCCATTTATACCCATATCAAAACGCAATGCTGCTATGTTGTCATACATCTGTGGATAGGGAAGATGATTATTTCATTAATGGTCTGTTGTGCAGCTGTTTTTGGAACAGAATTCAGTTCATTTGTCAATTGTTTTTTATAATTTTATTGAATATGGTATATAGATATGTATATATAGATATTTTATATAAGTGGTTAAAACATTCAGTTTGAGATTATGAGCTTATATAACTGGGCTAATTGTACTTGTTCTTTTCCTGTAGTTCCTGTTATTGGACACTTTAGCTCATGAAAACAAGATTAAACAGTACAACACTAACGGCAGGGAAGATTGAGTTATTTTTCTTAAAAACTATATGGTCTAAGGAATTAAAAAAATGTTGAATTTAAAACAGTTAGGGTGAATATTTATTATTCATAGTGATGCTTTTCTCTAGTACACAAACATACCTTGATCATGTGCTCCTGCACACAAGTAGGCTCACTGCTGCCCAGAATACTGAGCAGCTCATCGTCAGAAATGAAAAAAAAACGTGGGAAAGCGTTCCGCTTGGAATCAAGATAATCATTAAGACTCTTTTGACACCTCTCCAAACCATCGCTTAGATTCTGCAGATCGGCCAGGCGATTTGGAACCAGACAGCATCTCTTAATGCCAGGATCGTTTACTGTGTCAGTCATTATCTGGTTGTATTTGAAAGAGGAGAGGGACTTTACGTTCTATTCAAAAACAAGGTTACATATTTGATGTTGGTGCAGAACCTTACCTTTTTGAACATTTTGTCAATATTGTCAAATTTTTTGGCTTCCTCGGGTAGCTGAGAGCGAATGTCACCTCCAATGAAAATGCTTTCCAGGTACATCCATTTTTGCTGTACTAACATCCATACCTACACATTTCAGAATGACAAAAAATATAAATGTGAGCCGGTTTTAAATCCAAGACGTTTTTGGCAGTGATGGTTTCCACTGACCTCAATAATCTCACTGATGAGTGATAGATTCTTCTCCCATTGTTGTACAGTGGCCAGGAAGGGACCAACATAGTGGCTGCCAGCCATACTCTGCAGGTTCATGGCATCATCATCCAGGTGCTGAAGGATGTCATCCACAGCACCAAGAATAAAACCATGCTCCTGTGTGCCTTTTAAAAAACGCTGCACAATAAACTTCATAGTTTCCCAAGTTGCCTCCACTTCTTTGACTCCCTGTAAAAGGCACACAAACAACATGTAATCTCTCATCATTTACATTTATTAACCCTCATGTTTCTTTATTAATGAGATTTCTAACCTTCTCAATGCCGAGCTCCTTCACAGCCGAGGTGACGATTTCACTGATGACGTTGCCATATTTGTGCAGTTCCATGGAGAACATGTTCTCCAGAGTGAAGGTGTTTGGGTTCATCTCAAAGCTGGTGCCTGTCCTCTCCATCAGATTATTCCAGTGCCTGCAGACACCAATTGAGCACTTGAGTACATATAGCTAGGGCTTTATCTTAGATTATACTGAATTAAGCTGAATCATTGTAAACAAAACCTTTCAAGCATTTACCTGTCTCTGAGAGCCTCATTTTTTAGATCCAAAAGGAGAGGGATTGACTCTTTAAATTCCTTCATGCGGCTCTCCAGGAAGAAAGATACAGGAAGAGCTCTCACATCCTTTGGCAGCTTTCGCAAGCTCTTGATAAGTCCCTCTATACCTTCCTGCAGGAGCTTTATGTCCAGATTCACCCAAAGGGTCTGTGACCATTCTGCCTTAGCCTCCTGATGAATATACACACACTGGTGTCACAACTCCTCAGACCTTAAGTCAAAGTTTATATAATGAATTGTCATTCTAACCTTCTGGTTTTTATAAATCTCATAGATCTGTCTCAGGCCCTTCATCTCCTTTTGTACACTGAGAAGTTCTGGGTACATAGTAATAGGCAGGTTGAACAGTTTCTCAGCTTTAGCCAGTTCCTGACGGCTGGCCTCTACCCTATCCAGCTCTGTCTCATAGGTAGCCATGATCTTCAAACCTATAAGAGTACAAAAACAAACGTTATGTAATACTAGGTTGGTAAGATATAAAAAAACAAAAACAATCAAAACTCTTGCCTTTCTCTAGATCATCTCCCACAGCTCCAGGCCCATGCATATTGAAGCTCTCTGCAAATATGGAGAGCTCCTGTTTATACTCTTCAGTCTGGTTTAGAGTGATCTGATTAAAACATTGGAATTGGAACATTTAGCAATCAAAAATCAAATACATTGCTTCTCTCAAGAAATATAACTTGATTGTAAATTATCAGTACTACCTCTGCAAAGGTCTTTTTTACTTTTGCCAGGCTGTAG
Source organism: Enteromius paludinosus (assembly GCA_032361165.1). Taxonomy (NCBI): domain Eukaryota; kingdom Metazoa; phylum Chordata; class Actinopteri; order Cypriniformes; family Cyprinidae; genus Enteromius; species Enteromius paludinosus. The sequence continues at coordinate 5,838,432 of JAUMHQ010000053.1, read as the reverse complement.
TCAACCCGTCTAGATTCTTTAAACAGTTCACTCCACAAAATGAAGATGTTTGCAGACAGCTGCACCTCCTCCTCTGTAGTCTTGAATTGTAAAGCAGATCAAATTTATCGTTAGCCAAGGATACAAAGTACTGACATTTATAATGTTAAAAGCTTTCTATTTCAAACAAATGATGATTTAGTTAAACTGTGTTTTCATTGAAGAATCCTGAAATTAAATATTAAGCAGCACAACTGTTTTCAACACTGAAAATAATAAGAAATGTTGCTTAACCACCAAATCAGCATGTTATAATCATTTCTGAAAAATACTGTGACACTGATGACTAGAGCTATGGATGCTGAAAATCCAGCTTTGCCACAGAATCTAAATAATTTTACATTATATTAGCATGGAAAACAGTTATAACAAAGTCATAAAAAATCAGTTTTGTGTATTTTTTAATTTTAGTGGCTTGACTGGCACAAATAGACACAAAAGCACATTATATCACCTTTCATAAAACATATTGGTGTAGGACTAAAGGAAATATTGACTGTTGCACTACTGTCTGATAGGCTGAAGTTTACTCACCTCCACACTGTACATGCTCAAAGTCCTGTATCTCTCTTGAATATCACCGATTCTCATCTCCACTGAGAGAGACATATCTCTAATGTCTGTGATTGTGCCCAGAACAAATTTCAGGTCTTCCAAGGTGTTGGGGCTCCTCTTCAAATTATCTGACAATTTCTGTTTACAGTAAATTCATTCTTTAAAAACAGACTGCATCACAATCTTAACATTTCACTTGCACGATTCTTAGATGACACAGATAACATTTAAAACTCCTCACCAACAGCTCATTGCGTAAGTTGAATAGCTCCTCTCGGGCCGAGTCATTAAGCAGCCTGCCCAAAGACGTGACCCATGCTTGAGCATTCTCCTGGACGGCACGGGCCAGTGGCTCCAGGTTCAGTCTGATTATGTGTTCATGCTTCACCAAGGGCTGCTTTGCCACCTCATTGCTGACCCTGACATAAAACTGAAACTTCTCATCATACATCACACATGAGGGTTTCTTGGCTGCAAATCTCTCCATGACAATAGCCCTGTCGAGCTTCCAGAGAGACCGATAGCTCATCCACGTTTTGAGATAGGCACTGATTCCATTAAGGAGACGCTGCATTGTCTGTGAGATGGCTGTGGCTTGTTCGTTTATCTGTGGAAGCTGGCACACTTCACTGTAAAAAGTGAAGATGAATGGTTTGTCTTCACCATCCACATGCTGTGGAGGGCACTGAATGCAACTGCCATGCATCCAGCGAACAAACAGCTATAGAGTGACAAACAGGGAAAAAAGTGACCTGAGTGACCAAAAATCTAGAGTACATTGCACTAAATCTACAGTATGTGAAAATATGTGTTTTCTAATTGCACTACAGAGTATGCAGTGTTGCAGGGATGATGCATTTTTATAGACCAAATCCCAGAAACTAGTTATTATTTAAATACTTCCAATACCATCATTCCAACATCACAGTTTTTTAAAAAGTCTTGTTAAGATTGCTCACAAGTTGCTAAATTGGACTACTAGGTTTTCAGGGACATTAAACGTCATCACAGGAAAACTCATCTACTAACTAGTCTGTTGTGCTTAGATCACTTCATATCTCTTAGAAACTATTCTAATTCAATTTTTTTAAATTCTAATTCACTTTTTCTAAGATATTATTATTTTTTAAATAAAGGCAGAAAGAATTGTTGGAAGCTTTGTGATCTTGCAGTGCAGTGCAGTTCATATATAGCCTTTGTTTAGCTGTTTTTTTCTGTTGAATGTAATTTAGGCTTCAAAATGTATAAATGTTGAATTAATTTGTGAAGAAAGCATGTAAGAATCCTAATCTTTTGCTGAACATAGCGCTTATTTTCTTCAAGTATCCAAAAGCCAATGGAAAAAAACTGTTGGGTTTTTGTTGACTTCTGGGAGGGCCTGCAAATATACATCATCCCCTCAGAGCAACATTTTCTATTTAAAAGTAGTTCATTGTCAACATACCCTGGTGCTCTCCACACAGTCACCGACACACTGTCTAATAAGCTTGTACACTTCACTGCTCTTGGGAAGCAAAGCAATCTCAGGTGCAGCTAGGACGGTGTCGATTTGGAAAAGTGGAGTAGTGCCCATCAGTGCGGTGTTAAAAGCTTGAATATTGCTGAAAGACAATGGTTATGTTAAGCATAAAAGACTATCTTCGTAAAAGTCTCTGAGAAAACAGTCAAATTAACCTACTGAAGCACCATCTTGCTAAGTGAATTGAAGATCTTGAGCTCCCAATAAGCGTAGAACTGAGCCATGTGTTCGGACTTGCCAGTGCTGGTCCCCATAATCAGACTCTCTATCTTGGTGAGGAGTGGACTGATAGCTGCATACTTATTTACAAGAAGGTTGACCGCCTTTGCCCTTTCACACTCAATGAATTCACAGAACTCCTTAATTCCTGGAAAAACAGACCCATATCACATTGCCACTTTGTACCTGATGTGTCTGCTTATGTGCTGTATTTAAATAATTATAGAACACTCTTAACCTGGTAGGTATCCATTTTTATCTGCCACTGGGAATTTGAAAAGGTTTGCAGATTCAATGGATTTCAGTTTTTCGTCAATGTCTCGTTCATTCTTCTGAATTTGGTTCACAAGGGACTCAAATTTCGAAGTTGCCTGGTTTCCGCGTTGGATGAATTGCGATATACCTGTAAAACAAGTGTAAAGCTCTGTTTACACCAAGAATAACTATAAAGATAACGCTATTAAATGTCCACACCAGCAAACAATATCATTTGTTTATTTTTTTTACTTATTGTTAATTTTAATTCTCATTCATTTTAATAAATTGCATAATTTCGCATTTTCAGAACTACAAAATCTGGCAACTACAAAAATTATTATGGGGTGTGCAAAAATAACTGGTAGCCTATCCCCTGTGTAACTTACCCAGAAAATTCCAGTTGACTCTTCTGCACCCAAAGCTTAGCACTCGCCTCAGTTCCTGCACCTGATCAGCCATTAATGAGAACTCTGCATCATTTAGATTGTTCATCAGAGAATGGTAACGGTTTACTAACTTCTTCAGTCCTTGTATGTGCCTGCATGCAAAACAAAACAAAGGTCAAAACACTTCAATATTTCAAGGATGTCTATTTTGGTCATATATCCCAAACACATTTTTCAGGGAAAAGTTAGGGAGACTACCTCAGAAATTTGTCTTCCTGCAGAGCAACATTTTGTGCCTCACTTGGTGTTATGAGGCCCAAGTAATCCAGATACTTGGTCTCAGATATGATCTCCTGCAGTTCAGGGGCAAAATTGACAGAGTAGGACACATCTTTTTCCACAGCCTTCTTTGACCCCTGAACAGCCTGCAATCAAAGCCATATTCACACATAATAACGTTAATGTCATGCCAAAGCATATTTTATGTGTTAGTTTTGAGGCAGAGGGTGACATAGACACTGAGACATTTGCCTTGATATTTTAATACTGTAATAGCCATTATACATTTTTTACTGCCTTCTTTTTCTCACAGCTGTCACTAAAACCTACGGTATTGAGTTGTGTGGAGTCTACACAGACAGCCCCAGCACTGTTGACCATGATCAGCACACTTCTTTTCATCAGGAGGGACAGAGTCTGAATAATTCCTGCTTTCCATTTTTTAAACAGCTCTATTTCATAGTTCCTCATATCCTCAGACACATCTAAGAATTTGGATAGCACCTGCAAAATGAAAAATAAAAAACAGTCAGAACATTTTCATTCTTATTAGTTGGGGTTGCATAGAGAGCAAAACTACACATTTTCTAAATATACCCATCATGGATTGCTAGAACGTGGCTTTTTGTAACCCTAAATACAAAGATCGTTGGACAGGCAACACAAGACACATTTACAGCACATAAAACTACACTGTTCTTACAGTATGTCACACTCTTGGAACAGAATGCAGGGGCCTTAGGGTGCGTTTAAAAAAATGCAACACTAGTGGGACACTAGTAAAACGTCATTTTAGTAACAAAAACATCACTTAAACAAAACATGGACTTACTGCTCTGCCCACTTCGCTGTCCATCATCTCACGTGCTTCCTTGAAACGTCTAATGGGGTACCTCATGCGGCCGAGTAGGAAACGCTCCCAAATAATGGCTCCTGCCACAGGAGGGTTATTCTTATTAAGAGGTGGGTTATGTTTGAGCTTCACGAATAGGTCATTTAGAAGGTCCATCTAGGCAACAACAATAACAAAGAAGACACATGAGAACAGCAAGAAATGCAATCTCTGTATCACCATGTCAACATTTAAATGAAACTTTAAATCAAATGTCCTCATGTTAAGGTTTTTAAGGTCCTGAAGCACCTCTTTGCAGTACTGAACAAGAATATCATCAAACTTCTTCATCAACTGATTGTTGATGGCATCTCTGGACCGGATGTGTTTAAATTTCAGCAGCAGGTCAAGGGCTGCCGATGAGGAACGCAGCGTCTTGAAGGAGTAATTGATGAAACTGATAGCTTCTCTTTCAATTGCCTTAAACAAAAGATACAAATGAATACATCAAAAATAAATACAAAATTAAAATTGACAAAGCAGTTGTTGTCACAAAGTTATACCTGAACTTCCGTTTTAAATTCTTGCATGACCGTTTTCCAACTGCTCATTTTGCGGATGTCAAAAGGGTCAAAGGAAACTTCCTCAATGGGTTCGACAAGGCAGTTCACATGGTGTAAAACCTCATCTATTCGCTTTGGATCACCCGTCACTGCTTTTAACTCCGTTCCAAAAATAATGTAGAACTCATCTAGAGTCTATAAGTGATTATTAATTTGGGAGAAGGTTACTGTCTGTCAGGGATTATTTATAGAAATCATTTCTGCACAAATGTAAAGTTATTTAATCAAATATGCCTAATCGGACTTGGCTCACCTGCAAGATGTTATACAAATCCTGACAGATTGAAGCCATATAATCTGTTTTTTCAAACAGCTTTTTGCGATCAAATTCCCAACGGGGATCTCGGTCTGATTTTTCAATCCGTGCACGGACCTCAAAATAACTGGCCTTCCACTGATCCAGGACTTGCTTTCCATCCTGAGCCTTGGCTTTGGCCACCACCCTCTTGTCTCTGCATAATATAAATGAATGTGATATTTACAATCATTGTAATTTAAGATTTTTTTGTGTGGAACTTCTTAATTGAACATTTAATAAAAAGTATAATTCTTATTTTTTTGTTTTGGTTTTTTAATTTCAAACTCAAATGCTGCCTGCAACATTTTCATATTTTGGTGTATGTTACTGCTGGCTTGTGGTTTGAGCTACTTTATTTTGCTTACTCACTTAAACAGAACATGGACATTCACAACTCTTGCAACCCGTTCAGAAAGTTCCCAAGCAATACGTTCCATCAGAGATTCTAAACGCTCATCTGTGTTGTAATGCCTGGATAATATCCAGATTATACGCAGCCCTTTCATCAGTTCAGGAATGGTGTCCAAGACCACTTTGAAATCCAGTCCAGTAACAAGGTTCTGTAAATAATAAATGTGAAACTGACATCAGCAAACTTTGTCATTATTTGCTAATCCTTTCCACAAGAAAAATAACTACAACATACCGATTTGATATGGGAATGACTAAACTTATCTTTTTACTGTAAATCTGCTTTGAAGCAACTGGTATTATAAATAAACTTGATATTTCTTTTGACCTCTACCTATGGTGGTCACTCCTCACCCTGAAGTGTCTCTCCATTGTGGTGAGAAATTGTACATTATTGGCAGACTCCTCATGGTATTTGCTAAGCTCAGCTGTGGTCTTTTCAAGTTCCTGCATTATGAATGATTCTGCACGGGTCATCACATCCAGAATCTTCTTCACCACTTGTAGGTTCAGCTGCTCACTCAAACTACTGAATACAGCAACACGTTCACGCCAGAACTCAATTTCTGCCAAAGGACCGGGCCCCTTTAGAAAAGAAAGAAAAATAAGTTTGAAAGTGTAAAACAACATTGTTTAAATGTTCTGTTTAGGTTGCCTATTACGAGTGGAAAATCACAACATAACAAGAATTTCATTAGGATTAGTTCATCTAAATTTTCCAAACCTGTGGTTTCTTTCTTTTCTGCTCTTCAATGACAATTGTGATCTGTGTGTGCCAATTCATCACACACTGCTCTAGTTTCTCCACCATGCCTGGATTAGACAAGAGCACCTCCACTCCACCCTGTAAATCCATGTCTGGAATGTGCAATTTAAATTCACCTATAACAGAGAGATCAAAATAATAAATCGCACAACTATTTTGAACATTGAAAATAATCAGAAATGCACCAAATCAACATTTTAGAATGTTTTCTGGTTTGCCTTTACATGAATACATTTTAAAATAGGTTGGGTTCGAGGGTGATTCAATGGAGCAGCTTCTCAGTGATCTACGGCTCTGTGTATAAGCTGGCGTACCTTTTAAACACAGGTGACGGAGATTTAACGCTAATCAAAGAACCGGCTTTATTGACGAGATGCGCATAATATATCGTACGATATGTATCGCCCAGCCCTAGTGTAAATGTTTAATTTTATATTAAGTCTCGGTGAACATAAGTGACTAACAAGTGAAAAAAACAAATAATAGTAGTATTTATGTGTTAGTGTACATTTACTATAGTGTATTTATAGTATACATTTTTCTGACTCTGAAAATGAAACTATAATACCTTCAAGCTGCTGTAGGGTTTGATCTATAACCTGCAAGAATTTATGTGCGCTGTGGAGCAGATCATCTCGGACCTCAAAAGCTCCACGGGTTTCTGCAGGCTGCTGTTTCTCCTCTCCTGTTGTCTGACACTCTGCGTCACTCTCTTGAGAGCCAGCAACACCATGATAGCCACCATCAGTGAGCCTCAGCTGATTCACTGTGAGAAGAGGGATGAACACCTGCAAAGAAAGCCATCAATAAGGATAAACACTTTCACGGCATAATAATGATAATCTATAATGGGCATAAGCTGTTTAGTCACGCACATGGTTGAAAAGCCCTCCAAGCATCATCAAGGGATGGTCATTCATCATGCCAAACTCAATAAGTTTGGGCATCAAATTATTAGCCTCATTTATATCTCCCGGTTCAGTGATAGTTTCTGGATAGGGTAAAACACCAGACACTAGGTGAGCAAATAAACAAATAAACAACAACAACAACAACACTCCCCACCTACCATTGGTGTTTCTCAGGAAGTAGAGGACATCGTATTTTTCAAACCTCTGTGGAATATTGTTCACGTCCACATGAAGCTCTATGTGATACACAACCTGAACCTCAATCTTGTGAAACAATAAAAATAATATTGGTCAAAACATTATTAAAAAATACATAGATAATCAGGGGCATGTTCCATAAACCAAGATTAGAGTATAAGCCAGGCTTATTTCAGTTAGTCTGACTTATTGCCAGTTAATTTGTATTGAAATAAGTCATTATTATATTAAGTCATTTATAAAAAAAAGTCAGACTATCTGCCATAATCCTGGCTTATTTGGTAAACCTGTTTTATGGAACAGGCCCCAGTTCTCCTGCACATATTGATTATAAACAAATTTGTAAAATAAATAGCAGATATAAGGAATAAACTGAAAATTACATTGGGAGGTGGTTTATTCTCATTTGTTGCCTCTAACAGGCCCTCAACTCCGGGATCATGACTCTGAGAGTCTTTTAAGTTTGATGAGTCCTGGCTTTGTCTTTTTTCATCATTTCTGTTCTCTTCAGTCATGTGTGGACAATTGTAAAGAGAAACAAAAAAAAAAGACCAACTTTTAACTTTGAGCAATTAGCATTTATCATTTTGATAATATTAACCATTTAGGAAGCACACTCACTGTCAGCAGGGGTTATCTCTCTGTTTGAGATGAGGGAACCTTCAGACAAAACAGAAGGACTTCTCTCCAAGTCATTTTCTGGACAGGGAAATAGTTTTATTTACAAAAACGTTAATGGCTTGGAAACTTTTTGTTATTTAACATATTACAACTTCCTTAAGAATACTTTTTAGCAAGTTAGCAAAGTGATAACGTTACAGGTTATTCGACTTTTGAACTTCAGATCTCAGGCGCGCGAAAGTCGTTAGCAACCGGACATTAGTGAATGGCAACATTTGCGTTAACATGAAAACGTACCAGCAGGAATTTCCACTTCAATCTCTTCTTCTCGTATATTCTTGAAGAAAAACAGCGTTGAGGGCGCCTCTTCTTCTGTGACCACGTTTAAAAAGTGTATAATTCTCTGCTCTTCCTCTCCATCACCGCGACTGAGTAACTCCTCAAAGCATTCTGGATCAGGCAAGTCAAACATCACACATACTGCGTGTTTAATCCACTCCACCCGGGGGTCATCGTGAGGCATTTTTGTTCTTCTTTGGGTGGGAATTACTACATTATACAAGTTTGTAATTTGTATGGGAAACTACATAGACGTTTATTGTAGCAACCGAAAGCGTGCTCTGGTTTAGTTGTCGTTGCTATAACAACAGTAACAATACGCGTCACGCGCCCACTGTTGACGGTGTTCTTTCGAGCATAGATATGTTTATATATATATATATATATATATATATATATATAATCTATATCACATCACACTGGTTGTTAGAAATAGAGATGAGGAAAACGTGTTATTTAAAATATGTTATACATTTATTTTGACGTTCTGCACAATTAACATTTAAGTCACGAGGCTAAGTAGACCTCAACCAGCATTATGAAAGACACTTGAAGAAAGAAAAATGTCAGATACAGTATATTTACATAAGTGACATTTATTTATACATTTATATATGTACACACATCGAGAGCCGTTTTAGCAGCAAATTTAAGGTATGACTATTTTTACAGAATTAATCTGTTTTTACATTGTAATGGCTAATGATGGGATTGTTCAAGATTGGGAGGGACCAAAATGTTACAATGTATCAAAGAAGTGGAAATTGAACAAAAATGCACAGAAACAATCCCCTGATAAATATGAATTCTGAGGGAATATGCCCTCCGCAATTCCTATGGTTATTACAGTGATACTAATAAACTTTTAAAATTTAGTAAAAAATGTGCCATAGTCACAGAATGTGTGCCCCAAAACAGATCCTGGATTAATCCCAATAATGCACATTTTGTATGTTTCCGCAATCAAACACATCAGATCAAACTCATCAGTAGAGACTTCCACAAGGGAGACATCCAAAATGTGAACTACTGTGGGTACCAAGGCTATAATAATTATATTACACTATATTGTAATAATTATATTGTAACTGTGCGAAAAGCCAAACAAAAAGTGTTTTTTTTAAACACACCTTTCACTGAGGAAAAACAGAATCAAAAAAGTTATCTTTGAAGAACAAGATTGATAAACAATTCACTTCTCCCAGACAAAGTCTACACAGTCTAATATATTTTCCCTGCTACACTTAAACCCGCATTTGGCACTGATTTATCTCATTCATAGCTAAAATATGTTAAGTCCAACAAGAATGCATGTAAACTGTTACCATTAATGCCACATACTATGTGTGTTACCATTGAAAAATGAAAGCAGGAATTATAGTGACACCATGGTACCATTTTTATCACCCACCACATTATTTTTTAGCATCATCTTAATAGAAAGTAGCATCACAGATTTAGTTTGTACATTCACCGATCCATGAAACTTTCCTTGTCTTTACTTTTACAAATGTACTAGAAGCAACATTTTCAAGGGGGTATTCTGAGGAATTTCAAACACAACTCATCTTCTCAGCCAGCTTATCTTCTAGTCACCTCCAGTGGGGCCTGTTGGCAGCACGCTCACAACCACAGCCACAATAATCCCAAGCACCACTGCAGCTACAACTGCTGCAATTATCACTTTGTACTTCTTATTCTCCCAGCGCTTCTTCTGTTTCACCTTAAACGAGGTCTTTGAGAATTGTTCGCTCTGAAAAGAAATAGATACAGTCACTCAAATAATATATATATGTGAAGAGAGAGATTTGTGATGTCATTTTTTACTGTTACAAAGAAACTTTATCTGAAAAGTAAAAGTGGAAAACATTCAAGGGACTTTTATACTGCATGTTTTGTTTTCATTACTAACTTTAGTCTTTGTTTGGACCAGTAACTGGCACCAACCACAGTGTAAATCATAATTCACACTATGCTTGTTGTTTTAGGCCATATGAGAAAAGGCCCTCCGACCGAGCCTGGCTTTCAGGGTTTGTCACTTGGTAAGTTTTGGTGTCTTGCAACGATTGCATTTAGCTTGCTCAATTAGGGTTAACACATTTGTTCTGAATTTAACTGCATGACACTAACTTTGCAACATCAGCACTGAATTAAATTGAGCTGAAAAATGACATTGTTGCAATCTGAACTGAAGTCATTTCACAATTTTATATTAAACGTGTGATACTGACAGTTATACAACCGTTTTAAACTAAGAACAGAAATGTCCTCTGAAGATCTCCTTTACAGCTGACATTCAATTTGTTGCTTCATAACTGATACATTTTAAGACTACTTCCCCTTTTGTCACTGAGTTTTATTCAGTTTTACGAAAATATGTATTGAACAAAGCACTATATAAACAAATGTAGCTTGATCAAGTAAGACTTCCAATGGGATTTTAGTATGTTCGTATGATAAAACATGAAATCAAAATGAACTTGCTGCAGACCGCATAGTTTTGTTCATTTCATAACAGAAGGAAATGACTTTCTAAATTTAACAAGGTAAACTAAACTCAGGATGCAAATTGTACACTCTTTTTTCCGTACACCCCACCTAGGCACTATTTATAGACTCCAATTTGACATTCCCTTGCTTTCCCTAGAAATACTTGAAATTCCAGAAACCTAGTTAATGGATTTCTCAACAAATCATAAAACATGATCATAGAACCATAGAATGCATAATTAATTGGGCATGCTTTTGTCAAGCAGTTTAAGGCTTAAATGAAATCGTATGCTCCCACTTTATCGTAGGTGGCTTGCATCTAAATGTATCATTTGGTACAGTGCACTTATAGTCTACATACATGTTTTTACATTGTACTAATATTGCAAATTGCATACTAATTTCAATGCTGTATAAGTTACAAAATGAAAATGAATAACCAAAATTGATCTGATATGTGTCCTAGCAAAAATAGCAGCAAAATTATCATTTAATTGTCATTTGTCCAAAATGCATTTAAACTAACAGTTAGGACACTTACGATTGCATTTTCATCATGACGCCTTTGGGATATTTGTAGCAAAATTTAACGCGTCTTTGAAAATGCATTCCGAGCTGACCACGCCCACCATCTGTCAATCATTGCTTCGAGGCGGGGATTGGCGGAAGCGTGTTACGTTTAGATCGTTCGTAACATAGCGGCTGGAGATATGAAGTGGAGCGTGAAGAGAGACATAGTGGTGTTTTAGAAGATTTGTACGCATCTTTAGGTGACAGAGCTAGATCAATATTGGAGCGTTTTTCAGAATTATTTAGATAAAATAATAATGAGAAGAAATATTTATTTGCAACAACTGTTGGAGGCTGAATGCTGCACACAGTCTTGGTGCTCCCTTCACCAAGACAGTTCCAAACGCTTATAAGACTAAAATGCCCTACACCCTTAAAAGAACACACTTCAAGGGCTCTCTCAGTGGTCCCATTGTGACAAACTTTGTCATTCATTTTCTATAAAATTCTACAATAAAATCTCTTGGGCATTCAAGTTTGTAACTCTGAATGAATTTTAATAATACACGTAGAAAAAGTAGGAAATAAGTGTTATTGTAACACTTTTTTGTGTTCACTGACTCCACAGTATAGTATATTCTAATGTAAAATAACTATCTCTTTCATAAAGTCCAATATTGATATGCTTGTTAATAGTTTTTCCACAGTTTTGGGGCACATTCAATTCATAACCTTTGAAAGATATATCTTCGTCAGCTTTTAGTTCGCTTCATGTATCCGTACCGGGCTAACCCTAAAGGTTTGAACCCTAGCACAGGCAAGAGTTCGGCGTTTGGCTCGATCTCCGACTGCCCCCCGGAGGAAGGCGTGAATTGATGGAAACAGAGGGAGAAGGGGCGGAGGAGGGATGCACAAAAGCGAGATGTGGGAGAAGGGAAAGCGGGGGTTTAAATAGTGAGTAGGAATGGATTCGATTGGGTATGAATTAAATAGGTAATGATTAGATGATGAGCTGCCAGCCGTGTTTGATTAATTCGTCACCTACATACACGTACAAATCTTCTAAAATACCCCTATGTCTCTCTTCAAACTCCACTTCATATCTCCATCCGCTATGTTTCGAACGATGTAAATGTAACACGCTTCTGCCAATCCCCGCCTTGAAGCAATGATTGACAGAGGGTGGGCGTGGTCAGCTCGGAATGCATTTTCAAAGAAGCATTGAATTTTGCTACAAATATCCCACAGTCGTAAGTGTCCTAAAAGTTAGTTTAAATGCATTTCGGACAAATAACATTTGAATTATAATTTTGCTACTTTTTCTGCTTGTAAATGTTACACATATCAGATCAATTTGGGTTATACATTTTCATTTTGCAACTTATACAGCATTCAAATTAGCATGCAATTTACACATTAAGATTACTGTTGTAAAATGGCAAATGAAAATAATATTTAATTTTCCTTCTGCACCAAACTTTGCACATGTGGGATAATGGAAATGTACATTTAAACAAGAAATACATTGCCATTTTGAATATTGCAATATATATTTTGCTACACATATGTTTCCATATCTTACACCTTAACCCACCCTTAAACCTACCCATACCATTAAACCGGTCCCTAACCTTACTCATATCCCACCTCTATAGCAGCAAATGTGTTTTGCTACACAAAACGACCACAATAAGTACATAGTACTTATTTTTTGCTAGTACATGGTAGTTAAGGCCAGCTAATATAAATTGTGACTAATCATATTTATCAAATGATAACATAAACTAACATGTTCAAGTAGTTTCTCAGCTCTGTCCTCAAGGTCCACAAGTTTTTCTCCACGCTCGTCAGTTTTTTTAATGTTATCCAGCATGATAACTTTGATTTCCTCCACACCCTCCTGGGCCTGATGGAGGCGACTTTGCCCATTTTCCTGGAGACAGATTAAATAGATTTATTGGGAAACACAGAAAAACACAAATATCAATCACAATACATGCATTATCAATAAATTTCTACAACAACACAATTTTCCCTATGAGAGACTAAAAAAAATGGCAAAGAAGACTTCCTGGACTGCTCCCATTATGATAGGCTTGGAGATCTGTTGACAACGAGCACTGGGAATGGAATTCTGGAACAGTGCCTCTGCTCTCACAGTTTAAGATGGAACAGCGCAGGGGAGAGGCAGAGATTGTGCATTTCTACAAGCTATTGCATTAAAACCCACAATGAGGCCTTTGTGAAAACAACATGGCCGAGATCCACAAAATCCATGAGATCCATTTAGAGACTGTGACCTCCCTGACATTAGCAGTCTACAGCATCTGACACATTGTGTATATCAGCTGAGTCAGAATGTTAATTCCCCTCTTTGTGCTAGGAAGGATGCAAGTGACTTAAGGTCAAGGTTTAGTCGATGAGTGGCCCACCATAGAAGGGAAACTGTCACACAAAGATCAATGAAATTATTCATTTTACAGGAAATACCACTTATTATTCATACCATCTCACGTAAGAGTACACAATAGAACAGGGGTTCTCAAAAATGGGTCACAAGTTTTAACAGGAACAGCAGCGATTTAAAAAAAACAATGCTTAAGGCAAATTGTAAAAAATGCAAATAATTTTATAATATCATGGTGTTTAGACTATTAGACAAAGAAGAAACCCATATACTGTTTTGTGGACACTGAAGGATTTGCATTTATTAAAACTATAAAGTAACAGTGTTTTTTTCTTAAATATTAACAGCATGAATTTTTAAGAGGCATTTATCACTGAATAATAGACCAATTAATACTTTTTGATTTTAAGACTTATTTGTTTACCTTTGTACCAGAAACAATAAATATATAATTAAACAATATGTGTATTTTACAGATATGTAAAACCTGTAATCTAGCTACTTAAAAAAACGAATTTGTCATAAAATAAACCATAAAATGCTACAGGCCACACAATGTATATACAGTGAGGTCAATAAGTATTTGATGAACCTGTGATTTTGCAAGTTCTCTTCCTTAGAAATAATGGAGGGGTCTACAATTTTCAGCATAGGTGCATTTCCACTGTGAGAGACAGAATCTAAGAAGAACAATCTGGATATCACATTGTATGATTTTTAAACAATTTATTTGGGAATTACTGTGTCGAATATGTATTTGATCACTTAAGTCAAAGATGTTAATATTTGGTACAGAAGCCTTTGTTCACAATTACAGAGGTCAAACAGTTCCTGTAGTTCTTCCCCCGGTTTGCACACAGCAGGAGGGATTTTGGCCCACTCCTCCATACAGATCTTCTCTAGATCTGTCAGGTTTCGGGGCTGTCACTAAGCAACACGGAGTTTCAGCTACCTCCAAAGATTTTCAATTGGATTTAGGTCTGGAGACTGGCTAGGGCAATCCAGAACCTTGACATGCTTCTTACGGAGCTTTGGATTTCCTGGCTGTGTGCTTTGGGTCATTGTCTTGTTGGAAGACCCATCTTTAATGCTCCGACTGAGGGAAGGAGGTTTTTGCCCAATATGTCACAATACATGGCCCTGTTCATCCTCTCCTTAATACAGTGCAGTCCTCCTGCCCCCTGTTCAGAAAAAAACCCCAGAGCATCATGCTTCCAGTCCCATGCTTCACTGTAGGTATGGTATTATTGGGATGATACTCATCATTCTTCCTCCTCCAAACATGGCGAATGGAGTTAAGACCAAAAAGTTCTAATTTGGTCTAATCTGAACACAGGACTTTCTTCCATAACTCTTCTAGATCATCCAGTTCCTGGAAAACTTCAGACAGGCCTGGACATGGGCTGACTTAAATACGGGAACCTTCCGTGCAATGCAAGATTAAACCAGTGTATTACTGATAGTAGCCTTGGAAACAATGTTCCCAGCTCTCTTCCTGTGTAGTTCTGGGCTGATTCTTCACCATTCTTAGCAGCATTGATTCCCCATGACGAGAGATTTTCCGATTTTACATTGATAGTCATCATTAGCCTCTTCTGTTTTCTGACAATTACTCCAACAGTTGTTCTTTTTTCTCCAAGCTCCAATTGCCCCGTAGCCCTTTCCAGCTTTGTGAAGGTCTACATTTTTGTCTCTTGTGTCTTTTGACAGCTCTTTGGTTTTGCCCATGTTACTACTTATGCTGTGTCCGAAACCGCATACTTCCCTACTATATAGTACCCGAAAAAAATTTTTGCGAGGCAAGTAGTATGTCAGAATTCATAGTATTAGAAATTCAGTAGGCGAGAAGAACCCGGATGAGCTACTGCTTCTGCCGGAATTCGGTAGTATGCATACCATGTACACTTTCCTATCCCATGAGGCTCCAGGAGAGGAGGCGTCATATTCGATAAAAAGCAGAAAGTTGAGACGCAGAGGGTCAAAAATCTGGCTGATAAGCAAGTGATCAAATACTTATTTGACACAGTAATTCTAAAATAAATTGTTTGAAAAAATTATACAATGTGATATCCAGATTGTTCTTTTTAGATTCTGTCTCTCACAGTGGAAATGCACCCATGCTGAAAATTGTAGACCCCTCCATGATTTCTAAGAGAACTTCACAGGTTCATCAAATACTTATTGACCTCACTGTATATAAATATCTGGATGCTAAAACAAAATTAGTGATATAGTCTTATGGATTTAAGTGAGCAAGTTTAAGGAAAAAAAGATTTTAGAAAAACGTGACCCATTTAAACTGTAATATATTGAGATTTACTAAAGAAATATGCATCTTTAAAATTACAGAAGCACAAATGACCTAACATTAACTAATTACAGAAGAGCATGTTGATAATCAGCTTTTCATCTCTCTTTGCAAATGAACTAAACTACAGGATACACATCTTTTTTTACATCCTTTCTTTGCCTCCTTCCTTCCCTTCCTTCCTCTCTCACTTTAACTGCTATACTGAATAAGGGATTTCCTCAAGACTAGACAAAATCCCCTTTTGTGTGTTTCAACTAATCACTCAGTGTCATGTTGTCATTTCAAGCCACCCGAGAAGTACCAACAATAAGGGTTAAATCTCTCTGAATGACATTCAAATGACATGAAAACCAGAATTAGTTCAAACAATTCAGACAACTTAAAAACTAGACTAAATGCTGTCTTGAGCAATCAGTGCAAAGTAGCATGTACTGTGTGTCATATCCCTCAAATTTGGTTTGAGTGAAAACTGCTCTCCTATACATGGAGTCTGTCAGAATAGCAATCGTCTAGTCATCAAAACGTCAGTGTATAATTTCACTTTAATAATTAAATGTGACAGATGGTTTAATATATGAGGTAAGTAACTTAAATAAACCCGTTTAGATTACAGCATTTAACAAACTTGTCTGCAATGTTTTACTTACAGCACTTACCTAACGTTAACAAAGCCGCTTTCAACAAAGCTTGTATTTAAAATGTCTTCATACGTCACATGGCCATATTTTTTTAATTTTCATAACAAATGGCATCTCCAGGTGAAAACGAAACAAAAAGAACGTAGCGTTGAAGCAACTTACCATTGTTTAAGCTTTTGTTGTTAATACACCATAAACTGTCGACGCATACACTGCATCTGAAAGAGACACCAGCAGCTGATAAGAGAAAATAACACAACTCTTCCAAAGCTTTTAGAACTCTAGTCGTTCTGCTGAGGAAGCGCCTCCCATGCGCACTGCGCAGCCGCGTGGAAGTGAACGTACGACCAGAATGCCTTGTACCTTGTGCCCTTGTTTTTGGCCATGTACCAGAACGTGCACTTTAAAGTGAAGCCACAGCAGTGTAGCTTAAATATTCCCAAAAAGCAAATTATGCTGGCACAAAAGGGCGTTGTCCGATTCGCGACGACATAATGTTAATCATTGCTTTTTTTGAATCGATTTGTTTTCAAGAACCCGTTGAACAGATGCACACATTATGTTTACTTGATACAAAACTTCCGCGGTATTCTGAGGGGAAAGCTTTGTTGCAGGTGGTGTAGAAAAAAAAGAGATAAAATCACAGACGGGGAAAGTCTGACCGTACTTGCTCTTCTTTATCCATGTTGTTTGTTTGTTGTGTAGAGCTACAGTTGCAATCAAAACTTTACATACACTTAGCAAAATCTGCAAAAGGTTAATTATTTTTAACAAAATGCAAGTTGTCTTATTCCACAAGAAAAGATAATAACTGAATTGACAAAAGAAATGACCTATACATTTCATACACTTGATTATTAATACTGGGTCATTACCGGACTGATCCAGTTAAAATCTTGGGCTTTGTGGTTTTCCAGTATTTTTGTGTACTTGAACCCTTTCAACAATGACTGTATGACATTGAGATTCGTTTTCCATAACTGAGGGACTCAACCGTCACAGAAGAAATGTTGCATTAAGTAGACACTCCACCTACTGTAAAAATCTGATTTTTTGTCTAATAATTGTGTCGTGGCCTAATGGATAGGGAGTTGGCCTTGTAACCCATAGGTCACGACATCGAGTCCCAGGTCCAGGTGGGTGGTGGGAGTGTATTCCCAGCACTCTCTCCACCTTCAATACCACAACTGAGGTGAGACCCTTGAGCAAGGCACTATTGCCCCAACTGCTCCCTGGCTGCCCAATGTGTGTGTGGGGTTGTTCACCTCTCACTGCTGTGTGTGTGCACGTTGGATGGGTTAAATGCAGAGCACAAATCCCAAGTATGGGCCACAAGTCACTTCACTTCACTATTTAGCGTGTAAATCTCTTAGAGGAATAGTTCAGACAAACTGAAAAGTCTGTCATCATTTGCTCACCCTTGAGTAGCTTCAAATCTGAATGAATTTCTTTGTGGTGGATATTTTGAAGAATGTTTGTAAAACCAGGCTGTTTTGTGTTACCATTGACAAGTCAATGGTAACACAAAACAGCCTGGTAACTACTTGAGGGTGAGTAAATAACAGTATTTTCTTTTTTGGGTGAACTATTCCTTTAAGCTTCTTTGGTGGCTTGTCTACCAGCTGAGGTCAAAACTTTATTTTTGCTATTTCGCTAGAGAAGTAATACCGATTGGTGGATGCACCGAACTAAATTATTACAATTTACCATTATTAAGATTTGAAATGAAAAAAAACAAAACAAAACAAAAACACATCTTGCTTTTGCTGAAATGAAATCTTTATTTACAGAATATCACATTACCCAGATATTTGTGCTAATAAGACTAAAATCCAAGGCACCTAAATGATTAAAAAATGATTTAATGTTTTGATCAAAAATGTTTGTGTATATTAATGAGGGTGAACAACACATACAAATGCTTAAAAACCATTATATATTTTTACAGAAAGTAAGATGTTAATGGAAGCAATATGAGACACAGCATGATCAGAATCTGCTTTACAAACATTCAATACCATCAAGTCATTCTGACATAGACCTCTCCACAGCAAAGTGCATAAAGCTGAGATATGTAAAAGGTTTTAGCATTTTTTAACAAAAACTGCAAACTGAAAATGACAGTACAGGCTCTAAAACATTCCTCCTTTCTCAAAACAGGAAAATGTCTTGGGTTTAAATAAGATCTCACAGTGCAAGGCCAAACAGTTGATGCAGTGCACTTAATTACAGTACTGACTGCACGTGGTACAGTGCAAGTGTTACACTGCATGTCAAAACCTATGCAGTGATACAGTATGAGGATACAGAAAATATCCATTATTCCTATCTAAGTGACCTTGTTCAGGTGCTCGTTCCATTAAAAAAAATGTTAATTCATTCTATAGGATGCAATTCAGTTTTTGAAGTTTGGGGCATTGCCAATTCAGTAAAGATTTAAGACAGGAAAATTATCCTAAACATAGTATAAAATATATCACTCTCAATGAAATGGTGTTTTTGGGTAATGCAACAGTTATAAGAACACATTATTGCTTGACCTTTAACAAATAACATAAATGTGGGCAAAAGCACAAAGATAGTGACCCATCAAATACAAAATAGAGACATTTGAAGATCTAAAAGTATTCCATAATTACAAGTACCATCTTATGAAATAAAATCTAACAGTCTTAAATATTCTTCATTATTCAATATATAGAACGTTCACCCATTACCTTCGCCCGAATCAATGCCCGTATATGACTATTTCAAGGGAACTTTCATCATTAATAATATTGCAAGTATTTGTATACAGCTGTGGCATTTTATCAGGTTTTGAGGAACCATAAGGACAGCTGAAGTGGCCACTAGGATGATCTTTCAGGAGGAAAGAAGTATAGACTATTTAAAATCCTCCATTTCAAAGTTTCAAAGACGTCATTCTGAAAGATATTTTAAGGTGGTGTGATAACATTAGATATGAAGGTATATGAGCTAAATGTGCAAATAAAAGCTGTGTGTGTTCCTGAAGTTATGACCTGTGTCATAACTGTTATGACCTGTGGTGTGTGGATTGCATATTTATGTATGTGTATGTAAGAGTGTTTGTAACTGATAAAAATCCTACGGTGGTAACACAGTGGGAGGTTTGGGTGCAGGTGAACTGGTCGGGATCACACCAGTAGCAAGGAATATGACAATTAGTATAATGACAAGGACTATCACAACAATAACTACAATCAGCTTCACGTTCTTCCACCAGTAAGCGCGAGCAACCTTCTGAGAGGTGTGCTTGAAGTTCTGGGCCTAAGAACCAGAAAGAAAAAAAAAGTACAATGTCAACCAGTGTGAAGCTTGGGGGAAATAAGCCTCAGCAAGGACACTTTCAATTGATCAAAACATGCAATATAGATTGAATTTTATTTATTTTTTTTACGTTTTTAAAACAAATGTTGTTTTTTGAACTTTTCATATTTTATAAATGAAAGCATAGCTAATAAGTAATATTTCTGTAGCACCAAATCAGCGTATTTAAATGATTTCTGAAGGATTATGTGACAAGATTGGACTAACGACTACCAGAAATTAATCCTTGTCATTAGAATTATTTACATTATAAAATATTAAAATAGAAAACAAAAATTTTAATATTTCACAATATTATTATTATTATTATTATTTTTTTTTATCAAATAAATGCAGATGTTTCATGAATTTAAAAAAAACACTGAAAAATCTTAACAAAGGCTGGAATACACTGCATAACTTTTCAAATCTGATCAGATATTTAAAAAAATCATACACTTAACGACTCTGCAAAATAATCACAAAAGAAAACTGGCAATCATACACTACACGGAGGAGGATCATACACTCACGCAGAAATGTGTGCCTTGTTGCTAGGAGATGCATGACAAATGAAAACCAATGTGTTCTGAAATCGGCTGAAAATACCAAAAATTGCATAGTGTATTCCAGGCTTAAAAGGGATCATACAGTGGTACATGCACTCACACGTGTTGGGAGTGTGTGTACACAACCACCCTACAGTGATAAAGATCCACAAGTATTTTTATTAAATTAAAAGAAGAATAAGTTG